>SJXQ01007796.1:21734-146985 GCA_006408695.1 Aepyceros melampus
AAAGCATGCTTATTTTTTTAATTGAAGTATAGTTGTTTTTGTTTTTTTTTCCCGGGGGGCTGTCCTGATAGCTCAGTTGGTAAAAATCTGCCTGCAATGCAGGAGACCGCAGTTCAATTCCTGGGTCAGGAAGATCTGCTGGAGAAAGAATAGACTACCCACTTCAGTATTCTTGGGCTTCCCTTGTGGCTCAACTGGTAAAGAATCTGCCTGTAATGCAGGAGACCTGGGTTTGATCCCTGGGTTGGGCAGATCCCTTGGAAAAGGGAAAGGCTACCCACTCCAGTATTCTGGCCTAAAGAATTACATGGACTGTACAGGCCTTGGGGTTGCAAAGAGTCAGATATGACTGATTGACTTTCACTTTCATTTTTCATAGTTGATTTACAATGTTATATTAATTATGTTGTTAGTTTCTAGTATATAGCAAAGTGATATATATATACACTATACATATAAATACATGTTACATGTTTATATGTTATATATATATATTTATATGTATATAATAAATATATAATTTCCATTATGGTTTCTTATAGTACTAAATATGGCTCCTTTTGCTATACAATAAGGACCTTTTTCTTTATCCTCTCTATGTGTAACAGTTTGTATCTGTTATGCTAATCCCAAGCCCCTAATTTATCCCTCCTCCACCCCATTTTCTCTTAGACAACATTAAATTTGTTATCTGTGAGTCTGTTCCTGTTTTGTAAATAAGTTCACTTGTGTCATTTTTCATATTCCAGATATGTGATATCATATGCTATTTGTCTCTGTTTTACTTCTTTCACTTAGTATAATAGTCTCTGTTGCTGCTGCTGCTGCTTCTAAGTCACTTCAGTCATGTCCGACTCTGTGCGACTCCATAGATGGCAGCCCACCAGGCTCTGCCATCCCTGGGATTCTTCAGGCAAGAACACTGAAATGGGTTGCCATTTCCTTCTCCAATGCATGAAAGTGAAAAGGGAAAGTGAAGTCGCTCAGTCGTGTCTGACTCTTTGCAACCCCATGAACCACAGACACCAGGCCTCCCTGTCCATCACCAACTCCCGGAGTCCACCCAAACCCATGTCCATTGAGTCGGTGATGCCATCCAACCATCTCATCCTCTGTTGTCCCCTTCTCCTCCTTCCCTCAATCTTTTCCAGAATCAGGGTCTGTTCAAATGACTCAGTGTTGTTCACAGCAAATTGTTGAAAATTCTTTGAGATGGGCATACCAGACCACCTTACCTGCCTCCTGCTAAATCAATATGCAGGTCAAGAAGTAGTAATTAGAACTGGACATGGAATGGTTTAGTGGTTCAAAATTGGGAAAGGATTACAACAAGGGTGTATATTGTCACCCTGCTTCTTTAAATTAAATGCAGAGTACATCATGTGAAATGCCAGGCTGGATGAAGCACAAGCTGGAATCAAGATTGCTGGGGGGAAATATCAATAACCTCAGGTATGCAGACAACACCAACCTAATGGAAGAAAGTGAAGAGGAACTAAAGAGCCACTTGATGAAGGTGAATGAAGAGAGTAAAAAGCTGTCTTAAAACTCAACATTCAAATAACAAAGATCATGGCATCCGATCCCATCACTTCATTGCAAATAGATGTGGAAGAAATGGAAACAGTGACAGAATTTATTTTCTTAGGCTCCAAAACCACTATAGACAGAGACTGCAGCAATGAAATTAAAAGATGGAAGAAAAGTGATGACAAACTGGGACAGCGTATTAAAGAGCAGAGACATCACTTTGCTGACAAAGGTATGTATAGTCAAAGCTATGGTTTTTCCAATAGTCATGTATGGATGTGAGAGTTACCCCATAAAGAAACCTGAGTGCTGAAGAATTGATACTTCTGAACTGTGGTGCTGGAGAAGACTTGAGAGTCCCCTGAACAGCAAGGATATCAAACCAGTCAATTGTAAAGGAAACCAAGCTTGAATATTCATTGGAAGTACTGATGATGAAACTGAAA
This sequence comes from Aepyceros melampus, assembly GCA_006408695.1. Lineage (NCBI taxonomy): Eukaryota > Metazoa > Chordata > Mammalia > Artiodactyla > Bovidae > Aepyceros > Aepyceros melampus. Next base: position 23,711 of record SJXQ01007796.1, read on the forward strand.
CTGCAATAATTTGGCCACCTCATGCAAAGAGCTGACTCACTGGAAAAGACCCTGACTCTGGGAAAGATGAAGGCAGGAGAAGAAGGGCATGATGAAGGATGAGATGGTTGGATGGCATCACTGACACAATGGACATGAGTTTGAGCAAACACTGATAGTGAAGGACAGGGAAGCCTGGTGTGCTTCAGTCCATGGGGTCTCCAAGAGCTGGACACAACTGAGTAACTGAACAACAGCAATAAAAGAAGTCATTGAAAGTGTAATATAGACCAATGGATTTTAATATAACAGCAACAAATTGTCTTTGATATGATTTCAGTTTCCACATTGCAAGTGACCATTCAGAAACTGTATATAATGAGTTAATGTTTAGTATCAAAGTAGAATATCTATAATCATCTGTAAAGTGTATATGTGTGTGAAGCTGGATTTATTTCATATATTGCAAGCAAAATAAAAATAAAACACAATAAGTGACAAAACAGATATGGAAATATATTAAGCAAGATATTAAAGAACTCTTTTAAAACTAAAAATCAATGCCATTTTCCTCATTAAATTTTTGTGGGTTTGGAAAATATAATTATTAAAATGTAATAAATTTTTTATGATCATGTTTAAATGAATTGATATATAAATATCTTCCAAATGTTACTGTTTTAAGTGTTTTGGGACTCTCAATTATCCTACTAGCATAAAGGAGTCTTGACACCCAAAAGTTTGAAAACTGTTGAATGAAAGAATGCTATATAACTTGTCTCATGACACACAGTAATAGACATTCATCTGTCCCTTCAAACTCTGTATTTTTCTTCACCAATTATTTATAATTGAGTAAAAGAATGAGATATTTGTAAATATGCCCTAGAAGTTGAAAATAAAGTTGCATATCCTTTATTTATGCTGTTTATTAGAATGCAAGTTCTGTTTTTGGTTACTTTGTAACCTTATTAGTTAGTACCTAGAAAAATTCTAGACATTCAATAATTGCTTTATAAGTTAACAAGTAGTAAGAATATATACCAGAGAGGTTGAAAAAATAATAACAAATCACAGATAAGGTAACATCTACATTCTCACTATTGGATATTCCCTCTATTTTTTTCTTTCTTAAGACTTTACTACTTTATACTTGGGTCCCTTTTTCTGGCAACTCAGTTCTGTCCTCTCTTGATTATACTCTTTTTCTCCAGTCAGTTCCAGGGTCCCTAAGTCTTGTTAACCCAACCTCTAACCAGTTAATCAAAATCCATATAACAAAATTACTATAATATCAGTAATATTTTGTTATTGTTGGCCAAGTGCCTTTTATCTGGGCTTGCTATTCATGATCAAAATCACTATATAAAGTGCTTTTTTCTGGTGAAAAGAGTAGCCAACATTTATCATATCATAAAACATAGAGTTTTATCTATAAGGAATGGAGATTGTTTGACATTTTAATTAAAGGAATGACATCATGTAATATATCTTATACAAATACAATGGGAAGCATTTGAAATGAAAGACTGGAAACAGATTTCCTAGGAAGCTATTGCAGTAAAAAGAAACATTAAGAATGTGAACTAAAACAAAAGCAATTAGCTTGAAGTTAAAGGAGAAAGATTGTAGAAACATGCAAGAGACTGTAATTATATGTGAGATAAGGGAAAACTCAGGAATACTGAAATAATGTATTCACTTTCTAAGAGAATAAAAAATGTTAAACTTGAGATAATAAAATAAGGAAAAAAAGGTGTGTAAAAGAAAAAAAATTAGTTTGGAAATCTTGACATCAGGTGCCTGTGAGGCAGTGCAATGAAAATGTTTAGGTAGCATTTAGAAATATCTAGTGATGACTTTGGGGAGAAAGACCAAGGAAACAGATTTGACAACCACATATTATAGGTGAAGTAGGAGCCAATAAGAAGGGTGAAATCAATTAATAAAGCAGAGAACGAGCCGTTAAAGTCCCTATGGGTAGACCCCTATGGCTCAATTATCTCAAATATTTTTTGAAAGTTAAATAGGACAAAGTAATATACTTTATAAGCCAAAATTGAATAGGGACATTCTTTGCATCATCTATCCATAAATAAAAATATATGGATTTTTAAAATAAAATAAACTAAGAAATTTTTGCTTATCAAACTCCATGGCTTATAATTGAATCACAAAATGACTGCATACTGTATATTCAATAGGAAAATATTTATAATATTAGACTAAATATGATTAAATCTTAAAATGCTAAGTGATATGTAGTATGTAATACTATGATTACATAGTATGAAAATGTCATCACATAAATAACTTTTGGGAAGCAGAAGATAATATTTAAATGTAGACTCAATTACCAGATTGTCTGGCTTTGAATACAAGTTTTGACAATATTTTTGATTCGAGTATATGTTTTATTATTTCTTTGAGTCTCAGTTACCACTTTTGTACATTGAGAATAATAATAGGGTCTCTCTCTCTTGTGGAGAGCTTTAAATCTGATAATTCGTGTTTTTAGAACTAGCACTTTGGAACTGCTGCTGGATGTAATTTTTAATTTTGATTAGTGGAAGAAAATATAGAAAGTAAATTGCTATTTTTGGATGGTTGAATGCTGTTTCTTGAGAGAGCAGACACTGTGGTCAATCTCTATTAGTTTAATTTCTACATCCTGGGCCAAGTTACTTAATTTCTCTTAGTATATAATAAATAAATAACAGCAGCACTTACCCAATAAGAGTGTTGTTAACATTGAAGAAGATAAAGCCTGGAATAGTGCTTTTACATATTTAGAAGACAAATTTTGTATCTTAATGTTCATAAATTTTAAGTATTATTACTGTCGAAGGGTCATTTTATGCATTTCTTATTTAAATTAATGTTTTATAAATATATGCTATTCCTGAAATACAAATTCAAAATAGAGAAATATTCAGCAAAATCTGTATTGATTTGAGCTTTCTTGACTTTCAAAAATAACTGCTCCTTTTTACATAATTTCATTACTCAACAAAAATAATATATAATTATTATATAATATTGTGCAGTGATATTTAAGCTTACTTTGTGAATGTGTTAAAATATATGTGAATACCCATTCTTAACCTTAGGAGATCACAGGCCATTTATTTTCATATTCTTGACATTTTGTGCATATATTTTGACTTTTAATGTTTATGAGTTCTATGACAGAAAGTAAGCACATACCATCTTAAAACTGAGAATGAATACTCAAGAAAATGCTCAAGTCTTGGAGTTATATAATCTTAAGGTCAAGCAATATAAGCTCCTCACAATTTCCACACTTGAATAAAAAATAAGAAATGAGAAATGTCAAGGGTAACCAAGGAAATTCACAACTACATATAATAAACTAAATCCTTCAGAAACTAAGGAGTAAAACTAAGGTGCAAAAAGGAAATCAATGCAAAATACAAATATATCTGTGAATGTACAAAATGACTCTATAATTTTTGTGTGTGTGTGTGTTTACTATTGTTTATTTGTTTTAAAACAAAATAAGGCACTCTACTGGTATATCGTGTATCTCAAGTGCTTATCCTTCCCTCTATAGTAATATGAATCGTACCATTTCCTGAAGAATATATACAAATGTTATCATGACAGAACAAGTTCCCTTTATAAATTCCAGGTCAAAATCATAATGTTCTGAAAATGTAATGAGATGACATATGTAAACATTTACCAACTGCAGTATGCTGCTGCTAAGTCACTTCAGTCTTGTCCGACTGTGCGATCTAATAGAGGGCAGTCCACCAGACTCTCCCATCCCTGGGATTCTCCAGGCAAGAACACTGGAGTGGGTTGCCATTTCCTTATCCAATCATAAAAGTGAAAGTGAAGTCACTCAGTCGTGTCCAACTCTTAGCGATACCATGGACTGCAGCCTACCAGGCTCCTCCATCCATGGGATTTTTCAGGCGAGAGTACTGGAGGGCGGTGCCATTGCCTGCTCTGAACTGTAGTATCAGTTAAGTTCAGTTCATTTCAGTCGCTCAGTTGTGTCTGACTCTTTGAGACCCCATGAATCGCAGCATGCCAGGCCTACCTGTCCATCACCAACTCCCGGAGTTCACTCAAACTCACGTCCATCGAGTCGGTGATGTCATCCAGCCATCTCATCCTCTGTCGTCCCCTTCTCCTCCTGCCCCTAATCCTCCCAGCATCAGAGTCTTTTCCAATGAGTCAACTCTTTGCATGAGGTGGCCAAAGTACTGGAGTTTCAGCTTTAGCGTCATTCCTCCCAAAGAACACCCAGGGCTGATCTCCTTTAGAATGGACTGGTTGGATCTCCTTGCAGTCCAAGGGACTCTCAAGAGTCTTCTCCACCACCACAGTTCAAAAGCATCAGTTCTTCGGTGCTCAGCTTTCTTCACAGTCCAACTCTCACATCCATACATGACCACTGGAAAAACCATAGACTTGACTAGATGGACCTTTATTGGCAAAGTAATGTATATTAACATTCAATTTGTGAACTTGTTATTCAGACCCAAAATTTGGTTGTCATCATTTACTCTTTTTTGCAAAACTAATAATTTTGGATCTATGTTCAAAATATACACTGAGGTTCACTTTCCCCCACCATTTACTGCATTACCCTAGTTCAGCCTTCCAACAGCTTTGAGCTGGGCTCTCTGCAAAGTTGTCTTGACAGGTCAGTCAGTTTTACTCCTGCATTCACTCCCCTTTCAGACTATTCTTACACGCTAGCCAGAGAATGGTTTTAAAATGTGAGCTGAATTGTGTTACCCCACGTCTATTCTCTCAACTATTCATGTACTGCAGTGCTTCCTCATGGCATTTAAAATAATACAGAAAATCTTTAATAAGACATGATTCCTCTTCTATTTGTATGTGACAAACCATCTACCTTCATCTTCTTGAGGTTACTTGAATTTGCTGTTGTTCAGTCATGAAGTCACATCTGACTGTTTGCAACCCCATGGATCCCTGTCCTTCATTATATCCCAGAGTTTGCTCAGACTCATGTCCATTGAGTTGCCGTGCTATCTAACCATCTCATCCTCTGCCACCCCCTTCTGGTTTTGCCTTTAATCTTTCCCAGCATCAGAGTCTTTTCCAGTGAGTCAGCTCTTTTTTTTTTTGGACATGATGCACCCCTCACATTTCCTTTTAGAGTATCTCAGGAGGTGAGGTGCTGGGGCTCAGGGGTCAACCTCAGGAGGAATCCAGGTCATGCCAAGAGTCAAGTAGAGGACTAAAGGAACTAAAGGAACCACTCACAATATACCACTTTTATAGAATCTTCTCTAGGTTGGCAGCCCTCACATCCTCTGAGGTGGTCTCAGGAAATTTAAGGCTGTAGCATGAGAGGACAGGTCTCATTAAGAGATGGGAAGTCAATGTGAGGACCTGGAGAGAGGACAGTAATAGTGAAGAGAGGGAGGAAATACAGGTCTTCCTAGGAGCCTGACTGAGCACAGGTGCAGCCAGCCATCAGAAGGCCTCAATTTCCAGTCACAGCTTTCTGTCCTGAGAGACCACAGGTAGATGTGGTAAGTTAGGCAACCTCTGCTTTCTTCTATTGGGTCTCAGAGAGTTGTGGGCCGTAGTCTGAGCACATGCATTAGTTAACATAGTTGGAAAGTAAGGAAAACAAAATAGTAGCCTTGAAATTAACCACATCAGACTTTTGAGCTAATTGGTTCTTTCTTGTAACTCACTACACCTTTGCTCTGTGAGAAATGTAACTTGTTTAATACTTTCTGAGGCTGACATAGATTAGAAATATAACAAAAAACATTTCAAGGGAAAATAAGTTTTTGGTTGAGCATCCTTATCAAAAGAGGGTCATAAAATGTCCACAGGCCTCCAAGGCCAGAAGATAATGTACACAATATTGTTTATGGGAAATGTTTGCAGAAGAAAATCCTGGTTTCAATAAAGACAAAACACATGTAATGTTTGGGCTGACTCTGTATGACTCTGCATGACTCTGCATCTTTCATTTCCCTCTACGTATAAGACAAGGTATAAAAGTACCTTTTAATAATAAAGTTATTGGGCCTCACTTCAAGAAGCTTGATCACCCTCTGTTTTTCTTTCTTTCTTTTTCAGGCTGATCCCTTGGAGCATAGAGACTCCCTGCATTCACTTTCCTGCCTGAGCTTCTAAGACTTTATTATCTTTCTATGTAAACCAAGGAATTTCAGCCTCTTTCTCTCCTCTATTTTCTTATCTACAATATTCTTTCCTTATCTCTCTCTAAATCAATCACCAACGCCGTTTTTTCCTTCAGGTTCCCCTGGATCCTGCGGGGCCTGGACCCAGCATAAAATGTTCACAGGCCTCCAAGGCTAGAAGATAATGTACACAATATTGTCTATGGGAAAGGTTTGCAGAAAAGATCCTGGTTTCGATAAAGACAAAACAGATGTAATCTTTGGGCTGACTCTGTATGTCTTTGCATCTTTCATTTACCTCTATGTACAAGTAAAGGTATAAAACACCCTTTTGAAAATAAAAAGAAGGGGCCTAGCTCGAGGAAGCTTGGTCAACCCATGTCAACCATTTTCTCTCACACTTTCCCTCTCCCTCCCTCTCTTTTTCAGGCTGATCCCTTGGAGCATAAAGGCTCGCTGCATTCACTTATCTGCCCGGGTTTCTAAGAGTGGAAGGGGAAAATGTTCTGAGTCTTCACTCCCTCGGGAGACTGGGAGGGCAGCTATGGCCTCCGTGAACAGGGCAAACTTCTTGTCTCAGAATTTTATTGGTTTTCTACGTAAACCAAGGAATATCAGCCTCTTTCTCTCCTCTATTTTCTTATCTACAATATTCTTTCCTTATCTCTCTCTAAATCATCTGCCGACGCAGTTCTGCCTTCAGGTTCCCCTGGATCCTGCAGGGGCTGGACCCTGGCAAGACATCACTTAGAGACTGAACAACAACAGCAATCTCCTAACACTTCTACTTTACCACTTCTTGCTGCAACTGTGAAGCCCATGTGTCCTAGAGCCTGCGCTCTGCAGTAAGAGAAGCTACCACAATGAGAAGCCAGTGCATCACAATGAAGGGTAGCCCCTGCTCCTTGAAACTAGAGACTACACATGCAGCAATGAAGAGCAGGCACAACCAAAATTAAATAAATAAATAAATTCTTAAAAAAATTACTCAGGGAAGCCACAATGGCCCCTGGGGCGAGAACTGAACCACATTCTGCCCAGCAAGATCACAGGTGAGGGATTTCAAGCCACAGCCATGAAAAGGCCATAAGGGACTTCAGTGACACCTGAACCTCCTTATAAGCATTTTTCATTTCCTTTTCAGATGGGTAACTGAATGTCCATGGCTGAAGACTTGCCCTTAGGATTCAAACTAGGACCCTTATGTCCAAGTCTTCCTTGCCTTTATGGAAAACTCTGAACTTTGAAAGACTTGCCACATAGACTCGGCTGGCTTGGCCATGCTTAATTTGCCTACCAAAGCCCTTCCCCTTCTCCCAATGATACTAACCATCAGCCAGCCCCTCAGCCCTGTTCACAGGAACTCTTTCTGGGCAAAAGAAGGAGCCTCTTGGATCACAGACCTCTCCTTCACTATACTCAGCATTGACCACCAGTGCTCCCAGCCCCATCAACAATGCTTGGCTCTCCAACCTGGGGCTCCAGAACTCCTTAAGCTCTACCCACCTCAGGAAGTCATAGGGCCCACCAGATTTCCATAAGAATCCGAGTTCCGGGGGGGCGCCTAAGATGGCGGAGGAATAGGATGGAGAGACCACTTTCTCCCACACAAATTCATCAAAAGAACATCTCAACGCTGGGTAAATTTACAGGGCAGCTTCTGAATGCGAGCAGAGGACATCAGGCATCCAGAAAAGCAGAACATTGTCTTCAAAAACAGGTAGGAAAAACACAGAAGACGAAAAGAGAAACAAAGGAGGTGGGGAGGGAGCTCCATCCCGGGAAGGGAGTCCTGCCCCGGGAAAAGAGTTTTAAAGGGAAAGAAGATTCCAAACGCTGGGAAGCACTCTCACTGCCAAATCTGTGGCGAGTCTTGGAGGCACATGGCAGGGAGGAAAAATGAATGGTGATTGAGACCAGCAGGTTGCGAGCCCGGCGGTGATTCCCCCGGCAGAGAGGCAGAGCAGACGCCTGCATCCACCACTAGCAAGTGGGGGCTGGGCAAGGAGGCGTGGGAGACGCGGGCGGCGGCGCTTCTTAAGAATTGGGCCGGAATGCCCACGCGTAACCGGAGCAAACTAACTCAGGCTAGCACACCAGACTGTGGGACAGTTACCACACGAAAAGCTCGAACATAAGACACCACCAGGACCGCACACAGAACAAAGGACAGAACAGAAATAGCCAGCTGCCTGCCAGCCCCCACTGGCGACAGGCAGCCAGAGCCGTAAGGGCTGGAACGTGGCAATCGCAGCCCCGGAGGGACTTTGCTGATCAAACTGCAAGCAGGCTTCTTTGCTTACTGAGACTCCCCGGGGTGCTGGACAGATACAATTGACCGGACAAGGAGTCCCGGGTTATACCCGGAAAACTGAGCAGCAGGAGAGGGCGATAAGCCGTGCAACTGCGCTCGCCGAACACCTGAGCTGCTCGGTCCTGGGAAGGGCACAAGGCACAGGCCCAATTGAGTCTGCGACTCTCTGGGCACCGAGCCTGATAAGCTTAGACCAGGGAGGTGCCTGCAGCCTAGGGCCGGCTTCAGACGGTCCCCGGCGGAGAAACGTAGAGTTTGAGCAGTGTGTGCCGGGTATAGGGGCAGGCCCAGCGGGGCTGAGGCACTGCGAATATACGCCAGAGCTATTTGGTAGCAGCATCCCTCCCTCCCCACATGATAAATGTTTCTGGAATAGAGTTCTTCAGCTGCTTCGCTCTGGTCTCAGTTCCAGATTCGCTCTGTGAGCTGCTGGGTATTTAGTATGCAAGTGCCATGTTATAGTTAGTGTTTACTTGGCTTTAGAATGCATGTGTTAGAATCTCCTACTCACTGTTTTGTAAAATGTTGATAGAAAACATGAGTAACTTTGAATTTTCACAGCCTTGTGTAGGAGCTCCTTTTCCAGAATTCTTTGGAGGCTGGAATGCTTTCTTTAATACTGCATTGGTGTGGAAATGATGCTGTGTTTGACTTCTCATCCTTACCAGCTAAAATCACTATTTTGTGTCCAATGTGGCATTGCCTTTGGTGCTAACATTTTAATCAGAGAGATATACTTAATCATAGCTGTGTATTTTGACAGAATAATTTATATTAGCTCAAAATATTCTACAGTGCTTATGTTAGTAAGGTAAGGGAAAATACTGGCAGAAAAATTTTATTGCTTGATATAGAAATGATAATTACAACAATAATAAAAATAATCATAGCTGACATCTGAATCTGTCTTTTGCCAGTTATTTTTCTTAGCTAATGTAATTCTTACAACAACCCTGTGAGGTAGATGCTGTTATTATACCCATTTTGCAGATGAGGAAACTGAGTCACTGAGAGATTAAGCAACTTTCTGTTGATTTTCTCCTTTGCCCTTTCACAAGATGGGCAAATGGAAGTCCTAGTAAATGGCTGTGCAGGGAGCATTTTTGATAACACTGGATTTAAGAGCTGGAAGCAATGTCTTCATCTCATTTAGTGGTGGTCCACTCTTATCATCTTTCAGGTGAGAAAAATCAGAGTCCAGAAAGCTTCAATAATTATTTAATTTTTTTTAAGTTATGAAAACAGAAATATTCACTATGCAAGAAGTACGCAAAAAATTCCCTCATTTTCCTTTCTTATCTATTTTATTCACCAGGGAAGTCCCATTAGTAGCTTGAAGTATCTTCTTCCAAGTTACAAAGTAGAAAAAGAGACACAAATGTAGTAAACAAATGTATGGACACCGAGAGGGAAAGGAGGGAGGTGGGTTGGATTGGGAGACTGGGATTGACGTATACACACTATTGACACAGTGTGTGAACCAGATAGCTAATGAGAACTTACTGCAGAGCACAGGGACGTCTACTCAGTGCCTCTGTGATGACCTAATGCGGAGGGAATCCAGAAAGGAGGAAATATGTGTATGTGTGTGTATAGCGGATTCACTTGGCTGTACAGCAGAAACTAACACAGCATTGTACAGCAACTATGCTCCAATAAGTTTATTTTTTAAGTGGGGGAAAAAAGAAGGGTCTTCTTCCAGACATTCTTGTTTTGTATTTAAATAGCATTTCTAAATTTCAGAGCAAGTTGGAGGCACAAAGTTGAGTAGAAGGCAGAGCTTCTGTCTCTCGAGGGCAGTGACTTGTTGAGGGCACATGGAGATGCCTTTGTTGACTCCTGCTCCAGGGAGGTGCTGGGGGCAAGGAGATGGCCAGGATGCTCCTGTCATCACCAGCTGCAGTCACTAGGGGTAGGTGAAGATGGAAGTTACTCAGTCGTGTCTGACTCTTGGCGACCCCATGGACTGTATAGTCCGTGAGTTCTCCAGGCCAGAATACTGGAGTGGGTAGCCTTTCCCTTCTCCAAGGATCTTCCCAACCCAGGGATCAAACCCAGATTTCCCACACTGGGGGAGATTCCTTACCAGCTGAACCACCAGGGAAGCCCCATAGGGGGTAAACCCTGGTCATAAATTAGCTGGTCTTTTCCAGGCAACCCAATGGCTTTTAATAGTTGGTTTTCTCCTGAAGATATGAAAGGAAGGTGCTGTCAATAAAAAATGTTTGTTCTGTTATGTATTAGCTTGCAATCTATGTGCTACAAGTAAAGGAGACTATTTTTTTTTTAATGAGCACTTACTCTTTTTTATTGTTTTGAAGTATAGTTGGTTATAAGTCTCTGTTGTACAACCAGTAATTCAAAATTTCTATAGATTATATTACATTTAAAGTTATAAAATATTAGCTATATTTTGATATTCCTTTTTAATGAATGAATGGATAAAACCTATAAATTATTGATGCTAAGGGAATAAAAACTTTTTTATTGAAGTATAAGTTGATTTATAACATTGTGTTAGTTTCAGATGTACAGCAAAGTGACTCTGAGTCTATCCATGTTGCTGCAAATGGCATCATTTCATTGTTTTTTTATGGATGTGTAGTATTCCATTGCGGAGAAGGCAATGGCACCCCACTCCAGTACTCTTGCCTGGAAAATCCTGTGGACAGAGGAGCCTGGTAGGCTGCAGTCCATGGGGTCACTAAGAGTCAGACATGACTGAGTGACTTCACTTTCTCTTTTCACCTTCATGCATTGGAGAAGGAAAATGGCAACCCACTCCAGTGTTCTTGCCTGGAGAATCCCAGGGATGGGGGAGCCTGGTGGGCTGCCGTCTATGGGGTCGCACAGAGTCGGACACGACTGAAGCGACATAGCAGCAGTAGCAGCAGCAGTATTCCATTGCATATATATATCACATCTTCTTTATCCATTTGTCTCTCAATGGACACTTAAGTTGCTTGCATGTAAATAATGTTGCAATGAACATTGGAGTGCATGTATATTTTCAAATTTAAATTTATTTATTTTAATTGGAGGCTAATTACTTTACAATATTGTATTGGCTTTGCCATATATCAACATGAATCTGCCACATTTTTGACAGAATAATTTATATTAGCTCAAAATATTCTACAGTGCTTATGTTAGTAAGGTAAGGGAAAATACTGGCAGAAAAATTTTATTGCTTGATATAGAAATGATAATTACAACAATAATAAAAATAATCATAGCTGACATCTGAATCTGTCTTTTGCCAGTTATTTTTCTTAGCTATGTAATTCTTACAACAACCCTGTGAGGTAGATGCTGTTATTATACCCATTTTGCAGATGAGGAAACTGAGTCACTGAGAGATTAAGCAACTTTCTGTTGATTTTCTCCTTTGCCCTTTCACTAAGATGGGCAAATGGAAGTCCTAGTAAATGGCTGTGCAGGGAGCATTTTTGATAACACTGGATTTAAGAGCTGGAAGCAATGTCTTCATCTCATTTAGTGGTGGTCCACTCTTATCATCTTTCAGGTGAGAAAAATCAGAGTCCAGAAAGCTTCAATAATTATTTAATTTTTTTTAAGTTATGAAAACAGAAATATTCACTATGCAAGAAGTACGCAAAAAATTCCCTCATTTTCCTTTCTTATCTATTTTATTCACCAGGGAAGTCCCATTAGTAGCTTGAAGTATCTTCTTCCAAGTTACAAAGTAGAAAAAGAGACACAAATGTAGTAAACAAATGTATGGACACCGAGAGGGAAAGGAGGGAGGTGGGTTGGATTGGGAGACTGGGATTGACGTATACACACTATTGACACAGTGTGTGAACCAGATAGCTAATGAGAACTTACTGCAGAGCACAGGGACGTCTACTCAGTGCCTCTGTGATGACCTAATGCGGAGGGAATCCAGAAAGGAGGAAATATGTGTATGTGTGTGTATAGCGGATTCACTTGGCTGTACAGCAGAAACTAACACAGCATTGTACAGCAACTATGCTCCAATAAGTTTATTTTTTAAGTGGGGGAAAAAAGAAGGGTCTTCTTCCAGACATTCTTGTTTTGTATTTAAATAGCATTTCTAAATTTCAGAGCAAGTTGGAGGCACAAAGTTGAGTAGAAGGCAGAGCTTCTGTCTCTCGAGGGCAGTGACTTGTTGAGGGCACATGGAGATGCCTTTGTTGACTCCTGCTCCAGGGAGGTGCTGGGGGCAAGGAGATGGCCAGGATGCTCCTGTCATCACCAGCTGCAGTCACTAGGGGTAGGTGAAGATGGAAGTTACTCAGTCGTGTCTGACTCTTGGCACCCCATGGACTGTATAGTCCGTGAGTTCTCCAGGCCAGAATACTGGAGTGGGTAGCCTTTCCCTTCTCCAAGGATCTTCCCAACCCAGGGATCAAACCCAGATTTCCCACACTGGGGGAGAATTCCTTACCAGCTGAACCACCAGGGAAGCCCCATAGGGGGTAAACCCTGGTCATAAATTAGCTGGTCTTTTCCAGGCAACCCAATGGCTTTTAATAGTTGGTTTTCTCCTGAAGATATGAAAGGAAGGTGCTGTCAATAAAAAATGTTTGTTCTGTTATGTATTAGCTTGCAATCTATGTGCTACAAGTAAAGGAGACTATTTTTTTTTTAATGAGCACTTACTCTTTTTTATTGTTTTGAAGTATAGTTGGTTATAAGTCTCTGTTGTACAACCAGTAATTCAAAATTTCTATAGATTATATTACATTTAAAGTTATAAAATATTAGCTATATTTTGATATTCCTTTTTAATGAATGAATGGATAAAACCTATAAATTATTGATGCTAAGGGAATAAAAACTTTTTTATTGAAGTATAAGTTGATTTATAACATTGTGTTAGTTTCAGATGTACAGCAAAGTGACTCTGAGTCTATCCATGTTGCTGCAAATGGCATCATTTCATTGTTTTTTTATGGATGTGTAGTATTCCATTGCGGAGAAGGCAATGGCACCCCACTCCAGTACTCTTGCCTGGAAAATCCTGTGGACAGAGGAGCCTGGTAGGCTGCAGTCCATGGGGTCACTAAGAGTCAGACATGACTGAGTGACTTCACTTTCTCTTTTCACCTTCATGCATTGGAGAAGGAAAATGGCAACCCACTCCAGTGTTCTTGCCTGGAGAATCCCAGGGATGGGGGAGCCTGGTGGGCTGCCGTCTATGGGGTCGCACAGAGTCGGACACGACTGAAGCGACATAGCAGCAGTAGCAGCAGCAGTATTCCATTGCATATATATATCACATCTTCTTTATCCATTTGTCTCTCAATGGACACTTAAGTTGCTTGCATGTAAATAAGTTGCAATGAACATTGGAGTGCATGTATATTTTCAAATTTAAATTTATTTATTTTAATTGGAGGCTAATTACTTTACAATATTGTATTGGCTTTGCCATATATCAACATGAATCTGCCACAGGTGTACACGTGTTCCCCATCCTGAACCCCTCTCCCACCTCCCTCCCCGTACCATCCCTCTGGGTCATCCCAGTGCACCAGCCCTGAGCATCCTATATCATGCATCAAACCTGGACTGGCGATTTGTTTCATATATGATGTTATACATGTTTCAATGCCATTCTCCCAAATCATCCTAGCCTCTCCCTCTTCCACAGAGTCCAAAAGACTATTCTATACATCTGTGTCTCTTTTGCTGTCTCACATACAGGGTTATCGTTACCATCTTTCTAAATTCCATATATATGCATTAGTATACTGTATTGGTCTTTTTCTTTCTGGCTTACTTCACTCTGTATAATAGGCTCCAGTTTCATTCACCTCATTAAAACTGATTCAAATGTATTCTTTTTAATGGCTGAGTAATACTCCATTGTGTATATGTACCACAGCTTTCTTATTCATTCATCTGCTGATGGACATCTAGGTTGCTTCCATGTCCTGGCTGCTATTCAAAAGTCTACAAGCAATAAATGCTGGAGAAGGTGTGGAGAAAAGGGAACCCTCTTACACTGTTGATGAGAATGCAAACTAGTACAGCCACTATGGAGAACAGTGTGGAGATTCCTTAAAAAACTGCAAATAGAACTGCCTTATGACCCAGCAATCCCACTGCTGGGCATACACACTGAGGAAACCAGAATTGAAAGAGACATGTGTACCCCAATGTTCATCACAGCACTATTTATAATAGCTAGAAAAGAGACTATTTTAAATATCTGGTCAGGAAAGTTTATTTTCTGTGAGTCTATAAGACTTCTATGGCCCACTGGTATAAACGGTGTTGACAATGAATAAATTCTGTTGAAGTTCAGTGTGTTTTTTGAGTGGTCACCTGTTAAAACAAGGTGTACAAACCTTACCAAATAAGCATTGGAAAATTATTAGATTATGTTTAATAGAAAATTAATAGATTGTGCTTACAAATAAGATGGCTTAAAACAGGCACAACTTCTGTAGTCCGTAACTTCAGACATTTTCTACAAGTGATAATAATTTTATAATGTCATGTTTGATAATTTTTGGTCACTTTCTCTAAAAATGCCCAGGTCTATCAATAAACAATAACAGTAGTTGTTGCTATGAAGATGATTATATCAGAGGTCAGGGCACCCATAGGTGTGGCCCTAGAGACCATTCAGAGGCCATCTGGCTGCATTCCTGGGTGCTGTCCCAGAGTGTCCAACTCAGAGATTTCAAACATTAACTTCTTTTTCTCAGTTTTGCTGTGACACAGGAAAATGAGTTAACACTGGGTCATTGCACCGACATTGGCTATGTTTGTTCCAGTACAAGTCTTCTTATCTAGGAAGACTTTCAGTTTGGGAGGAAAGGAAGCTCTCTGTCTCTGCTACACTAGACTCCATGTATTGCCTGAGGGTCCTTTAAGAGCTGACATTCAATCCCATGCCCTGGAGTTGCCAACTTGACTAACTCAGGTGGAGGCAACTGTTTCAAAAACTCTGCTTAGTATTTCTGCCCATGAGGCCTCAGTGTGGTGACACATGGCAGTTGAGTCACCTTAGTAAGTCCTCCTCAGTAAAATGTAAAGAAAGTCTTTGAAAGGCTAACTGCAATGTGTAAAGAGTCTTGTACTTTATTTTTTTTATTAAAAATAATTTTTTTTGGCCATGTTTGGGCATGCGGGACCTTAGCTTCCTAACCAGGAATTGAACTTATTACCCCTGCATTAGAAGCACAGAGTCTTAACCACTGGACCACCAGAGAAGTCCCAAGAGTCTTATACTTTAAATGAACTTAAGCATAACTATCTATGGTACATCTCAGGTGTTACCTACAAAGTGTTCCTTACTAAAATATTGGAAAGCTGTCAGCTTCAGCTAGGGTGATCGTCATGACCTAACATTTACTGAGCCCTGACTACACATATTACTCATTTAAGTATTGATCAGCTCTATGAGCAGGGTTCTATTACTATCACATGAATTTTACAGCTTAGAAAATGGAGGCCCAGCGGCCCAGTGAGTGGTTGGCAAAACTAGGACTAGGAAATTTAGAGTTTAGTTGGAGTCAGAGTCTCTAGAACCCAAACATCTTGCAAAACCATGCTGAACAATTTTCCATTTCTTGTTCTCCCTTTTCTCCCTGAGAGCAACACAGAGTAAGGGGAAGGTTGAGGAGAGAGGAAGGAGCAGGATGTAGAATTGCTGGTGTCTCTAAAAGGCTGTTAAGATTATTTGAAAATAAGTTAGAGGAATTGTGCAGAATGGGAACTGGATGAGTCAGTGCCAGGCCCCGAGACGGGGGAAGCAGCTAGTCTAAGGGCAGTATCTCTTTCATGTCCTGGGTTCTGGCTCCCAGCTACTGTTAGAACCAGGCTCCCTCTGGCTGTCGAGGCGAAGATCAAGAGCTCTCTGCCTGCATCTGGATGCTGCCTGGCGAGGTGCTTCACAGTCAGGGCCTCTTGGGTGAGTGTCGTGGGTACCCTCTCTGGAGCTGACAGGTTCAGAACTAATTAGCTTCAGGATCACGCTGAACTACAGAGCAGAGCTCCTGGGGCCCCTGCTACCTTGTTCTCCTAAATCGGAGCACCTCTTTTTTCTCCTGTCTTATATTTTTGGGTTCCGAATAAGATATCTTTTGGACAAAAGGTTCAGGCGTCCAAAATCTGTCAAAATATGCTTTTCTGTCAGACTTGAATTGTTACTGTGGTGCTCTCAGTTATTTGGGTATCCATTTCTATGTAACGAATGGCTGCAAAATTTATTTGCTTAAAACTGCTATTTTATTTTGCTCAGGGTTTTGTGGGCTGGGAATTTGGGAAGGGCTCTGCTGAGGGATTTGTCTCAGATCCGAGAGGTGTCACCTGGAGTCCCTGTGGCTGAGGAATCTGCTGCTGAGACGGCTTCTTTCCCCAGAAGTCTGGCGCCTCACTGCTCTCAGTTCTTTCTCCTTAGCTCTCCGTCTCCAGTCTTAGGGTTTTGTGCTTTACGTGTCTCCATGTGGTCAATACTTTGACCACCTGATGTGAAGAGCCAGCTCACTGAAAAAGACCCTGATTCTGGGAAAGACTGAGGGCAGGAGGAGAAGGCATGATAGAGGATGAGATGGCTGGATGGCATCACCAACTCCATGGACATGAACCTGAGCAAACTCCGGGAGATGGTGAAGGACAGGGAAGCCTAGCGTGCTGCAGTTCACGGGGCTGTCACAGCTGAATGACTGAATGACAGCATGCGGTTTAGGCTTCTTATAGTATGGTGGTTTAGTCTCCCTTTGAACATGGTGATTACCTTCCAAGAGGCAGGAAGCAGTAGCTACCTGGCCAAGTAAGAGCCTTTCCGGAACTGGTGTAATATTACTTCCACCTTGCTCTGTGGACAGGAGCAGCCATGGAATCTCCCACATTCAAGAACATAGAGAAACTCCATTTCTGTTTTGTAAATAAGTTCATTGTACTATTTTTTTTTTTAGATTCCACATACATGCGCTGTCATACGATATTTGTCCTTCTCTGTCTGACAGTTCACTTAGTATGACACCTCTATCTCTGTGTTGCAAATGGCATGATTTCATTCCTTCTTAAGGCTGAGTAATCCCCACTATGTATATGCACTCCATCCTCTCTGTCCATTCTTCTGTCAGCACGCATTAGGTTGTTTCCATGTTCTGGCTTTTGTAAACAGTGCTGCA
Source organism: Aepyceros melampus (assembly GCA_006408695.1). Taxonomy (NCBI): domain Eukaryota; kingdom Metazoa; phylum Chordata; class Mammalia; order Artiodactyla; family Bovidae; genus Aepyceros; species Aepyceros melampus. The sequence goes on from SJXQ01007796.1 coordinate 41,308, forward strand.
ATGAACACTGAAGTGTGTGTATCATTTTGAAATAGAGTCACAGATGTAGAAAACAATTTCATGGTTACTGGGGGGAAGGGAGGGAGGGATAAATTAGGAGACTGAGACTGACATATACACACTACAGTACATGAAATATATTACTAATAAAGACTTACTGTGCGCTTCCTTGGTAGCTCTGCTGTTAAAGAATCTGCCTTCAATGCAGGAGACCCAGGTTTGACTCCTGCTTCAGGAAGTTCCCCTGGAGAAGGGATGGGCTACCCACTCCAGTTTCTTGAGCTTATGTGTTGGCTGAGATGATAAAGAATCTGCTTGCAATGCAGGAGACCTGGATTCAATTCCTGGGTTGGAAAGATCCCCTGGGGGAGGGCATGGCAACCCACTCCAGTATTCTGGCCTGGAGAATCCCCATGGACAGAGCAGCCTGGTGGACTATAGTCCATGGGGTCGCAAACAGTCGGACAGGACTGAGTGACTGAGCATAGCACAGCAAAGACCTACTGTATAGCACAGGGAACTCTATTCATTACTCTGTAATGAGCTTATATGGGAAAAGAATCTAAGAAAGGGTAGGCATATATATATATATATATATATATATATATATATATATATAGGCTTCTCTGGTAGCTTATATGGTAAAGAATCTGCCTGCAATGCAGGAGACCTGGGTTCATTCCCTGGGTTGGGAAGATCCTCTGAAGAAGGGGAAAGGCTACCCACTCCAGTATTCTGGCCTGGAGAATTCCACGGACTGTATAGGGTCACAAAGAGCTGGACACAACTGAGGGACTTTCACTTCACTTCACTTCCTGTGTATATGTATAACTGACTCACTGTGCTGTACACCTGAAGCTACTACCACGTTGTAAATCAACTATACCCTGATAACATTTTTGTAAAGAAAGAATGTAGACAAAGGCTCCAGCTCCTGATGGGAAAGAGGAGAGGTCGCATTGCAGAAGAGGATGCTGGCTGCAAGTCATTGTTGCTCCATCTTGGAAAACACAGCCTGTCTTATCTCACCACCACCACGTGCAATTTCAGCCTCTCACCCCTCCCAGATGCTGGTGTCTCTCCCTGCCACCTGCTTCTCTCCGTTTCCCTTTGCTCTTCTCTCACTCCCTTTTCTGTGCGATTCCCTCTCCTTCCCAGCTTGCTGCTCGTGTCAGCGCATTCATGGCTTCTGGAACGGTTCCTCTCTTTTCCTTCTCACCACCTGCCTTTCTGTTTGCAGCTTCTTTTCTCCATGTCTTAACTTTTCAGCAAACAAGTGCCATTTATAAGGTATCACTGTTCATCAGACCTCTTTCTTCCACAGGGCATTCTAATCAGTCATGGCTTCATTCATGTCATCTTGAGTCTTTCCTTCTGTGATGTTGTTCATTGTTAATAGGTGGTAAATACCTGTTAGTGTGTGTGCACACACACATGCTAAGTTGCTTAAGTCATGCTCGACTCTTTGCAACCCTAAGTACTTCAGCCCTCCAGGCTCCTCTGTCCCTGGGGATTCTTCAGGCAAGAATACTGGAGTGGGTTGCCATACCCTCCTCCAGGGAATCTTCCTGACCCAGGGATCAAACCCATGTCTTTTATATTTCCTGCATGGGCAGGTGGGTTCTTTACCACTAGCGCCACCTGGGAAGCCCAAATACCTGTTTATTTTCTTTAAATATTTAAAAGTTATTTTCCTCAAGAACTAGAAAGAAGCCTAGAAGTTTGGGTACTAAGTGGGTAAGCTTTTATTAATGTCAGGAAAAGCCATCATTAGCCAAAACCGTTATCTCTAAAGTTGTGAAATAAATGAAACGATTGATTTTAGGTGACCTGTTGTGGTATTTATATCTGTGTGTTTGCAATCAGTATTCTCTAGGCACTTGTGCAGAAAATAATGGAAAGAACACGTAAGTCACCAGTTTCCTGTCAAACAATGCCTTGGGACCAAACATTGTTTCTGGAGGCTAATTTGAAGGGGCAAATAAGTCCAAGTTGAGGTACCTAAAAGATTGACTCTGCACACAAAAAGACATTCTGGTAAATTCACTGGGACAGTGTGTTTTAGTGAAAAGGAAAAGTGCATTGCCTGTGCTGGGATTTTGGGTGAGTTATTTAAACTCTCATGACCTGGTTTTTAACCTGATTGATAATGGGGTCATCTTGATGATCTCTGTGGTTCCTATCAGCTCTGAAGTGCTCTCATATTCTTAAAACTTGAGTTGGGTAGGCTTTCTCTTAAAATACACATTTCTACATGATCTCTTCTTTATGAATGTAGAGAAAATATATGTACTGTATTCAAACGCAGTTTCAATACTAAACTGCTCAGGTTTTACTTAGAGTGAAAAGATTAGCTTGAAACAAGTCCAGATTTTATGATGAATCAATTAAAATATCTAATAACAAGTGGCATTTTGTGGAATATATGGATTTATTGATCTGCCTTCAGTGCTGGTATTGTTTCCCAAAAAGGCAAATGTGGGAAAGGAAAATGCTGCCTCTTTTTTAGCTTCAATATGATCCTTCTGTATCATTAGGCTTTTACGATAAAAGTAACATTGATTCTCTGTAATTGCTTGATTCTCACTTATTGCTTTTGGTAACCCGTGTTTGAATTTTTTAAAAGGGCTAGAGCAAAGGCCTTAAATAATGGTTGTATAAGCAAATAGGAGAAGATATTAAAATTGTGCTTTGTCTAGCTCTCCTGTCTATAAAATTTAGAAAACCAGTCTATACATATTTTGCTTAGCTCACAAACTATATATTATCCTGCAATCAATTTTATGGAGTTGAATATAATGGTTTGAATGATGTATTTCTGTATCACTCAATATTTTCCTTTTAGCCCTTGGAGTAAACAGAAACTTCTGGTCCAACTATTGTTGTGAAAATTACTTAGTGCAGGCTCTTCCAGCCTACCCTAGCCGGTGAGGTTTTTATTTCCAACAATCTTGCAACTCTTTTTCCAGTCTAACCTGCTGGAATTCTTTGGGTGGTCTTCAGTGGTGCTTTACGGATTCCCATTTCTAAATCTTACTTGTTTTACACACTGGGGAAATGTATCTGGCATCTCCATAGGCTCTCCTCTCGATTCAAATTCAGATTCATTTCCACAATAATTTGTGTTTCCTGCTGATAACATATTTGATTTATAACACATAAGCTTTCTGAGAAGAGTCTCTGTGTTGGTTCTAGGGTTTAAAGCCTACCTATGCAGAAAGTGGACTTTTCCTCTGTCTCTTGAGTCCTTCCTTTCCCTCCATCTCTTCTGCCCTCCAGCCTTTGACAGTGACTGTGGTCTATTCTTTATTTTTTGGGCTCCAAAATCATTGCAGGTGGTACTGCAGCCATGAAATTAAAAGACGCTTGCTCCTTGGAAGAAGAGCTATGACCAACCTAGACAGTATTTTAAAGAATAGAGACATTACTTTGATGAGAAAGGTCCGTCTAGTCAAGGCTATGGTTTTTCCAGTAGTCACGTATGGATGTGAGAGTTGGACTATAAAGAAAGCTGAGTGCCGAAGAACTGATGCTTTTGAACTGTGGTGTTGGAGAAGACTCTTGAGAGTCCCTTGGACTGCAGGGAGATCAAACCAGTCTATCCTAAAGGAAATCAGTCCTGAATATTCATTGGAAAGACTGATGCTGAAACTGAAGCTCCAATATTTTGGCCACCTGACACTGACCCTGGTGCTGGGAAAGATTGAAGGCAGGAGGAGAAGGGGATGACAGAGAATGAGATGGTTGGGTGGCATCACTGACTTGATGGACATGAGTTTGAGTAAGCTTCAGGAGTTGGTGATGGACAGGGAAGCCTGGCATGCTGCAGTCCTTGGGGTCGCAAAGAATCAGACACGACTGAGCGACTGAACTGTGGTCCTTTCTGGTTGAGACACTTCCATTTTATCTGAGCTGTGGAGGAGGCTGTGTTGATAAGGTTTGATGTCCCTGAGGATGGAAGAGGTGGCTATAAGGGAAGAAGTGGGGGAAGGTGTGGGATTAGATGGAGGAAACAAGGACCTTTGGGAGGAAGAAGAGCTGATCTCAGCCTACATTCAATTATTCATACTCCCTTCCCTTACTACTCCCTCTCAGTCCTTACTGATTCTCCATGAGAATAAAATAAAAGAGAACTACTTTGGGGAAGCAGATTTTGTTTGGTTTGGTTGAAGTTTCTATTTAGCCTAGGGTTCAGAGGTCTATTTGAAAGAAATGTCCTCATCCTAGAGAATTCTCATATAGTCTTGTTTATCCTCAATATAATAAAATGAAATAATAGTGGATGCCTTACCCTTACATAGAAAGACTTTGGGGGATTTGCTTACATATTGGAAATCTGAGGAAAAAATCAACTGCAAAAAGAGTAATAGAGGTTGGAGTCCCAGAGTACATTGCACTAACCTCAGCAGGAATGAAATTAAGGGGCATGATTTGAAATGACAATTTTGTATAGCCTCCAGAAAGGTACACAAGTATGAAAGTGTGATTCAGCTCAACTGTGGCTCTGTCAAGATTGCCTGGAAGTGAGGGCTAAATGCCACAGCCTAAAAAATGCAGAGAGAAAGTGATTTTAAGTTATTTCAGTGCTGGTGGAAACTGCTGATTTTTGCGTGCAGCAAACATACCTGATCTTGTTGAAATCAGGACATAATGGCTATATTTAAGATGCGGACTATTTTATGCTTTGTTAATTTGCTAGAGGTGTGAAGAGATTTTTTATTTTTGGTATGAAGAAAAGTTTTGAAAGTCTCTTGAAGCTATTATTATTATTTTTTAATTGAAGTGTACTTGACTTACAATGTTCTGTTTCTGGTGTATAGCAAAATCATTCAGTTTTACATATATATATATATATATTAGATTCTTTTCTATTATAGTTTATTACAAGATATTGAATATAGTTTCTGTGCTATATAGTTGATCCTTGCTTTTTATCTATTATACATATAGTAGTGTGTGGGCTTCCCTGATAGCTCAGTTGGTAAAGAATCCGTCTGCAATGCGGGAGACCTGGGTTTGATTCCTGGGTTGGGAAGATGCCCTGGAGAAGGGATAGGCTACCCGCTCCAGTATTCTTGGGCTTCCCTTGTGGCTCAGCTGATAAAGAATCTGCCTGCAATGCAGGAGACCTGGGTTTGATCCTTGGGTTGGGAAGATCCCCTCAAGAATGAAAAGGCTACCCACTCCAGTATTCTGGACTGGAGAATTTCATGGACTATATAGTCCATGGGGTCTCAAAGCATCAGACATGACTGAGCAACTTTCACTTGACTTAGTATGTATCTTGGAGAAGGAAGTGGCAACCCACTCCAACACTCTTGCCTGGAAAATCCCATGGACGGAGGAGCCTGGTAGGCTGTAGTTCATGGGGTCGCGAAGAGTCGACATGACTGAGCAACTTCACTTTCACTTTTCACTTTCATCCATTGGAGCAGGAAATGGTAACCTATTCCAGTGTTCTTGCCTGAAGAATCCCAGGGACAGAGGAGCCTGGTAGGCTTTCCATCTATGGGGTCGCACAGTGTTGGACACAAATGCGACTTAGCAGCAGCAGCGGCAGTGTGTATCTGTTACTTCCAAACTCCTAATTTATTCCCTTCTCTCGTTTCCTTTTGGGTAACTGTAAATTTGTTTTCTGTGTCTGAGTCTGTTTTGATTTTGTAGATAAGTTCGCTTGTGTCATTTTAGTTTCTGTGTATAAGTGACATCATGTGGTATTTGCCTTTCTCTGTGACTCACTTCACTTAGTATGAGAATCTCTAGGTCCATCCATATTGTTATAAATGGCATTATTCCATTCTTTTTATATCTTAAAGCCATAATTTAACTTTTTTTTTTAAGGTTTCTTGCTCTGGAAACTCTATTTTTCAGTGCGAAGTGAAAAAATTGTAAGATGTTGTTGAAGAGAGAAATAACTTCTGGATCCCTGTAATATTTTTCTAGGATAGGACACTCTAGTCAAGAAATTCCCTTGTTGTGGAATTTTTATTTTCCATCAGTGAAAGATCAGAGCTGCTACCTAGGATTTAGAGATCTGTAAAGAGACTTTTCCCAGGTGGCTCAGTGTTAAAGGATCTGCCTGCCAGTGCAGGAGACGCAGGTTGGGAAGATCCTCTGGAGAAGGAAATGGCAACCCACTCCAGTATTCTTGCCTGGGAAATCCCAGGGACAAGAAGGAGCCTGGCGGATTATAGTCCATCACAAAGAGTCAGACATGACTGAGCACACTCACCCCCAAAGTCTGTCATGGCTTACACCACTTTTCTGCTTTCTCTCTCTTCCTTAACTTCACTTCTAACTTAGGTTTTTGTTTTCTTTTTGGTTATATTTTTGCCTTCCTTTTCTGCTATGTCATTTTTTTTTTTTGGACACACCTCTTTACTGGGTGCTCAGGAAGAATAAACTAGTGAGTACCAGCTTTCTGCTGTCTCTCCAAGAGTTTTTTTTTTTTTTTTCCCCTCTTTTTAAATATTTATTTATTTGGCTGTGTTGGGTCTTTTCTTAATTTACTTTTTAAAATTGAAGGATAATTGCTTTATAGAATTTTGTTGTTTTCTGTCAAACCTCAACATGAATCAGCCATAAGTGAGAAACAGACATAGAGAATAGACTTATGGACATGAGGAGAGGGGAGGAGAGGGTGAGATGCATGGAAAGAATAACATGGAAACTTACATCTCCAGGAGTTTTTAATGCACTGTCTGAAGAATGTTTGTGAAGAAGCTTAGCTGGCTGGGGAGTTGGATTTTAATGACTTCTAAAGTCTTTTCTAATCTAGAAGTTCTGTGAATCTGTGAAGACCTGTCTTAGGTGTTAGGTATTCATATGAAACCTGACTGCCCAGGTTAATGGCTGGTAACACTCAATACTGGACAATAGTGAACATTTTGTTGTTGTTTTGGTCCCTAAATTGTGTCCGACTCATTTGCGACCCCATACACTGTAGCCTGCCAGGCTCCTCTGTCCGTGGGATTCTCCAGGCAAGAACTCTACCTCTAGTCTAGGACACGGGTTGCCATGTCCTCCTCCAGGGGATCTTCCCAACGCATGGGTTGAACCTGCATCTCCCGCGTGGCAGGCAGATTCTTTACTGCTGAGCCACCAGGGAAGCCCACTGAACATTTAGGATTTGCCTTTTAGCAGCAGAATGTCTGATTCCTAGAGATAATTGCATGAGATCGTGAGGAGCAGGGTGAGAAGGAAGCCTACAGATTTTTCTGTCTTTCCTTTGGCCTGTCAAGGTCCATTTTCAAGTGTTTGTCTTGTCTCCATGGGTAATGGTGAGATGGATGGAAAGAAAACAATCTTTTTTACAGTAAATTAAAAGAAAATTCTACTTTAGAAAAGAATTTGGAGCTAGGCTGGAAAAGGTGAAGGCATATTCTGGGCAAATTCTGCCATCAGTGCAATGTCCAGGTGAACGGGAAGTCTTAATAGCTGAAGATGGAGGGACCCAGAGTTGGTCCCCACAGAGGACAATGGGAAACCCAGAAGCCCTGGTGTTGGCATTGGGTGGGGGAGGAGACCCGTGGGGACTTAGAGTAGCACTATTAGAGATTCTGATGTGGTAATTCGAAGTGGGACTCAGGAACAACCTGCCTCTTAGGTACACATTCCAAGTGATTCTAATTCAAGCAACCCTCCGAACGAGGCCTCAGCAGAGCTTGAGACAGGCCCTGAGTTATATGTGTGTCTAGGCTGCTATCCTCACCCTTGACTGCGCACTGAAAGCACTTGGAATGCCTTGAATATGCTGAGTCTGGGCTCCACCCTGAAGGTTCTGGTATGCTGGTGGTGGTGATGGATCTGATGTCAGAGGAGGCTGAGAAGCGCTGCTTCTTTGGAGCCGAACCACAGACTGATGAGACGAATATATGATTAACTTGGACTTCATTATAGTGATCCAAATCCAGATGAAATTGAAGTTTATATTTGTATAATTTATAAGAAAATGGTATGCTAAGAGTAATAGTGTTTCTAATGTCATAAAGGGATTATAGAGGCCATTTACAAAAATAAATTCAAGCATTCTTGAAAGGCCTTAGCATTCATATGCAATCCAGGTGTATGCAACTTGGTTGCAGCATTGTGCTTATTCCAGGTGTTTTCAATTTATTGAAAAATGTCAGGATTTCTGTGAACTCCTGTGTTGTTTGCTATTTATGTTATTGTTATATAATTGAAAATTAAGAAAACTATGTTTCTCAAGCACTCTAAAATGAATATTCTTCCCCCACACCTGCATTTAGAAGAGGTCATTCCTATTCCTTTGTGATGGTGTCCACATAGTGAGATTAGTGTAATACTGCTGAGAATTTCAATTTGGATTTGTTTTTGCCAAACTATTAGGGGGAGAACATTGGGTCCTTTTATCAACTAGTTTTCTCTTAATTAGTTTCAGAGGTGAGATATGTACAAACATCAAAAGAGTGAGCCACCAGTAAAGCAAAAACACCTTGGCATCCCCAGCTTTTATGGTTTTCTCCAATTATTTTCTGTTACTGATATAATCAACTAAATCATCAGATAGTAATAACATTGAAGCTATTAACTGTATACTAGTCCTTCTTGGTCGCTGTTTCTTAACTGGGCACAAAACTGCAAGTGTACATTTGAGAGTAGGATTTGCAAAACACTGGTGAGTTACACTGAGTAGAGTCAGCCTTGGTTTTGGCAGAGTTTTAGCACTAGTGTGTGAATGTACTTGCTTTACTCTGAGACTAGGCTGGTGAAACTAGGTGGTGGCCAGGAGGGTTTGATTTGACCTTTTTGGTAATAAAGTGTGTGTTAGTTGCTCAGTTGTGTCCGACTCTACGACCCCATGGACTGTAGCCTGCCAGGCTCCTCTGTCCGTGGGCTCCTCCAGGCAAGAATACTGGAGTGGGTTTCCATTTCCTTCTCCATTTGGTAGTAAAACGTTGCAGTAATTGAAATGAACATAGGATTGTTTCCCCACTGTTAGGTTAAGCTATTACCAAAAAATTGCAAAGATGAATTTCCATGGGGTAAGTGCACCGGAACCCAAGTCAGATGGAGAAGTGGTTTGAGAGTGTTCCAGCGTTGGGCTTATATGGGGGGGTGTGTTTATGTGAATGTGTATGTGAGTTGTGTGAAAGAGTGTGAATGTGTATGTGAGTTGTGAGAAAGAGTGTATGCATGTGTCTGAGAGAGAGAGAGTGTATGAATATGTGAATGTGTGTATAAGAGTGTGTGTGAGTGAGTGTGAGTGTGCATGTGTGAGTGTGTGAGTATATGAGTGAGTGTGAGTGTGTATGTGCATGTGTGTATGAGTTTGTGTTTGAGTGTGCATGTGTGTATGTGAGTATGAGAGTGTGTGTGAGAGTGTGTGTTTGCATGAGTGTGCATGTGTGTGGGAGTATGTGAATGTGTGTGTAAGAGTGTGTGAGAGTGTGAATATGTGAGTGTGTGTGAGAGCGTGTGAGTGTGTGTTAGGTTTCCTGCTGGTTTCCTTAATCTTGCCTTGTCCAGAAATCATCTCTTCTTATTATGCCTCCACCCCCGACCCTGCATTGTCAGGGTTTCTCTTTCCATCTGTCTGATTGGGGATGGGTGTCATGAGGGCTCTGGTTCATTGGAAGGAGATTGACTCAATGGGGCTGATAAGATGGAGACCAAGTGCACGCGTAGTCACTTCTGCTGGATCGAGGAGCTGGCTGCAGCCCATGGGAGGTCCTTGGCTTGGGGAAGGGTGAACTGCACTAAGGCTGCACTCCCTGCATTGGGGCAGGATGTCCCCAGGTTCTGGCTAGACCTCTGACATTGGTGACCATCTGTGCTCTCAAATGAAAGCAACTCTGCACCCATCTCCTGCTCTGGCCCACAGAGTCTCTTCATCATCTGCAATAGAGAGAATGAGCAAGACCTGTCCAGCATTTTCTGCCTTCTTCCTTATTGTGACTTAAAAAAAATATTCCTTTACTTATTTTTGCTTGTGCTGGGTCTTTGTTTCTTTGTGCCGGCTTTCTCTAGTTACAGTGAGCGGAGGCTACTCTTCGTTGTGGTGTGAGGGCTTCTCATTGCGATGGCTTCTCTTGTTGCAGAGAATGGGCTATAGGGGATGCAGTCTTCAGTAGTCGCAACATGTGCTCAGTAGCTGGGGTGCACAGGCTTAGTTACTCCTCATGTGGGATCTTCTCGGACCAGGGATCAAGCTCGTGCTCCTGCTTTGGCAGGCAAATTCTTAACCACTGGGCCAATAGGGAATCCCTGTATTATGACTTTTGAAACCCAAACGCCACAATTTAACACTTAAGGTAAAGCGTCTGCCTTCAATGCAGGTAGACCTGGGTTTGATCCCTGGGTCAGGAAGATCCTCTGGAGAAGGAAAAGGCAACCCACTCCAGTACCTTTGCCTGGAAAATCCCATCGATGGAGGAGCCCAGTATGCTGCAGTCCATGGGGTTGCAAAAAGTCGGACATGACTGAGCGACTTCACGTTCACTTTCTGTAGCCCAAGTAGTGGCCCTCCTCTAAGGCAAGTAGCTCAGGCCTAGGGGCAGGGATCTTGAAATACAAGGTGGTTTTGGGGGTTCAGTTCAGTTCAATCGCTCAGTCGTATCTGACTCTTTGCGACCCCACAAATCGCAGCATGCCAGGCCTCCCTGTCCACCACTAACTCCCCAGTTTACTCAGACTCATGTCCATTGAGTCAGTGATGCCATCCAGCCATCTCATCCTCTGTTGTCCCCTTCTCCTCATGCCTCTAAGAACCTATTAATTGGGCTGCCCTGGTGGCTCAGCTGGTAAAGAATCTGCCTGCAATTTGGGAGATCTGGGTTTGATCCCTAGGTTGGAAAGATCCCCTGGAGAAAGGAATGGCAACCGGCTCCAGTATTCTGGCCTGGAGAATTCTATGGACTGTATAGTGCATGGGGTTGCAAAGAGTCAGACATGCCTAAGTGACTTTCACTTTCACTTTCAATCCACTGGTTAATACTTCAACATTACTCCTCCTCTCCTTTCTGCTGGTGAGAGAGGAGGCAGACTGGATGTGTGGAAATGGCCTTGCAGGATGGCTGGAGCTCAGGCAAGTTGCAGGGAGGGAGGATGGGCATTTGGCCACAAGGAGCACTGGTTCTTAACCACTTAAGGACCATAGAGCTTGTCAGGAAGAAAACAAGCCTGGGCTCTAGGGAAGGAGAGACTTCACTGGAAAGGGTTATTGCAGCTGAGAAGGTGAGTGACTGTTTAAGAGGAGATGTGTGTGTGTGTGTGTGTGTGTGTGTGCATGCGCTCAGTTGTGTCTGACCCTCTGTGACCCCATGGGATATAGCCCGCCAGCCTCCTCTGTCCATGGGATTCTCCAGACAAGAATACTGGAGTGGATTGCCATTTCCTTCTCCAGGGGATCTTCCTGACTAAGGGATCAAACCCTAGTCTCCTACACTGGCAGGCAGATTCCTTACCACTGAACCACGAGGGGGATTTTGTAATAGGGAGAATGTTGTGACTGTAAGCTTGGCAAACATCTCAAAGGGCAAGCAGAAAGTATTAGGAGGAACAAGTAGGGCTAGAAAGACCGTAGGTGCAAGGGTAGCACCCACAGGTAGTGTGACCTGGCAGTTGAACAGCTGTTTGTTGTTGCTGTTATTGTTTCTTGGCTGTATTAATTTGCAGGAGCTGCTGTAATAAAATGCCACAAATCAGTTGCTTTAAAACGGCAGAAATTTATTCACTCATAGTTCAGGAGGCTGGAAGTCCAAAATCAAGGTGTTGGCAAGGTGGGTTCCTCCTGGAGGCCCCGAGGGAAAGTTTGATCCCTGCCCCCTCCTGGCTCTCAGAGGTGGCTGGCAGTCCTGGACGTTCCCTGGCTTGTAGATGCATCACTCTGCCTTGACATGATGTTTTTGCTGGGTGTCTATATGTCTCCTCTTCTTACAAGTTTGCTGGTCATATTGGATCAGGGCCCACACTAATTAGGGTGACCTCATTTTCTCTAATTACATCCACAAAGACCCGATTTCCAAATAAGATCACACTCTGAGGAACTGAAGATTTGGGTTTCAGCAAACAGGGGAACCCAGTTCAGCTCATCCCCTTGCACCAGGGGCTCTTAAAGAGGTTGTGCTGTACTCTGATGCCACTCGGGCTGAGGATGGATCAAAGTTCATAGGTCTGCAGGGAAGGAACTCTGGCTAGTGTTTGGTTAAATCAGGTTAGCAGATTTTGTCCAGAAGAGTCTATGGGGACAGTTCAGCCAATCGTTTTTGAGACACGAAATGGGAGTATGGAGAGTCTGTCTGCATCTTGTCTTGTCATTGGTGTATGTTAGATTTAAGTCATATGTGAAAGATGGTTCTTTGTAGTAAATAGTTTCTACACTGAAGATTGGGCTTTTCTGGTAGCTCAGTGGTGAAGAATCTGCTTGCAATGCTGGAGACACAAGAGACCCAGGTTCGATTCTTGGGTTGGGAAGATTCAGGGGAGGACATGGCAACCCACTCCAGTATTCTTGCCAAGAGAATCCCAGGGACAGAGAAACCTGGTGGGCTACAATCCATGGAATGGCAGAGTCGAAACTACTGAAGGGACTGATCATGCATGCAAACTAAAGGTTAGGGTTTCTCAGCCAACACAGTCTTCCAGGACCACAGGCCTCAGGTAAAATTCAAGCTCCTTGAAAATCTAATGAGAATGATGAGCACTCTTTATGGAAAAAAAATGCTCATATGTAGAGATATGTGAATATTTGCATACAATTTCAGTGGATTCTTAGACTCTTTGGAGCCTTCTGAACTATAGAGGTCCATAGGTTCGAGGTTAAGAAAACAATAAAGAAAAGCAGGACTCCCCTGGTGGTCCATTGGTTGAGAATTCACCTTGCAATGCATGGGACACTGGTTCGATCCCTAGTCTGGGAAGCTCCCATATGCCTCGAGGCTACTGAGTCCGTGTGCCACAGCTGTTGAGCCCTTGTGCCCTAGAACCTGTGCTGCGCTACAAGGGAAGTCATTGCAATGAGAAGCCCACTTGCTGTAACTAGAGAAAACACACACAACAGCAGTGAAGACCCAGCACAGCCAAAAATAAAGAAAGAAAGGCAAGGAGTATGGGACAGTGCAGGCATGACCAGGTGGCAGCAGGCAGTCCTGCTGGAGGATGGGGTATGTGTAGGGAGCATTGTAGTAGATGTGGCTGGAAAGGTCGTGTTGGGGCCTGAATCTCCAGAGCCTTGCATGGGAGTTTCATTTGTTTGGTAATAAGAAACCTGAGAAAATTTCTGAGCAGAAATTTTCAAGGCTGTGCTTTGGGAAGATTTTATTTCCACAGAGGTAGACTGAAGTGTGGAGAAGGCAATGGCACCCCACTCCAGTACTCTTGCCTGGCAAATCCCATGGGTGGAGGAGCCTGGTGGGCTGCAGTCCATGGGGTCGTGAAGAGTCGGACATGACTGAGCAACTTCACTTTCACTTTTCACTTTCATGCATTGGAGAAGGAAATGGCAACCCACTCCAGTGTTCTTGCCTGGAGAATCCCAAGGACGGCGGACCCTGGTGGGCTGCCGTCTACGGGGTCGGACAGAGTCAGACATGACTGAAAGACTTAGCAGCAGCAGCAGCAGCAGACTGAAGTGGGAAAAAGATTGACTGTGAGGAACTGTGTTAGAAAGTTACTGGGATAAAGTCCCATGCCACATATATTCATATAGTTATTATTTATCATTTTTGTTTTAATACCTGTAATACTAAAACAGTAAAAGCATTTGGTCTTGGGGTCGTTAAGGAGTTTGCTTCTTGTTGGAAGCTGGCAGAGCTTTCATGTAGGGGTCTGCTAGTGCTGCCATAACAAAATAGCACAGGCGGGATAGCTTACATATCAGAGACTTGTTTCTTACAGCTTGGAGGCTGGAAGTCCAATAGTAAGGTCCTGGCAGGTTTGCTTCCTGCTGAGACCTGTCTTCTCAGCTCACAGAGGACCACTTTCTGGATGTGTCCTCTGGCCTTTCCTGTCTGCACCCACGTCCTTGGTGTCTTCATTTTCTTATAAGGCCACCAATCCTATTGTATAGGGGCCATACCCCAACAATCTCATTTTTACCTTCATCCCTTCTTTAAAGGCCTTATCTCCAAATATTGTTACATTCTGAGGTACTGTAACCAAGCAGGACCCATTGGGACCTTCCCAGGACAGGCTTTCCCCTAAGGGGAAGATAAGTCCGCTGCTTTAGCTTCTCTCTGAAGTATCTGGATAATGGTATTTGATGCACGTTTCCTGAGTTGTTTTGCAGATGTAAAACACCTCCCCATCTCCAACAAAAGGAAAATGTTAAGTACTTGAGGACCCTGAGCACATAGCCCCAGGCCTCCTCAGTTCATTTCAGTTGCTCAATTGTGTCCGATTTGTGACCCCATGGACTGCAGCTTGCCAGACTTCCCTGTCTATCATCAACTCCCAGAGCTTAGTCAAACTCATGTCCATTGAGTCAGTGATGCCATGCAACCATCTCATCCTTTTTTTTTTTAATTAATTTTTATTTTTTAGTTTGTTTTGCTTTACAATGCTGTATTCGTTTTGCTATACATTGACATGAATCAGCCACGAGTGTACATGAACTCCCAATCCTACCCCCACCTCCCCGCTCCCGCCCCACACCTTCTCTCCATCTCATCCTTTGTCATCCCCTTCTTCTCCTGCCTTCAATCTTTCCCAGCATCAGGGTCTTTTCCAGTGAATCAGTTCTTCGTATCAGCTGGCCAAAATATTGGAGCTTCAGCTTCAGCGTCAGTCCTTCCAATGAATATTCAGGACTGATTTCTTTTAGGATAGACTGGTTTAATCTCCCTGCAGTCCAAGGGACGCTCAAGAATCTTCTCCAACACCGCAGTTCAAAAACGTCAGTTCTATGGTGCTCAGCTTTCTTTATAGTCCAACTCTCACATTCATACATGACTACTGGAAAACCATAGCTTTGACTAGATGGACCTCTGTCATCAAAGTAATGTCTCTGCTTTTTTAATATGCTGTCTAGGTTGGTCATAGCTCTTCTTCCAAGGAGCAAGCATCTTTTAATTTCATGGCTGCAGTCACCATCTACAGTGATTCTGGAACCCCCAAAAATAGTCTTTCACTGCTTCCATTGTTTCCCCATCTATTTGCCATGAAGTGATTGGACTGGATTCCATGATCTTAGTTTTCTAAATGTTGAGTTTTAAGCCAGCTTTTTCACTCTCTTCTTTCAGCTTCATCTAGATGCTTTTTAGTTCCTTTTTGCTTTCTGCTGTAAGGGTGGTGTCATTTGCATATCTGAGGTTATTGCTATTTCTCCTAGCAATCTTGACTCCAGCTTGTGCTTCATCCAGCCTGGCATTTTGCATGATGTACTCTGCATAGAAGTTAAATAAGTAGGATGACAATATGCAGCCTTGATATACTCCTTTCCCAATCTGGAGCCAGTCTGTTGTTCCATGTACAGTTCTAACTGTTACTTCTTGACCTGCACACAGATTTCTCAAGAGGCAGGTCAAGTGGTCTGGTATTCCCATCTCTTGAAGAATTTTCCAGTTTGTTGTGATCCACACAAAGTTCTCCTAAGGACTGATAAAGTTAACCCTTGTGACACCACCCTGCTATGTCACCATCAGCTATGAGAGAAACGAGCACAAGGTGATCACAGACCTTGCAACCCCCTCCTTCACCTGGCTTTTCAGTGTTTTGTTGAAACCTTTTGGGGAGCTCAGGGCTTTTTAGGGCATGAGCCACCGTCTCCTTCTTGGTCCTGCAATAAACCTTTCTCTGCTCTAAACTCTGATGTTTCAGCATTGGCACAGGGACTTTTGTCAACAGTATTGGGAGTTGGGGCTTCAACAGATGAATTTTGTAGGAACACAGTTCAGCCCATAGCACTTCTAAAGGGTCTTGTGCCCCATCAGAGCCCAAGGTGGGTGTTTTTCCCAGGACTACACTGGGATCTCTGTCAGGAAAGCTAAAGAGAACAGTACCTGTCTCCAGAAGACGCCAACACCCAGCACCATCCAGAGATGCTTCTGTCTCAAGTCTGTTCCTCATTTCATCACAGCCAGTAAGGTGATGGACAAGAACCCTATTGAAAGAGATGCTGATGGCTGAAACTGGACGGATGACATTTAATTGGTCAGAGTAAGGAGACTGTCAACAGTGAGGTCAATGTGTGGATTGTACTGATGTTCATAATTATAATTCTGATGTGAAAGTCATTTGAGCCAAAAAGATACACACAAAAAATGAACTAGTAATGATAATGTCTGCTTTTACGCAGTCCTTCCTGTTGGCAGTTCCTTAATTGCTTCTGAATTCTTCTTTTTCCATTATTTTCTCATTGTTGCATGTCTTGGGAGCTATTCAGTCCCAGGAGGGGCTGGCAAACCTGTGCTTCATCTGAATCATCTTAGTTCAGAACAAAGTTTCAACATGTTCCGTATTAACTCCATGAATCTGCTTTCTCACATGTGAAGAAACTTACCCCTGGTGATTTTTCTGTACTTCTCAGTTTCCTAATAATACAAGTATCCACAGTTACCTAATATCTCAAGGTTTTTCCTTTTTCAAAAACAATGGCAAGGATGGAACCGCAGAGCAAGCTGAGAATGACCCATGGAATGAGACTAGAAAAAAAGTTGAGTTACTTATCATAAACTCATCTCCATTTAATCCTTGCATCCTTAGAATTCAAAATAGTGCTAAATGTTGGCTAACATATTTACACTTTTACTCTGTATCTGGCACTCTGCTAAAGGCCTTTTATGCTTTCTCTTATGCAATGCCAAACAACCTTCTGAGTTAAATTCTGATATTAGCTACATTTTAAGAGCTAGAGACAGGAAAATTGCTTTGCATTATATAGCTAGAAAAGTACAGGGGCCAACTTGAAGCCAGGGCCACTTTTATTGTTTAAAACCTGATTCTTGGGACTTCCCTGGCTGTCCAGTGGTTAAGAGTCAGTGCCTCCACTGCAGGGGTCATGAGTTTGATCCCTGGACAGGGAACTAAGATCCCACATGCCAGGAGGCATAGCCAAAAATAAAAATAAACATTGATGTAAAAAAAAAATCCATGATGAACAAAAAATAAAAAATTAAACAAATCAAGCCAAAAACCTGATTCTCTTTTTTCATACCAGGTTAACCTCTCAAATTCAGAATAAGCAAACACAGTGTGTCTAGCAATTTTGCTGTCATTCCTAATAAACCTGCAGAAAGACCACCTACCTAGTGATTAGACTTCTGAGAAGTAACATTATTAATTGCTAATAACCAGTATAAAATTGTGATCAGTAATTCCTATTTTCATATTATATTTTCTTCTAAAACCTGAAGGAGAGGGTCAAGTGTTATAATGTCCCACAGTTTGAAGCCATCAGCAGCACCGAGTCCCCTTTCATTCTGCAAGATACATGCAGCTGTTCACAAACGTCTATTCCTGTTCAGGTGCAGTTCTTAGCAGACTGTTCATGTCTGTCTCTCCTCCAGTGGTGACCTTCAGGCCTTTGAAGACCTGGGTGGTTTTCTTTCACGGGGGCACCCTTGGGGCATTGTTCGTGTCCTGGTGGAGCTGTCCTTTGAGTGAGCACGAATTAGACTTTGTCCTTTGTGAGTGAGGCTGAAAAACAAATCCTTGAACCCATAGGGACCTCTGAAGATCACGTGGACAGGCTGGAAATGATCAGATCACTCATTTCTGAGTAACATTACTGCAATTCAAGGCATAGGAAGTTTGTTCTTTTTTTTTTTTAACCTAATTAAAAGTTTAGCTAAACTCAAAGTCACTTGGATATTTATTTTGATTAAAACTTGGGAAAAGACTTAAATATATTTGTGTGTGTATGGGAAATACTGATTGGGTAAAGAGTCTGAGTTTGATTCAGTTTTATTATTAGAATATTGTAACTAAGGATTGCTGTTATCATTGATGTTTTAATTATGAAAACTCACAGTTGTTTGGTATATTATGAAGCTGATAAAATGTGCATGTCTTGCCCTGGCTATAATTAAAGAGTTACATATGGTGCCAGTCACCCTCAGAGGTCAGAGACTTTTCCTAAATAGTTAATAGATATTTAAAACTCCTCCCTCCCTTTTACAAAAAATTTGAGAAATTTGTTGATTCTATTTACTTTTCTTAAAAAGTATGTTTTAAATCTTCAAGATGAAAACATTTGGGAATGTCAGAATAGTAGGAAAAAGAAGTTTGAGACTTAAACTATAAAAATGTGATCTATGAAGTGAATGTTTCTAAAGTGAAATTTCCAGGTAAATGAAGCTTTCCTCGACTGTCAAAGCCTTCTTTGTTAGCGTCAGTTTCTAAATCATGTTCCACATTTCCTGTGCTTAGTCTCTTCAGTCGTGTCTGACTCTTTGCGACCCTATGGACCATAGCCTGCCAGGCTCCTCTGTCCATGAGGATTCTCCAGGCAAGAATACTGGAGTGGGTTGCCATGCTCTCCTCCAGGGGATCTTCCCAACCCAAGGATTGAACCTGTGTCTCTTATGTCTCCTGCACTGGCAGCCGGGTTCTTTACCCCTAGTTCCTAGCCATTGTGTAAATAGTGGATAATGTAAGGACTATGTCAGTGTGGCATAGTTAAAATCTCAGGTTCTGGAGACTTCCTGGGTTCTGATTTTGTTTTACCACTTGTAGCTGTGTTCCCTTGGCAAGTTGGCAAACCACTTGATCTAGTTTCCTGGTCTGTAAAATGGGGATAATGACAGTGTCTCCCTCGTGGGTGTGCTGGGAAGGTTAAATAAGTTAATATATGCCAAGTGTCTGGTATGCTCTAAGCACATACCAGCTGTACATGTCAGCTGCTATTGTGTAAGGTTTTTGATTTCTATCATGAACATGACTTAGATACTGAATAATGCTCTGATGTAGCAGCGATCTCTGTGGTTCTCCTGAGTTTTCTTCATTCTTATGATTGCTTTGGATGATTTTTCTCTGAAACCCGTCACCTGCGCTTTTGTTTCTCCTTTGGTCGTGGATTTGTTTCACGGTGATTAGGAGGATGGGGTTAGGGAAGGAGAGACTTGTGTTCTGCTTCTGGCTTCATCACTCCCCAGCTCTGAGATCGTGAGGAACTTATTTCACCTCTCCGGATCTTAGTGCCCTTGTGTGTCACCTGGGCGAGTTGTGCCATTCTCTTCAGAGGAAAAGTATGTAGGATCCTTGACATGGTGATGGGCAAAGGGTAATAATATCTGCCTTAATACCCTTAATGATTGTTTATGCATAGTTGTCTAGAAAAGATCCTGAAGACAATTCTGTGACTTTCCAACAGAATAAAGTTTGTATATGTACTGTATATGTACAGATATACATATACATTTAATTTTTTCCTTTACTTCTTCTGTTTGGATGCTGGGATGCTGAGACAGTTTACATGTTTTTTTGTAATTGTTGTTCAGTCACTAAGTTGTGTCCAATTCTTTGCAGCCCCACAGACTGTAACGCTCCAAGCTTCTCTGTCCTCCACAGTCTCCTGGAGTTTGCTCAGATTTATGTCCATTGAGTCAGGGATGCTATTTATCCGGTTTATCCTCTGCTGTCCCCTTTTCTTTTTGCTTTCAATATTTCTCAGCATTAGGGTCTTTTCCAATGAATTGGCTCTTCATATCAGGTGGCCAAAGTATTGGAGCTTCAGCTTCAGCATCAGTCCTTCCAATGAATATTCAGGGTTGATTTCCTTTCGGATTGACTGGTTGATTTCCTTGCAGTCCAAGAGACTCTCAAGAGTCTTCTCCAGCACTGCAATTTGAAAGCATCAATTCTTTGGTGCTTAACCATCTTTATGGTCCAACTCTTACATTCGTACATGACTACTGGAAAAACCATAGTTATATTTTCAGTTATATTTAATAGCATGTGCTAAGTAGGTGGATTAATATACAAACTTATGATTAGACTATGCTGCTGCTGCTAAGTCGCTTCAGTCGTGTCCGACTCTGTGCGATCCCATAGATGGTAGCCCACCAGGCTCCCCTGTCCCTGGGATTCTCCAGGCAAGAACACTGGAGTGGGTTGCCATTTCCTTCTCCAATGCATGAAAGTGAAAAGTGAAAGGGAAGTCGCTCAGTCATGTCCAACTATGAGACCACATTAAAGTGTTAAAAGAAAAACACAAAAGAGAAATATCATTTCATTTGACTTATATGACAGTTCCTTAATCGACATGCCTCCAAATTACTAAATTAAGCAAATTTACTAAATTTTTTAACCATAGTCTACAAATAGAGTCACAAGTAGAATATGAAATCTGCAACATAAGAATTTGAAAGGCCACTGGAGCATGTTGCTGGGTGGAAGAACCGAACCTGCTGGAGTCAGCATTCAAGGAGATGGCCTGCATGTCCTGTTTTAATCACTCAGGTATCAGCTTTGTGATTCTGATACGTGGTGAGCTACATTTTCACATTATGTGAGGGTCCTGGGAAAAAGGTCTTCATGAAGCCAGCAGAAGTTGTGCTGAGAATTACTGAGCTCACATATATTCTGGCATCACATATAAAGCACATGTTAAAACATATTTGGTGTGTTCTCTGTCTTAGTCTTGTATTTTCCTCAGGGAGGAATTGATGAGAGCTCTTGCCCAAATCAATTGCTTTGAATTCGCATTATCTTCTCTCTAGACTGGAAATGTTGATTTCTTTGGGGGCCTTTACACCATGTAGCTCTTTGTATAATAATACTAAATATTTCCATCACTTCTGGAAACTATGGAATTTGGATTGACTATTTCCAGGCTGGTAGCGTAAGTAGTTAAAAAAAAAAAAGGAGTTGTAATGATTAGCATACATGAAATATTTGCCTATTAGAATATGGAGCTGGTGGGCTCTGAAGGCCACTGGGAGCAGACTTTTATGCAGGAAAAGGGTGGTTATCTTCATCTGACGGATGCAGAAACCAAAGCTTAGGGATCAGGTTCCTCATCCAGGCTCAGAGAACTGGGGACAGCTTTCTGATCTGTACCCCTTTTCACGCTACCACACACTCTTGTTTTCTGGCTTCTTTATGAGGTACAGAAATAAATTACTTACAATTTTAGAAAACAAATTCAATTTTTTTTTCTGGTAAAAATTTGAAGTATGAAGGAGTACAACTAATATGTTTGACAGGTCTGTTTTTAGCATCAGTTTTCAGAGGACTGTTAAGTTGCCGAGAACAGTTGTATCTGAGCAAAACTAATTTGAAAAATAACTAATTTTTCATCAGCTAAATTATGAGAACATATTTGGAATAATTGTCACAGGTGACAAAGTTTTAATGCAAATGAGAGGCAAATCAGTATTTTAAATAGTTCTATATAATTAAGTTGCAATTATTTGAATAAATTGGATCTAAATCCTGGAAATTGTGTCATAATATCTATCCAAATGCAGGTTTATTGTTATAGAATCAAGAAAGGGTGCATTTTTTTTTCTTTTCAAGTTAATGTGCTCTCTAGCCTGATGTTTTTCATCAAGCTAATGTTGAGCTTTGATAAATAAGATCAAGTATGATCAAGGATCAAGGATTTCCTATTTACGGAATTTAATTTGCATATTTTGAAACTAATGTGAGGTTAAAATGCCTGCTTTTCTTTTTTTTTGAAATTCACATAAAATTAACTATTTTAAAGTAAAAAATTCAGTGGAAAACAATGCATTCATAATGTTGTACAACCATCGCATCAGTCTAGTTCCATAACATTTTATCACCCCAAAATAAAACCGCTTATATATTAAACAGTTATTTTCATTCTCTTTTTTCCCTGTCACTCCTGGTAAGTACCAATCTGCTTTTTTCTCTTGAAATTCACCAAAGCATGTTCAGCCTATATTTTCCTGAAAACTCTGATAGTATTTAATGATATCATTTAGATCTTTACACTATTTGGAGTTTATTTTTGTGTATGGTGTTCAGTTACTTCAGTTCAGTTGTTCCGTCATGTCCGACTCTTTGCAACCCCATGGACTGTAGCACGCCAGGCCTCCCTGTCCATCACCAACTCTCGGAGCTTACTTAAACTCATGTCCATCAAGTTTGTGATGCCATCCAACCATCTCATCCTCTGTCATCCTCTTCTCCTCCTGCCTTCAATCTTTCCCAGTGTCAGGGTCTTTTCCAATGAGTCAGTTCTTCGCATCGGTTGGCCAAAGTATTGAAGTTTCAGCTTCAGCATCAGTCCTTCCGATGAATATCTAGGACTAATTTCCTTTAGAATGGATTGGTTGGATCTCCTTGCAGTCCAAGGGACTCTCAAGAGTCTTCTCCAACACCACAGTTCAAAGGCATCAATTCTTTTGGTGTCACCCCAGGGTATTAGGGAATAATTGCATTGTAGATGTCAGCCCTTCCAACTGACACAACTCTCTGCTTTTATCCTGAGATGGACATGACTCTACAGTGGATGGAGTTCACCATGGCAGTGTCCTCTCTTCTAAAGTGGTGTTTATAGGCACAGGGACGGGAAGGAGGGTCACACACTGTCTATGAGTGTATTTTTGGGGAGGTATGTGAAATGGACTGAAATGGTATGTAATGTGTGCTTTCATTTTGACATCAGCACCCTGGATCAAAGATAACCACTTTATAATGAATATCACTCTAAGAAGCAGGGCTTGTTTGTGTTTTCTATGCATGTGCTAAGTCACTTCAGTTGTATCCAACTCTTTGCAACCCTGTGGGCTGTAGCCCACCAGGCTCCTCTGTCTGTGTGATTTCCCAAGCAAGAATACTGGAGTGGGTTGCTGTTTCCTTCTCCAGGAGATCTTCCCGACCCAGGGATCTCCCAACCCATGTCTCCTGAGACTCCTGCACTGGCAGGCTGATTCTTTACCACCGAGCCACCAGGGAAGCCCAAAAATCTATTACCCAGTACATTCGATTTTCCTGATCAGCCATGAGGAAAGTGGGGACTGTCCCCTTGATTTTATATGTGATGAAACTGCAATTCGACATCTCTGTTCAGTCAGCAGAGGAGATGGGGCTGGAACCCAAGCCCCAGAGCCCAGGCTGTTAGCACTGTTCTTTACTGATCCTTTAGCTTAGTGATAACCCTGGTCTAGTCCCAGCAGAACTTCAAGAAAGTCTTTTTGGTACATGGACCTTCCTCTTGCTCCAAGAAATTGTGACTTTGCCAATAAAATGTCCCACAGGAGAGTCTGGCAATAGGTTAGGAAGCAGGGCAGAGATGAAGCTGAGGGTGGAATGAGCATCGAACTGACCTCATTTGCTCTCAAGAGTAGTGGATGTTGGAGAGGCTGGACAGGTTAGGGAAAACGTGAACATTCCATCTAGTTGTGTTTCGTATTTTTTTTCTGACATATATTAAATTCCCAGACACTCATCTTCAAGTATAAATCACAAATTTTGGGGAGTGACCAAACATAAAATTATTTTTGCTTTACTCCTTACTTGCTTTGTCTATGCCCTGAAGGCCTTCCTCAGCATGTATAATTAGGAATTTAAGGCTCAGCAGTTCTGAGGGGCAGCTAAAATGAAGATTAACGATTTTGGGCCTTAATAGGTGTAGTCATTTGTATCCAAAGATGTGCTTGGATTCACCTGACTCTAGCTGTCCTTCCTGAAAGGTGAAGGATTAATAGGAAAAAAAAAATCATCTGAAAGACTTAGCAGCTCTTCATCTTTTTTTTTTTTTTTGAAAGGTAAAATATAGTAAAAGCAACGTGGGTTTGATTCTTCACTGTGCTGCATGTTTGTGATACGTTCGTGGCTCTTGAGTCTCAGATTTCTCACCTATAAAATAGAGTTGATAACACTTGCCTAAAGGGTCATTTCAACGTTCAGAACAATGTTTATAACGGTTATAGCACCGCTTCAGAACATTCGCTCAGTATATGAGAATGTCTATCATTGGTTTTATTTTCGACGCTGTGTACTGATGGGTCACGTCTCATAAGTTGAGGGTGATGTGACTATAATTAGATAATTTGACTCTTTTGCACTCATATATTCGAATGGTTGATTATGTTTTCTTACAGTAGTATCCATTGATCACCAGACTACTAAAAATGCTACTGTAGGTATTGAAAATGCTGTTAGGATTTCATTTCTTCCCTTTACCAGCAAAACTTCTATTTTTGGAAGCAATATTTAGAGAGTTAGCTGGCTATTAATCTATATTATAATCAGCAAAATTATATCTTTTAATAACGTTGTTTGTCAAAAATCTTCCCTGCAGAATTAGAGACCATAAAAACACTAATAAGTAGACTTCATCTCAGATATTTTGCAATGTAAACCTTGTCATGAGGACACAAATGTGATAGAATTTTGAATAGAGCTGGGTCATTGTTTTGTTTCACAGTGGGTCACTTGTACTTTGTCTTAAATATACAAACATATGTTGTAGTAAAAATAATTTTGTATATTGGACAAGGTTCTTGCTTTATAACACACAGTGATGTAGCAGGTGGGGCTGTCACTTTCAAATTTCATATTAGTTCATCCTGTTCTCCCTATATATGTGAATAGATGTGATAATATAATAAATTCATAGAACTGTTCACAGGATCTAGAGGTAAGCACGTATGCCCAGCTCTTTGAGACCCCATGGACTGCAGCACGCCAGACTTCCCTGTCCATCACCATCTCCTGGAGCTTGCTCAAAATCATGTCCATCGAGTCAGTGATGCCATCCAACCATCTCATCCTCTGTCATCCCCTTCTCCTCTTGCCTTCAATCTTTCCCAGCATCAGGGTCTTTTCCAGTGAGCCAATTCTTTGCATCAGGTGACCAAAATATTGGAATTGCAGCTTTAGCATCAGTCCTTCCAGTGAACATTCAGGACTGATTTCCTTTAAGATTGACGGCTTGATCAGTCCGAGGGACTCTCAAGAGACTTCTCCAACACCACAGTTCAAAAGCATCAATTCTTTGGCACTCAGCTTTCTTTATAGTGTAACTCTCACATCTATACATGACTATTGGAAAAACCATAGCTTTGACTAGACAGACCTTTGTCGGCCAAGTAACATCTCTGCTTTTTAATTTGTTGTCTTGGTTGGTCATAGCTTTTCTTCCAAGGAGCAAGTGTCTTTTAATTTCATGGCTGCAGTCACCATCTGCAGTGATTTTGGAACCCATGAAAATAAAGTCTGTCACTATTTCCATTGTTTCCCCATCTATTTGCTATGAAGTGATGGGACCGGACACCATGATCTTCATTTTCTGAATGCTGAGTTTTAAGCTGACTTTTTTACTCTCCTATTCCACTTTCATCAAGAGGTACTTTAGTTCCTCTTTACTTTCTGTCATGAGGGTGATGTCATCTGCCTATCTGAGGTTATTGATATTTCTCCTGGCAATCTTAATTCCAGCTTGTGCTTCATTCAGCCCAGCATTTTGCGTGATATACTCTGCATACAGGTTAAATAAGCAGGGTGATGATATACAGCCTTGACATACTCCTTCCCAATTTTGAACCCATCTCTTCAGTGGTTTCCAACTCTTTATGACCCCATAGGCTGTAGCCTGGCGGGCTCCTCTGTTCATGGGATTCTCCAGGCAAGAATACTGGAGTGGATAGTAATTCCCTTCTCCAGGGGATCTTCCTGACCTAGGGATGGAACCCAGGTCTCCTACATTGGCAGGCAGATTTTTTTTTTTTAACCGAAGAGCCACCAGGAAGTTCAGAGGTGAGCACCAATGATCAAACATAAGTGGTCTGGAACTCATCGAGCCTATTGTTGGTCAGAACAGAAGCTGAGCTGAGCACTTGGGTGCTGCCAACTCCCATCTCCAGGTCATTCTTGCAAGGTGCAAAGGAGCGTGATCCTAGAATATTTCAGTCTATGCTGGGTCCAAAGCTAGGTTGCTGGAGCTGCAGCTTTTCAGTGAACACCTGTGGTGGACAGCTGGCAAATCCTTACTCCAGAATCTGCTGAAATTTTTCACTCATAACCTTCCTCTCCCTGACCTGAGGTACCCTTGCTGGCAGTAGCTCGCCCTACCAGACATCTCTGCCTTTAGAGTGTATTGCTCTCTGGGACACTAAAAAATTAATTTGTTTTACTGAAGTATAATTGACCTATTAGTTTGAGGTATATGGGTTTCCCTGTTGGCTGCAATGTAGGAGACGTGGGTTTGATCCCTGGGTTAGGAAGATCCCTTGGAGAAGGGAATGGCTACCCACTCTAGTATTCTCACCTGGAGAATTCCATGGACAGAGGAATCTGGCAGGCTACAGTCCATGGGGTCACAAAGAGTTGGACAGGAGTGAGCAACTAACACTTTTATTTTTGAGGTTTACCACATGTAGATTTTAATATTTGCATACATTGCAAGATATTCTCAAGAATGTATCATCTAGTGGATATCTGTCACCATACGTAGATAGAAAAATGCTTTCTCTTATGTAAACTTTTAAAATTTATTCTCTTAACAACTTTCACATGTGAAGTATAATCATCATCCCCAGGACTTGCTTATTTTATACGTGGAATTTTGTACTTTTAGATCCTCTTCACCCATTTTGTCCCCCACCCCTATTTTTGGCAACCTATTTTCTGTATCTATGAGCTTTCTTTAAAAAGTATTCTCCATGTAGGTGAGATTGTATGGTGTTTGTCTTATTTCATTTAGCATAGTGTTCTCAAGGTCCATCCATATCATTGCAAAAGGCAAGATTTTATTCTTGTTTATGGCTGAATAATATTCTGTCACTTAGGGACCCTGTGAACTCCTAGGACCTTGATTTTTTCTCCCTAAAGTGGAGAGGAAATCTTTTCGCCTGCCTGCTTCTCACAGTGGGATGGGATCACTCAGAGCTGGGTCAGTCTCATGCATCATCAAACCATTGATTTCAGTCACTGATCAGTAACTTTGTTCTTGTTTGCCCTGTATACAATTTTCTGAAATGTCAGCTATTTGGCTTTCTTAGGAGATGAAGAGAAGAAGACAGCTGAGCCTCCAGATTGTTGTACTTTCTATAATTTGAAGTGGCAGAAATTTACTTTTTATGGAAGTCATTTATAGAGTGACACACACGATGGAAAACTTTTATGGATTACCTTGCAACAACCTCTTGGATATAAGCCAGAGGTTTTCAGACTGCCTTGGTTTATGGTGGTCTTAGCATCACAGTAAATTTTTCACAGAATGTTAGGCCAAAAATAAATATCTAGTGCTTCCATTTACAAAATAGTATTAAAGAAAAAATGAGAGCTGGACAGTAGGTAAAGAGCGAAAACCAGATTTTATTCAAGACAATTGCATTAGGGAAAAGGGACCTTAGTACAGAACTGGGCTTAGTTATGAATACAGCCTGGGCAAATGGGAGTTTATAACAGAAGGCAGGTGTGTATCAATGGATGGAAATTACTCATAGGAAACACTGAGGGCAAGGGGAGATTTTGGTTAAACCAACCTAATAGGATTCTTGCCAGAACTGTGCAGTGTAGATACAAACACAGAAGTTCAAAAATTGAGACCTAGTTGAAAAATTCAGTGGGCTTCCCTTGTGGCTCAGCTGGTAAAGAATCTGCCTGCAATGCAGAAGACCTGGGTTTGATCACTGGGTTGGGAAAATCCCCTGGAGAAGGGAAAGGTTATCCACTCCAGTATTCTTGCCTGGAGAATTCTATGGACTACGGTCCATGGGGTCAAAGAGTCGGACATGACTGAGTGACTTTCACTTTCATTGAAAAATTCATTAGAGCTTAAGGAGAGTTTGGTCAAGGAGAGAATCTTTGTCAGTAGAGTTAGGGCTCAGCAACTTTGGCCCTAACAACTTTGTAACTGTTTGCAAAACTAATGCATATGCATTGAAAGAAAAAGATAGTAACTGTTGCCTCATTCTCAGATAACCTCTAAGGGGGATGTGGTGACTTCTGGGCACTCACAGCTCCTCAAATTGATCACCACTACCCTCATTTCTGTTCATGGTGACTTTCATGGACTGTTTGCTTTTTATCAAGGCAACTGCTGCAAACCCAGCTGAAAAGATATGATATCATCAAAAGAAAAGTAGTGGGAACTCCATTCCTGGGCATGTATCTGGACAAAACCATAATTCAAAAAGATACACACACCCCTATATTCATAGCAGCATTGTTTATAATGAAAATGTGGAAATAGCCTAAATGTCCACTGACAGATGACTGGATAAAGAAGTTGTGATACATACATAAGCAATGGAATACTACTCAGCCATAAAGATGAAATAATGCCATTTGCAGCGGCATGTATAGACCTAGAGATTATCATACTCAGTGAAGTAAGTCAGAAAGAAAAAGAAATATCATATGTTATCACATATATGTGCAATCTGAAATATGGCACAAATGAACTTATCTATGAGGCAGAAACAGAGTCACAGACAGAGAGGACAGACTTGTGGTTGCTACAGGAGAGGGTGTGTGGGGAAGGGATGAATTGGGAGCTTGGGATTAACAGATGAAAACTAGTATACATAGAATGGATAAACAGCAAGGTCCTACTGTATAGCACAGGAAATTATCATCAGTATCCTGTAATAAACTATATTGGAAAAGAATATGAAAAAGGTTATATACATATATATATTTGTTTTCATATTCTTTTCCATTCAGTGATAACTGAATCACTTTGCTGTATAACAGAAATTAACACAACATTGTAAATCAACTGTACTTCCATAAAATAAATTATAAAAAGAAATGCAGTGGAAGAGAATGGTGGAGCCATGAACTACCTCCAGCTGGACATTCTCGATGTCTGGTAGATGTTGTGTATCCTGCGTTCTCCTAGAAAATTACAAGAAAATCTACATAATCCGGGCTGGTGTTGGGACTTTATTGCAATGGCCTGTGATGTTTTGACACCCAGTATGGGAACTATAGATGTAGGAGTGTATGCATTGGCTGTTTCCGTTAGACAGTGTGCAAATGGCTTGGAGTTGCCCACAGTGTACCAGTCTACGAAAGGACCCCAGCCTGGAAGTTGGTCCTGGTGAGTGGTCTTCCAGTACACTGTGGATGGTCAAGGAAATGATGTCCTCTGTGCATGGCCAGATGGAGCAATGGAAACCCATGGATAATGATCTCCAGGGCCTTGGGTCACCCTTAGGAGCATCAGCTGCTGATGCCACTCTGGAAGATATAGAAGACAGAACCATCCTTCTGAACATGGATCTCAGTCCTGAAGGGTGAGCGGGTGTCTGGCTAATACTCTTCTAGGCAAACTGACTGCTCTTCAGGAAACCACTCTCTTTTAGGGTTCACTGATTTGGGAGCTGTTTTGAGTGTTTCTTATCAAAATCTGCACCATGACACAGTGGACCACAAACACTGCCTTCTCTGTACCATTCACATCTTCCTTGATAAAGGACACACATCCATGTTTATTTCTGGACCTGAGCTTAGGTGTATTGGGTGTGGCACATTCCAAAGTCTGATAACTTTTCTTCATCACAGCACATGGCACCAAGTCAGTTTTAATATCTTAACTCTGCACAGAACCAGAGACACGAACAACAGTAAAAGAATCATCTCTTCCACTTCACAGTTACTTTAATTCCTATTCTGGTTTTTGCAAGACCGATGGATTTTTCTCAGGAGATTTCTGATGGATAAAGTTTCATGTCCTGAATATTTCTAGCTGATGAGTTGAATCGGTGATATAATTCTGGGGAAGAGGATAGTAAAAGCATTTCCAGACATTACCTCTGTCTCTTTGAGGGAGCTCCATAATCATTTAGCTTTTTTAAAAATTCAAGCTATAAAAAGTGGATTGTATAATTCGTGCAAGAAAATTGCCTTTGTCTTTTTCTGCATTAGGTGATACATATGAGCAGCAATGTGTGACAGTGTTGATGTGTCTACCATGTTTATCATTTGAGTCCTTTCGCCAGCATTGTGGGAGCAGAGACTGGCTGATCCCATGGCCTAATGCAAGGGTCAGCAACCTTTTACTACAAAGAGCTGAATGGTAGATATTTTTGCTTTGTGAATCACATCGTCTCTGTAGCAGTTACTCAGCTCTGCTGATCTAGGGTGGGAGCAGCCAATAATAAGTTTTTTATTCTTTAAAAATTTTTTTATTTATTAATTGGAAGATAATTGCTTTACAATACTGTGTTGGTTTCTGCCTTATATCAACATGAGTCAGCCATAGGTATACATATGTCCCCTCCCTCTTGAACTTCCCTCCCACCTCCCACCCCTCTAGGTTGTCACAGACTTTGGCCTGAGCGTCCTGTGTCATACAGCAAATTCCCACTGGCTATCTATTTCACATGTGATAATGTTATGTCTCAATGCTACTCTCTCAATTTGTCCCACTCTCTTCTTCCACTGTGTCCATATGTCTCTTCTCTATGTCTGCATTTCCACTGATGCCCTGCAAATAAGTTCATCAGTACCGTCTTTCTAGAGCCCATTTATATGCACTAATAGACAATATTTATTTTTCTCTTTGACTAACTTCACTCTGTATAATAGGCTCTAGATTCATCCACCTTATTAGAACTGGCTCAAATGCATTCCTTTTTATGACCAAGTAATATTCTGTTTACATGTACATGTACCACATACATATACATGTACCACAACTTATTTATCCATATTTACAGTAACTAAGACATGGAAGCAACCAAGATGTCCATCAACAGATGAATGGATAAATAAATTGTGGTACATGTAGAGAACGGAATATTACTTGGTCATAAAAAGGAATGCATTTGAGTCAGTTCTAATAAGGTGGATGAATCTAGAGCCTATTATACAGAGTATAATTTAATGGTGGCTCAGATGGTAAGGGATCTGCCTGCAGTGAAGTAGACCCGGGTTTGATCCATGGGTTGGGAAGATCCCCTGGAGAAGGGAATGGCAACCTACTCCAGTATTGTTGCCTGGAGAATTCCATGGACAGAAAAACCTCATGGACTATAGTCCTTGGGATCTCAAAGAGTCTGACACAACTGAGTGTTGAACACTTTTCATGGTAGT
Source organism: Aepyceros melampus (assembly GCA_006408695.1). Taxonomy (NCBI): domain Eukaryota; kingdom Metazoa; phylum Chordata; class Mammalia; order Artiodactyla; family Bovidae; genus Aepyceros; species Aepyceros melampus. The sequence continues at coordinate 72,226 of SJXQ01007796.1, forward strand.
TTTATTCCTAATTTTTAATACAAGTTTAATGAAATTTTTATAAAACTTTATTGATGGATCCTGGCACTTGAATCTTATATGATTTTCACATGATATGAAGTACTTCCCTTCTTTGTATTTTTTTCAACCTTTTAAAAATGTAAAATCATTTTACTTCACAGGCTGGACAGGCATGGTAGGTTGGATTTGGCCTGTGAATCATAAAGTTCTGAGCTCTGGGCTAGATAAATGCACACAGGTATTCATAAATATTTGTTAATGATGAAGATCACAGATTCAACTTAATTTTTAGTAAGAACTATTTCAAACACACAAAAAAACATAGATTAGCATCTACCACTGAGGTTCAGCAAACATCATCATGTTGTATTTGCTTCAGGCTTTTAAAACAGATATAATTAAAGCCCACTAGCCCCAATATGTTTGCAGATGACAAGATACTATACATGCTATGAGATACTAAAGATACTAAAGGTGCTATGAGAAAACTACTAAAGCTCATCAATGAATTCAGTGAAGTGTGTATATGATTGATTCCTATAGCTTCGTAGTGTAGGCTGAACTCAGGGAGCCTGATTTAGCTGGCTCTGTTTTTTTTTTTTTTTTTTTTCTCTTTCCATATCACTTTGGTTACTGGGGCTCTTTTGTGTTTCCATACAAATTTTAAAATTTTTGTCCTAGTTCTGGGAAAAATGTCATTGGTAATTTGATAGGGCTTGCATTGTGCCTGTAGATTGCTTTGGATAGTATAGGCATTTTGACAATATTTATTCTTCCAATCCAAGAAGATGGTATATCTTTTCATCTATTTGTGTCATCTCTGATTTTTTTCATCAGTGTCTGACAGTTTTCAGAGCACAGGTCTTTTGCCTCCTTAGGTAGGTTTATTCCTAGGTATCTTATTCTTTCTGATTTGGCCACCTCATGAGAAGAGTTGACTCATTGGAAAAGACTTTGATGTTGGGAGGGATTAGGGGCAGGAGGAAAAGGGGACGATAGAGGATGAGATGGCTGGATGGCATCACCGACTTGATGGACTGAGTTTGAGTGAACTCCAGGAGTTGGTGATGGACAGGGAGGCCTGATGTGCTGCGATTCATGGGGTCACAAAGAGTCGGACACAACTGAGTGACTGAACTGAACTGGGATTATTTTTTAATTTGTCTTTCTGATCTTTTATTGTTAATGTATAGAAATGTACCAGATTTCTGTGTATTAATTTTGTAAGCTGAAAACTCCTCCCTGACCCTATTTCCCTTCCTCTCTCTCCAGAAAGAATTGATATTCTGAGTTGATGATATGTAAGCTTTCTCTCTGCATTTTCATATTTTTACAACACAGATATAAAATGTCATAGAAGAGTCATTCTGCATCTGTCTTGCAACTTGATTTTTTTTCACTCACTATTGTGTTTTTTTCCCATGGTTGTCAGATGTAACTCTAGTTCATTTATTTAAATTTTTATTCAGTTTAATATATTAATATTTTATCTTACTCTAGAGATTCTTTTGGGCTTTGATATCATGAAAATAGTCTCCTATATTTTCATCTAGAACAGGAATCAACAAATATTTCAGCAGAGAGCCGGAGTAAATATTTTAGGTTTTGCTGCCCACATTTTCTCTGTTGCAGCTGCTCAACTCTATGCTAGCAGCCATGGGCAATATGTAAACTAGTGGGAACAACTGTGTCCCTCTAAAACTTTTGTATAAAAATCAGATAATGGGCCAGATTTGGTCTGTGAGCTGTAGTTTATAGACCTCTGATATAAAAGTTTTCAGGTTATATATTTTGGCATTCTAATATCAATCCATCTGGAATTCATTTTTATATGGATATATATGGCATGAGTTACATATTTATTTTAGCTACAGGGATCAGCAATTATTTGAGCACCAGTTACTAAATACTTTATCCTTCCTGCACTGATTTTTTAATGCCTTTCCTGTTATATAATACGTTCCTTTATATGCTAAGTTTCTGCTTTCTTTTATGATGTACTGTTTAATTTGTCTATCTTTGTATCAGTACTATACTCTTACAATGATTATAGACATCTATAAATTTTTATATCTGATCAGGAAAATGTATCCTTATTTTATTCAAATTATCTTGGTCCTTTCATCTTCCATTTAAGTTTTTAAATCAATTTGACAAATTAGGAAAAAAAGGACATGAGGTTTGAGTTGGAATTGTGTCTTTTGACCTAGATTAATTTTTTTTTATGTACCAAACAGCTTTTGAGATCTTAGTTGTCCAAACTTGAACTTGGGCTGAAGGCAGTGGAAGTGCAGAGTCCTAACTGGTGGACCTCATGGAATTCCCTGGATTAGTATTCTTACATATTAGCTGATGACCATGGACCGCTATTATAATTCTTTGAGCCTGACATATATGCAGATAATTCTGTTTACTTGGTAGAGTTATAGTGAAAATGAAATGAGTTAAAACATGAAAAACACTGAGAACTATGCAACGCACAGTGTAAATACTCATAAATCTTAGCTATTATAAGCTATTGGTATTCTTTGGTAGAAATCCTCTTATCAAAAGTGTCAGGCCAGTTTATCAAGAAGTTAAGTGGGGAATCCTCCAAATGTTTCAAATATACTGTCAGCATCTTGTATTAGTGTTGTTCAGATGCCAAGTTGTGTCTGACTCTTCATGACCCCATGGACTGCGGTGTGACAAGCTTCTGTGTCCTTCAGTATTTCCCAGAGTTTGCTCAAACTCATGTCCATCAAGTCGGTGATGCCATCCAACCATCTCACCCTCTGTCGCCCCCTTCTCTTCCTGACTTCAATCTTTCCCAGCATCAGAGTGTTTTCAAATGAGTTGGCTCTTCACACCAAGTGGCCAAAGTGTTGGAGCTTCAGCTTCAGCATCAGTCCTTTCAGCGAATATTCAGGGTTGATTTCCTTTTGGATTGACTGGTGTGATCTCCTTGCAGGTCAAGGGACTCTTGAGAGTCTTCTCCAGCACCACAATTTGAAAGTGTCGTTTCTTCAGCACTCAGTCTTCTCTATTATCCAGCTCTCACGTTGGTACATGACTACTAGAAAAACCATAGCTTTGACTGTGTGACCTTCATCCACAAAGTGATGTCTCTGCTTTTTAATACGTTGTCTAGATTTGTCATAGCTTTCCTTCCAAAGAACAAGTGTCTTTTAATTTCATGGCTGCAGTCACCATCCACTGTGATTTTGGAGCCCAAGAAAATAAAATCTGTCACTGCTTCCACTTTTCCCCCATCTACATGAAGTGATGGGACCAGATGCCATGATCTTTGTGTTTTGAGTATTGAGTTTTAAGCCAGCTTTTTCAGTCTCCTCCATCCTCATCAAGAGGCTCTTCAGTTCCTCTTTACTTTCTGCCATTAGAGTGGTATCATCTGCATATCTGAGGTTGATATTTCTCCCAGAAATCTTGATTCCAGCTTGTTCTTCATCCAGCCCTGCATTTTGCATGATGTACTCTGCATAGAAGTTAAATAAGCAGGGAGACAATATACAGCCTTAATGTACTCCTTTTCAAGTTTGAACAAGTCTGTTTTTCCATGTCTGGTTCTAACTGTTGCTTCTTGATCTGCATAAAGTTTTCTCAGGACCAATTAAAGTGGCTTAGTATTCCAATCTCTTTAAGAATTTTCCACAGTTCGTTGTGATCCACACAGTGAATGCTGAATAGTCATTGGAAGGACTGATGCTGAAGCTGAAGCACCAATGCTTTGGCTACCTGATGCAAAGAGTGACTCATTGCAAAAGTCCCTGATACTGGGTAAGATTGAAGGCAGGAGGAGAAGGGGACAATAGAGGATGAGATGGTTGGATTGCAGCACCAATTCAATGGACAGGAGTTTGAGCAAACTCTGGGAGATGGTGAAGGACAGGGAAGCCAGATGCACTGCAGTCCATGGGGTCACAAAGAGTCAGACACGACTGAGCAACTGAACAACAACACAGTCAAAGACTTTAGCATAGTTGGTGAAACAGAAGTAGATTCTTCCTCCACCCTGGAATTCCTTTGCTTTCTCTCTGATCCAACGAATGTTGGCAATTTGATGTCTGGTTCCTCTGCCTTTTCTAAACCCAGCTTATACATCTGAAGTTCTAGGTTCATGTATTGCTGAAGCCCAGCTTGGAGGATTTTGAGCATTACCTTACTAGCATATTGAAAGAGTGCAGTTGTGCTGCAGTTTGAACATTCTTTGGCATTTGGGAATAAGCTTCTCTTTTATCCTAAGATATATAAATGTATGTTCATGCAGTAAGGGAAAGGATTCTGTTGAATCTTACCTGTAGTTCTACATGCTGATGGTGATTTATTTCCTTGTGCAATTGTAATTTTGAATTGTGAGCTCATTATAGTATGTGTCAGTGTGTGCACATGTGTGTGTGAGTCTTGTACTCTGTTGCTGTGAAAGTGTCACTCCATCACTCTGTTGGTTCTGATCAAGTTTTTCAACGTGCATTTCTTGGCTTAGGATTCCATATCAAGGAATGATATCAACAGCCCCATATCAAGGGGCTGTTGTCAATTTCATGGGATATTTATATGGAAGGTCTTGGCTACTTCTGGACAACTATTTTTTCATCCCCAAGCCCTGAAGCTATGCCAGGTTTTCAGCTGTTTCCCCTGTGGGATCTCCAGATCACTAGCCTTTTTTTAAGCAGGCGGCGTGACCCTAAGAGGCTTCACTATGGACTCAGGTATAGCTCTGCTATGTCTCCTGGGCTCATGGCCACATTTCCATCCCTGTGTGATTTCTAGAGTTCAGCTCCCCAGTCCCTAGGTCTTTTTCTAGGTCCATAACCCCTGTGGTCAATGAACAGCTAATGGCTCTGGTTTCGAGTCCTCTTCTCTTATCATTTCTGAAACTTCAGGATTCCTCTTCTCCCCTGCCTCCTTTTAAAGTTCACCTTTGAATTAAACTATATTCTATATTATCTAAAATTGTTAAATGTATTTAGCCAGAGAAGAGTCTGCCCATCAGTTTAATCTGATATAATAAAAGTTCTGAGTAATGAAAATTCCATCAATTAAGCTTTTATTTTCTGTGTGCCTGTATTGCATATGCCAGAAAAATCACGGTGTCTATAATCTTTATGCTGTAACTTAATTCACATGTCCAACTTGGAAAGCATTAGTAAATGTGATTGGTTTCATCAACGTACTAAAACAGTTCAGAAGATGCTCTGTGCTCAAAAATGAGTTTGCTGAAAAACCCTTAATTCTCATGGTTATGCCTACTGACTATTTTTCCAGTTTGGTTTTTCTACCCTTCTAACTTCTTAACTTAATTGGAAATGCTAAATATTTGTGTTTTTAAAGAGATCATTTGTATGAATTGAGTGTCTTTGAAACTACAGCATGTGTGTCGTATTGCTTCTGTAGACATAACCACACAGGTGTCAGCTCTCTACTGATTTAAGGTTTATCTTGTCATGATTGAGAAAACTGCTCTGTATCTTAAAGACAATGCCCTGAAATGCACTTTGAATGTTCTCTCTTCTGTTTCCAGGTAAAACTGTCCCGTGTTCATAGGGCTGCACAGTTAAGGTGGTGGAGGCTTTCTATCCTTGTTCTCCCCTCCTGCCCTCATAGCTTAATCGGTAAAGAATCTGCCTGCAATGCAGGAGACCTGGGTTCAATTTCTGGGTCAGGAAGATCCTCTGGAGAAGGAAATGGCAAGCCACTCCAGTATTTTCACCTGGAGAATCCCTTGGACAGAGGATCCTGGTCGGCTACAGGCCATGGGGTCACAAGAGTTGGACACAACTTAGTGAATAAACCGCCGCTGCCCCTCCTGCCTTAACTCTCAGTTTGCAGACACTCTAATCTCTATTCGTCACTTTCCTCTTCTCTGGGTGTCACAACTCACGGCTGTTTCTGGTTGACAGGGCTCCCATGGATGACTTCATTCACTCTCAGCCTGTTCTATCCCTTTATTAGCTTTCTTTCATCTTTTATGTTTAAGACGTTCTCAGCTTCCTCAAGGAAAAAAAATTGGCCTGGTAGTAGATGTTAGCCAATCAGAGAGCTTCTTTCCAACCATGTCCTAAGATGACTAACCTGAGCGTGCATGCTCTTGGTGGGTATTTGGCTTTTGTGGGTTTAAAAACAATTGCTAATGGATATCTAGGGATGTCCTTGGACTGCAAGGGGATCAAACCCATCAATCCTAAAGGAAATCAACCCTGAATATTCATTGGAAGGACTAACGCTGAAGTTCCAACACTTTGACCGTCTTTGTGAAGAGCCTACTCTTTGGAAGACTCTGATGCTGGGAAAGGTTGGAGACAAAAGGAGAAAGGGATGACAGAGGATGAGATGGTTAGATAACATCACTGACTCAATGGACATGAATTTTAGCAAACTCTGGGAGAAAGTGGAGGACAGGGGAGCCTGGTGTGCTGCAGCCTGTGGGGTCACAAAAAGTCAGACACAACATAGCGGCTGAACGACAATCTAGGCCTTGCTGTTGGTGGCTTGAATTTCATCTTTTTTTCCTTCTAGCTTTCTTTCTTAGTGAAGATCTCTGTATGAAGGCTGCTCATTCTAGAAGGCTTTTGTGTGTGTGCCAAGTCGCTTCAGTCATGTCCCACTTTTGCGACCCCATGGGCTGTAGCCTGCCAGACTCCTCTATTCATGAGATTCTCCAGGCAAGAATACCAGAGTGGGTTGCCGTTTCCTCCTCCAGGACATCTTCCCTATCCAGGAATTGAATCTGAGTCGCTTATGTCTTCTGCATTGGCAGGCGGGTTCTTTATCACTAGCGCCACTTAAGGCTTACCTCCAGGTGAAGTAAGTTGGACAACAGACTTGAGATTTAGCCTCAGAGCCACTGACCCTTGTCCTCATCTCTGGAGCAGATGGCTGTTAAAATCAGAGCAGCTATTTCCACTTAAGTTTAGAAAAACTGAAAACAGAGCAGAAGGAATTTTTGTGCCTGCAGAGAGAAAAGCGCACATCAGCGTAGTCAGGAGGCCACGCAGGTAGACAAGCGTACAGAGCACTTCAGAGCTTAGAGCGAGAGCCAAGGTGACCCCGGTTGCCCCAAGTTTTCTTAAGGATCCTGGGCTCTCAGGGCTGGCAGACTGCATGAAGAATGGTCCAAAGCAAGGTCCTCTCCGTTTCAATAGATATTTAGGGAATACGCACTATGTGCCTGTTTTGCAGCTCCTTGCTACCCCACAGAAGTATCATTTGTCATTTATACCTAATTTAAATAATAAAGAAATCAACACATGTTAATATTTGGAGACTACTTTGGGGCCCCCAACAAATGTTAAAGGATCTTTTTTTCCAACTCTAAATAGACCTTTAATGACTGGGGTGTGGTTGGACCAAAAAGGTTGAATGGTTTAGGGCACTGGAATGCTCTTTTGAAAGAGGGAGACTGACTCGAGTCCCCAGTCTGATATAATACGTGTCATTGTCTTCCCAAAGTTTTCAGGATGGCAACCAAGCCCATTGGAATAACAGAGGCTGCTGAATTTGGGCTCTTGCTGACTTCCCTGTGGCTTCTGCATGGCTGCTGTGTGGCTGGAGCATCTTCACGGAATCTGTGTGCTGCTCCATCATCTAGGAGGAAAGTCAAGAAGGAACACTGAGTTTACTTTTGGGCAGAGGCAGGCTGGTGCCATCATCTTTGCCAGCAGCTTCTGGGATCTTTCAGGAAGGGGAGTGCTCAGTTCAGTTCAGTTGCACTTTGCAACCCCATGGACTGCAGCACGCCAGGCTTCCCTGCCCATCACCAACTCTCAGAGCTTGCTCAAACTTATGTCCATTGAGTTGGTGATGCCATCTAACCATATCATGAGTGCTGGGTGCAAGAAATTCTCAAAATAGGAGTGCAGTTCCTAAAACTCATGCAATGTTGTAAATCAGCTCACTTTAATTAAAAAGTCAGAAAAGGCGAAAAAAAAAAAAAATGAGGGTTTCAGCTGACACTGCTCTCGGCAGGATGGTATTTACTAGGGTCTCCTGCCGAGGGCAGTTACCTGTCCATCTCAGGAAACACTGAGGGTGTGTGTCTCAGGTTGTGACACTGGTTAGAAAGTTGGCAGGTGGCAAAGATATTTCTGGTGACAATTTAAAAAGGGGATGTAAACAAAATGTGCTTCTTTCAGTTGATGGGTGGGAAATGTCAACCAGAAAGGTTTAGTCCCGCACACTTGTGAAGAGTGCCACCCTGTCTTTAATGAACTAGTTCCTCTCAGGATAAAAGTCAGCTTCCCCCATATCCTCTCTCACTGCCAGTGTGACCTGTCTAGGTTACATCCTTGAGGCCCCACACCTTGGTTCTCTGCTGTTGGCACGTCACATGCTATGCTCTCAATTATCTGGGTAGGACAGCTCCATTTGTTTGTGTTCTTGCGGTTTAGACTTTGCTCTTCTGTGCATTCCAGAAACTTGGTCAGCTTGTGGTTCATCCAGCAGACACATTCCTAGAAGTTTTCCTGGGGGCTGTTTGCCAGGATAAATGCTAATGAAAATCAGACGTGTCATAGTTCTTCACCCTGCCTGGACGGGTTGCAGAATCCTATGGGTTCCACACTCCTGGGCATGCCTTCAGGTGTCTCACATTTTATGTGTGCAGAATTGGATGTTGAAGAGAACCATGAACCCGGGCCTCTGGGCGGGCGTCTTCTCTCTCTAAGCTGGGTGAGCTCAGCTCATATTCTTTCTAAGGTCTGATGAGCTGGGTTTGGGGTCTGTCTAACCTGAAGCCCTTCACAGCTGACTGGAGCCAGATCCCTCTCTCCCACAGTGTCCTGAGTGTCTTCCTTCCCCTTCCTGACTCACTGGAAGGTGGCCTCTGACCCCTCGAACTGTCCAAACTGCCCTTGTCACATGGCCAGTGTCAAATCCAGGGTCCACTTTCCAGTAATCATGTTACCCTCCCCTTGTGCTCTCTGGTTGTCAGCCATACGCTCCTTCTGAAACTCACTCACTGACCTGATGAGATAAAATAAGGCTCTGGAATATGGGAAAGTGAAAGTGAAAGTCGCTCAGTCATCTCTGACTCTTTGCAACCCCATGGACTCTACAGTCCATGGAATTCCCCAGGCCAGAATACTGGAGTGGATAGCCTTTCCCTTCTCCAGGGTATGTGGGAAAGAGTTACAAATTGGAGTCGTTCAGTCTTGGATTCAAATCTCGGCTCTGACACCTACTATGTGTGATTTTGGACCAGCTGCTTGACTGTTCTAGCCTTAGCTCCCCAGATAAAACGAAGATGGGATCTGTTTCATTGGACTGTTAAGAGCAAATGAATTGAGACATACACGAGTGCATGCTAAGTCGCTTCAGTCATGTCTGACTCTTTGTGACCCTGTGGACTGTAGCTTGCCATGCTCTTCCGTCCATGAGATTCTCCAGGCAAGAATGCTGAAGTGTGAACCTGCCTCTCTTATTGCTTCTGCATTGGCAGGTGGGTTCTTTCTCATTAGCTCTATCTGGGAAGCCTGAGACATACATGGGCCCTCAACAAATTTTAACTCTTTTGCTTGTAACCTCTTTTTCCCTTCTCTGTGCTCATGGTTTCCTATCTCCTTCAGCAGACCCTTCCCAACCTCGCTGAGGCTCCCCCTCCATGATCGTGCATATATGCAGGGTTCCCCTGTACCCCTCCCCAATATGCTGGTAATTGGGAACATCAACTCATCCCTTCCCCATGAGCCCCAGATCTTACTGACAGTCTCTTAAGGACACCCCTATTCCATGTCTCTTACACACCCAAATATCTTTCTTCCCTAAACCAAAAACCATGGCTCCCTGCTCCTTCGTAAACTTGCTCTTCTTTCTGAAACCTGTATTTCCATGAGTGACCCTACCCTTTACCTGCTTGTCCAGGCCAGAATCCCAGGAGTTCCTCCACACAGCCCCTTTCCTCTCTCACCTGTCACACCCAATCAGTTAGCCTCCAATCCTACGGATTCTCCAGCCCGCCTTCACATTTCCAACTATGCTGACCCAACCCTAGACATGACTCACATCCCTTCTCAACTGGCTGGTGATAGTGGTTTCCTGATGCATCCTTGTGTCTCCAGGTTGACCTCCTCAAGTACATCATCCCATTCTTACTAGAGGGATTTTTCTAAAATACTTCATCTCTCCTATCCCTGCTTAAAACTTATGATCAATTTGCCTTCAGAACCAAAGGCCAGATGCTACCAACTGGTCATCATCCTTTTGAGCAAAATTTGCTTTTAAAACTCCTTGGCAGACCTGGGTGTGTTCTCCAGTTATACAGAACCATCTGTAGTTCACCCCTTACCCCACCCATTTACCACCTCAGGGACTTTGTACTTGTTCTTTCTGGCAGGAAGCACCATTCTTGTTCTTCTTTCCTTGGGTAGCTCCTCTTTAACCCTCGACACTCCAACGGGAAGACTTCCTAGAGTCCCGTAGTGAGTTCACTGCTCCATTCTGTTTTTCATAGCACACTGTCTGTGTATCTCATGCATGTATGTTTACATTACAGTCCTCTCTCTGCCTATCTGTCATCTATCCAGTTGCATGTATTTGTGTGTGTGTGTGTGTGTTATTTGTTTGGTCCTGTCTGACTCTTTGTAACCTCATGGACTGTAGCCTGCCAGGTTCCTCTGTCCATGAGATTCTCCAGGCAAGAATACTAGAGTGGATTTCCATTTCCTTCTCCAGAGAATCTTCCTGACCCACAGAGCAAACCTAGGTCTCCTACATTGCAGGCAGATTCTTTTCCATCGGAGCCACCAGGGAAGCCTGTATGTATTTAATTAATTAATGTAACTTATTTAGAAACATTTTAGAAACTTTTTAAGTTAGAAAAAATTTTAATTGAAGTATAATTAATCTATATTAGTTTCAGATCACTTGCAATTTATCTTTGTATCTGTTGTGATGGGGGAGCTAAGCTTAATTTTTTCCCTCATATGATTATCAATTTATTGAAAGGACTATATTTATCACACTATTCTAGTCCAGTAATGAAAGGTTCATATGGTTATTCTGTTTCTTGATTCTCTGTTCTATTGTCCTAATTACTATAGCATTAAAGTTTCTGAGGAGGGAGAACAACCCCTCCTCCACTGTTCTTATTTAGGACTGTCTGGGCTATTTAGGGACATTTTACAGAAGAACAAAGAGACGCCGTTGTGATTTTTTGGAGTTGCATTGAATCTGCAGGTCCCTGGGGAAAATTGGAATCTTTGTAAAAATGAATATTCTGGTCCCTAACTAGATTCTCCACTTATATATACTGTCTTTAATTTTCTAAATACTACTTTATTATTTTACAGCTTTCTGTTGAGGCTATGTACTTCTTCAGCTTGATTTATTCCTAAGGATTTAAAAAATATTGTAGACCACATTTTTAAGAAGATTTTATTTTTTTCTGTTTCTGATACATGGAGATGCAATTGTTCTTTAAAATTTTTTTTTAATGTTGACCTTGTATCTAGCAAACCTGATGAAGTTCCATATTCTAATAGCTTTCCTGCATGCATAATCACATAGTCTGTGCATTATGACACTTTGTTCCTATTCAGTCTTTATAACTTCTTTTTACTCTTGCTTCCTTGCACTGGCTAGGACCTTGAATGTAATGTTCAGTGGAGGTGGTGAAAGCAGATTCCTTCTTTTGGTCTCAACTTCAGAGAGAAACTTTACAACATTTCACTGATAACTATTACATTCTGAAGGGTTTTGTTTTTTTTTTTTTGGTATTAATTAGATACTCTTTATCAGAATAAAGAAGTTCTCCTCTATTCCTAGTTTTATAACTGTCTTCACTGTAAATGGATGTTGAATTTAATAAAACAATTTTCCCGCATTGGTTGAGATGATCATATGATCTTCATAAGCTATTTAATTCCCATTTTGCTGCAGGCTCCTTTTGGTGAATAAGCAAAGAGGTAAAAGTTGACATAGTTCCTGTATTCGTGACATTGTTGTTTTGTCAAAAGAGTTTGCTTGGAGGTCTGAGTGTCTCTGATGAGAGAGGGAACAAGAATATATGCCCTGGAATTGTTCTGTGAGTTTCTGATTCAAGAAAATGATCTCCAAATGGTTAAAGAAAAAAAGACAAGAAGCATTTCACTGAGGCTGGTGTGCCTATGGCAGTAAATGCGGCTGAATGTTATCCTTTAGAAAGTAGTTGAATAAGGACACCAAGCGAGAGAGGGTCTGCCAAGTTTTTGAAGAATAGTTAATTAATTTTGATATATCTGCAAGGAACAGGGATTAAAGATTCATCAGTATGAGTACTGACTGTGTGTGTTACCTGGACTACAGCAAGGGAGTGCAATTTCAAGGTAATTTCCCAAAGTATCAGGTTTTAAAGAGATTCTGTAGAAAAGTTGGAAAGTAATTAGATAGGTAGTGGTTTATTTTTAATGGACTCGTTTCATGTCAAAAGTCTGAATTCTGCTTGCAATTTCCTTCTGGCTTACTTACAGATGTGACTCAACCTGCATGCAAAAACCAGGATAGGCTGATTTTAAGAAAGTGACTCTGAACTGCGGGAGTAGGGGAGTGGGTAGAAATGGGCTGCCCAGATCAGTCCAGGAATAATTTTTCAAGTAATTTAAAGTTCCTAATACAGAAATAAAGCAATATCAGAACACATGGGAATTGTTTCCTTAGTGTATTTCACTAAGAAATATGGGCTTCCCTGGTAGCTCAGTGGTAAAGAACCCACTTGCCAGCAGGAGACTCAGGTTTGATCCCCGGATCAGGAAGATCTCCTACAGAAGGAAATAGAAACCCACTCCAGTATTCTTACTGGGGAAATCCCAGAGGAGCCTGGTGGGCTACAGTCCATCAGGTAGCAAAGAGTCAGACACAACTGAGCAACTGAGCACACACACGCACGTGAGCACACACGCACGTGCGCGCGCACACACACACACACACACACAAAGATATATAGTTGTTGCTTCTTTAAAGTGAATGAGCATTTCTGTTATTTGGATTTGGGGAAAAAAAATTCATGGGATGCATTTCTTGGCCAAGACTGCTACTGGCATAAGCATTATAATGGTTTTTTTTTTTTCACACATTTTTACTCCTAGTGGGTAAGCAGTTGGTGTTGGAATATAGTTGAGATCTTCATTGAAGAAAGTGGGAAAAATTCATTTTTAAGACAAAAATACTATGACAGTTGGACCCCAACAATGTTTGTTTGTCTTTCAGCATGAAGATGACATTTCTAACCAGTGCAATTTCTATTTTGGGTGGAGAAACATGATATGAAGAACTGAAAGGACGTCTGGGTGTAGCAGTGTGTACCTGTCTGTATGGCCGAGTCCTTTTGCTTCCACCTGAAATTTTCACAACATTGTTAATCAGCTATTTTTGTTGTTGCTTAGTTGCTAAGTCATGTCTGACTCTTTTATGACCCCGTGGACTGAGCCCACCAGGCTCCTCTGTCTACAGGTTTTCCCAGGGAAGACTATTAGAATGGAATGCCATTTCCTTCTCCAGGGGATCTTCCCAACTCAGGGATTGAACCCAAGTCTCCTGCACTGGCAGGTGGATTCTTTACCATTGAGCCACCAGGGAAGCCCTGTTAATCAGCTATCCTCCAGTATAAAACAAAAAGCAAAGGAAAAAAGAGAACATCTGATCCCTTTTCTACCTTAAGCTGTATTGTGAAAGGTCCCTCTGTGATTGAATCTCACAGTGCATACGACTCTAGTAAAGGGAGCTGGGTGTGGAGAAACAATTAGATGGAATTGCTAGCAACTTTATCATGGCCCTATTCAAGTTTGTCGTCTTCTCTGAAGTCTTCCTAGAGGAGCTCACCTATTTGTTTTCTTCCTTTTGTGAATCCTCAGATTCATCTTTTCTGGGTCAGGGATTGGCAAAATCCAGACCCAGATAATAAATATTGTATAGACTTTGTGGGCCAGATTCTGCTGATGTTGTGCAAAAGCAGTAAAATATGAACAGATGGCCATGGCCGTGTTCCAATAAAACTTTATTTACAGAAACAGACTGGCTCCAGCCTGTGGTTCTAATTTCCAACCCCTGGTTTACACAGACAAATTCTGAATTTTGGTTTTTGGAATAGTGCTCCAAAATCATCTGGAGAATGTTGAAAGATAAAGGTTTCTAGGCCTCATCCTCAGTGTTTCATTCACAGCTTGGGGCCAGGGAATCTGTATTTTATAATGTCCCTTAGTGGATTCTGCAGCTTACATTTCTAAAACAATGGTCCCTTCTACTTTTAAAAGTTTGTTTTTGTACTTAAACAAAGAGTCGTTGTTGTTGTTTAGTGGCTAAGTCATGTCTGACTCTTGCAACCCCATGGACTATATATATAGCCTGCCAGGCTCTCTGTCCATGGGATTTTCCAGGCAAGAATACTGAGTGCATTGCCATTTCCTTCTCCAGGGGATCTTCCCAACCCAGGGATTGAACCTGTGTCTCCTGCATTGGCAGGCAGCTTCTTTACCACTGAGCCACCTACCAATAAACAAACATATGATATTGTGTTTTGTGTTTAAAAATAATGTAAAAATGGCATGATTCTTTGCAAATCATTCTGAATATTGCTTATTTCTTAGTCCTTTTTACCAAGGCTTTTCTCTCTAATTGATGTCTAGGAATTTGTATTATAAAGGGTTTAGTCCTATGTAATAAGTTGTACATATTTTCCTGTATTTTTGCCTTTTGATTTCATTTATGGAGTCTCATGGATGGTCAAAGCATATTGATGGAATGAAATGCTTCAGTCTGTTCCTTTAAGACAGTGGTTCTCAGTTGGAGGTGGTTTTCCCCCAGAAGACAGTGGCAATGTCTGGAGATATTTTTGGTGTTCACAGCTGTCATTGTTGGTGGGAGGGTCTTACTGGCATCTAGTAAGAAGAGATGAGAGATGCTGTCCAACATCCTACAATATACAGGGCAGCCTCCACAGTAAGGAATTACCCAGCCCGAAGAGCCACTAGTGCACAAGTTGAAAAATCCTGCATTAAGGCTTTTGTTTTTGCTCCTTACTTATTAAGGCATCTCTTCTTCCAACAGTACTAACATCTGTATCGAAATCTGTATTAAAAGTTCCTTAATTGATTCTGCTGCTCAAATTACAAAAACTCTGGGCCATTTTACTTACAGAAATTCCCTTTCGGTTCTTTCGATTCTGTGCCTTCCCTCCTGGCTAAGTGCACTGAGGCCACCGTGTCCCCCACCCACCCAGCTAACTTGCCTCACCTGCCCGGACCACGTTGTGTGTTCATCAGTGTTTGTAGGTTCTCCTCCTCAAACACCCTTTCCGTGGCCCGGATGACTCTGCCAAGTGAGGGTGGGTATAAACGAGGGAGGGAGGTGACCCCAGGGTGCTCTGTGCTCCTCTGGACCTCTGAGAACAGCTGGAGCCGATCTTGACACGTCCCACCCCAGACCCTGGATGCTGGAGGCATGTGTGCCCAGGGCAGGCAAGGGGCTTGTACACCAGCGTCATCGCCAGGATGCTGGGTGCTCAGCTGGCTCCGTTTCTCACTAGAACATTCCTTTCTGCTGTGTCTTTTGTGAGAGCTGCCATTGCCTTCTAAGAGCCTGGTTCATTTCAGACTTGCAATTATCAAGCCCGTTCTCTCTTTCAGTCTTAGGAATTAAAAAAACATCAATTAAAAAAATGTATTTTCTTCTTTTTTTAAAATACATATGTTCCCTCCCTCTTGAACCTCCCACCTACCTCTTACCCATCCCTACTCTAGGTTGTCACAGAGCACCAGGCTGAGCTCCCTGGGTTATACTGCAACTTCTCATTAGTTTCTAGTTTACACATGATGATGTATATATTTCAATGCTACTCTCTCAATTTGTCCCACCCTCTCCTGCCCATGCTGTGTGCATAGGTCTGTTCTCTATGCCTACGGCTCTATTTCTTCCCATTTTTAGGTTCATCAGTACCATTTTTCTAGGTTCCATATATATGCGTTAATACAGAATATTTGTTTTTCTCTTTCAGATTTCACTCAGGTTTTAGGTTCATCTACCTCACTAGAACTGTCAGCTTTAGCAACTTTAACCCAATAAAACAAATGACCATAATGGTTGACACACATACACGCAGGGCACTGGTTGAAATTAGACGGCTCAAGGCACGTCTCCGTTCACTTGTCTGACCCTTCCGTTGGACTGAGTTCTTTGGAGGCTGGAACTAGGCTTGCTTCATCCTCTTGACCTCTCTTCTAGGCATGCTACCTGGCACACCATAAAGGCTGGATAAACATCACTTGAATTACTGACCAATGCATTGAGTTTTCTGTAAAAGCACAGGAGAAGTAGGAAGGAGGCCCACCAAACGAAACTTGTTTAGTTTAGTGTCTTTAGGCACTTTAGTGTCTACACTACTATGGAAGGATTACCATGAGGGCTTATGTGACTCCCAGGCACGCCCCCGCCCCCGCCCCATCACCAAGTAACACAGACGAAGGAGTTCATATGCAGCACTTTGCAGGGACTCTGGTAGCTCTGATGTTCTTGTATTGAATGATTCTGTAACTGGGCCTTTTTCATACCTGTTTCAAGTCTGACCTTTCATCCTTCTGTTTGTATGCTGCAGAAGGTACTAGAATTGCCAAAAATACGGGCAGCAGACAATTTAAGGAAAGAAAGGAGGTCACTGCTAAGGTGTCACATGAGACTGCCTTCATATCACCCAGGGCTGGCAGGCACCTTCTGTCTGGCCTGGCCTCCACCTTACTCTGTCCACACCCCAGAAGTGCTCTTGATTATAGCATAAATTATCTGACATAGGTGAAAAGTTGAAATAAAATGTGAATAGTGTTAGATTAGTTCCATGATGTGAAAAAAATTTGGCTTAAAGAGATGAATTAATCAGATGAAAAGAGCATACAGTATTTAATACATGAGCTTGTTGGTTACTGTAAGCAGGAAACCATTAACCCATGAGCTTTCTCTTTACTTTTTCTGCTGATATGACACTGTCTTTATCCTTTTTCCGCATCGTTAGAAACCAGAAGCTATCACCTGTTAAATTTTGAGTATTCCCCAAGTCAGGTCTGTTAATTATGACATCTTGGCAGTTTGGTTACTTTCTGCTTATGGTTCAAATGTAATGGATTCAAGGACAGTAGCGACATCTATAATAGGACTTTTTCCCTGTGAGATAAAATATACATACAAACTTAAAAAACAACAACAACACTGAATAGGCTGTGTACAGAAAAACAGGACTTACAATAAATATTTATGATGCCAAGATTTTGCTTAAAGTTTAATGATTGCACTTTATCTTATATTTGTTGTTAGGCAATTGACTTTTTAAAGTAAAACTTGTCTGGAGTGTTAGAGGATAGAAGAGCAGGTAGTTGGCATTGTTACTGAAGCCACTAGCAGAAAGCCCAAGAAGTAGTATAAATATGACACAATTATTTAAAGAAGGGGTCAGTGACCTCCCAGTGCAATTAACACTCTGCTTTGTATTCAGCGCATATCTGTACGTGTGTGCACCATCATAGGATTCACTGTTTTGAGTCTCTTTAGAAATCTATACAATTAATAGTTTAATTTTTAGCTTCTGTGCTCTTCTTTACTAAGAGCATTTCTCCTGGCCTTCTACATTGTTGTTATAGAATCACTAGGTTGTGTCCCACTCTTTGTGACCCCATGGACTGCAGCATGCCACGCTTCCTTGTCCTTCACTGTCTCCCAGAGTTGATCAAACTCATGTCCATCGAGTTGGTGATGCCATCCAACCATCTTATCCTCTGCCGCCCTATTCTCCTCTTGCCTTCAATCTTTCCCAGCATCAGGATCTTTTCCAGTGAATTGGTGCTTCACATCAGGTGGCCAAAGTATTGGAGCTTCAGCTTCAGCATCAGTCCTTCCAGTGAATATTCAGACCTTCTACATAAGTCATTCCTTACTGAATCTTATATGCTATTCTTGCTTTCCTCTCATCTATGAAGCCCAGACAGCAGCACTTCGATGGTATTGTTTATCCTCAGCATGTTTTTCTTTCAGCTCTTTATTCCCTCACCTGGTGGAGCTGCTTCCTGGGCCTGGTGAGCTGGGGGCCTGCCCTTCCCACCCAGCTCTCCCCACCAGCACGCGCTCTCACACTGCCCACAATGGGACCCACCTAGACAGTCTCTGAGGACTGGTGGTCTCCAGCAGTGGGCTGTGACGATGGGACAGAAGCCCTGGGGCCTCTCTGACCATCACACAGGTGGTCTTTGCCTTAGTGATGTCATTCCCTAAGCTGCACCATGGAGGTTTGTACTTCCAGAACCGATTTCTTTGTAGTGATCTCTACAATTTTTAAACTGATTTAAATGTATGTCTGTGTTTTTAGGCATGTGTTAAAAGTCTTAATTTGTGACGAGGTCAACCTCTGATCTTGCTTTAAGCGTTGGTGTCAGAAACCTGGTTTACATGCCCCCTTTATCCCAGCAATTAAATTCCTCCTCCTTCTTGAGATGATACCCACTCCAGGAAGCCTTCCTAAAAATAAATCCAAAGCACAGGCACATATCAGGACTAAAGGAGCAATTCAGTCTGTCCCTCATCACCCATTGCTTTTCAGAAACCAAGTCATCTGTCTGCCTTTATCTTTTCAATGCTTTTCAAAAGGAAACCCCACCACATTTTCTGTTTTTGTCAACATGCTGGGAACAGAGCTGTGAACACGGCAGATAAGTCCAGGCACTCTGGGAGAAAAAAAAGGGATTACTTTAGATTTTCCAGTGAGGGAAGGCTTCTTGGAAGAGGTAACAGTTGAGCAGAGAACTTTGTGAAAGAGGGTAGTTGCTGTTGTTCAGTTGCTAAGTCGTATCCGACTCTTTGAAAAATGAAGCAAAAAGCCATGCAGAGTCTGACAGAAAGTATTTCAGGTGCAGGCCCAGCAGGTGCAAAGGTCCTGGGGTGGGGAATGACCTTGACATAATCCAAGGACAGAAAGAAGGTGGAGGGGTTGAGTGTAAAGGAGGAGGATAGTGTGGGGGGAGAGATAGCATCAGGAGTGGGGAAGGACCAGATTAGGAAGGGCTTTGTCTTCCCTGGAAGGAGTCTGGATTTTACTTTGAGTTGATAAAGATTGTAAATATGTTAAAATATTTACACTTTAAATATTTTCTTCAGATACCCACCTGTCTACTTCTATCTGAGATTTTGTGAAGCTTTTTCCAAGTGAGAGCACAGAATTAACAGTGTGGTATTTTGGGAGCTGTTTTATTCAGTCCAAAATCCCTTAATCTTCCTAAAGGAATTTGCTGGAAATG
This sequence comes from Aepyceros melampus, assembly GCA_006408695.1. Lineage (NCBI taxonomy): Eukaryota > Metazoa > Chordata > Mammalia > Artiodactyla > Bovidae > Aepyceros > Aepyceros melampus. The sequence goes on from SJXQ01007796.1 coordinate 91,464, forward strand.
GTGTGACAAGGGTAATTAGCAGAGTGAGTCGCTGTTTTTCCAGGCAGAATTCTATCCATGTGTGTTAAACTATGAACTCATTTCAGCAGGAGAATGGAAGGTCCTGTTTTTCTGTAGTCTCTTTTCCACTCAGTTCTGTTCTATTATCAGCCCTGGGAAGCCAGGGGTACATCAGATAGAAGTCTAATTTTCTGTTTCATAGAAGCAAATAATAATTGAATTAGCTCGGTGAACATGCCTCAACCCTTGGGCTGTCTGGAGAGAAGCTCTGTTATGTTGTTTCATTTCATATTGTTTTTGTAACATCTGTAAGTGATGACAAAGCCAAGTCAAAGGTCAGCAAGGAACTCAGGGATAAACACTTAGAACAGGAGTATAATTTAAAGATATGTAGCTAAATTTTTATCTTCCATTTCCAGCCGGGTCACATATCTCTGTAATCACCCTTTCAAATAATGAGGTTAGAAACTTTCATCAGACTCTGCTTAATAGAAGTCACCACCATGCTTCCTTCTAACCTGCAGTTGTCATGCCAGCTGATCAGTTTGGAAGCCTTTAATTAAATATCACCTTAAAAAAGAATTGTTCATCAGGTAGGAAATTGGAAGACATAGGTAAGTGCATCTGTAAAGGCGATAAACTGGGCAGTCATTGCTCATAAGGAGACCTTACAATAGTTCAGGATGTGAAAGAAGTGATTTCAATTTAGATTCCTGTATCCGTTGACCCCCAGCTAAAAAGATCGAAGTTAGTATACTCCTAACGAGTCTCTGTTTTAACTATTTTCGCCTTAGAAAACTTCTTTAAATAAGCTTTATTTAGGGCCTTGGATTAGGGGAGGCTCTTTTTCACTAACTACATACTTCTTTGTTAGACATCTGTTATCTGTGGAAGGGTTAGTGTTGTGATGACCTTGGGAGATGCCCCCTACCCCTCAACAGCACGAATAGTTAAAAATGTATATTCCACAGGAATAACACTTCTTTTAGAGCAGCAGCTCTGAGTCACGGAACTCATTTCCCAGCAAAGGCACCACATTCCTTGTGAGGGAATAATTGACCCATTTATGGTCTCGTTTCAGCTTGTTGCGGATCCTTGCGCCAGCAACCCGTGTCACCATGGTAACTGCAGCGGCGGCAGCAGCAGTGATGGCTACCTCTGCATTTGCAATGAAGGCTACGAAGGTCCAAACTGTGAACAGGCACTCTCCAGCGTCCCGCCTCTGGCTGGACCGAGTCCACGGCACCCAGGCAGCTTCAGCCTGTCCCTGCCACCCAGGAGCCCGAGATAACGCTGCCGCGCTCTCAGGCAACCATCACCCTGCCGACGTGGCAGCCGAAAACAGGCCAGAAAGTTGTAGAAATGAAATGGGATCAAGTGGAGGTGAGAACATTAAGTGAACATGTTTTTATGTAAGAAACCAGTATGGTTAAAATCATTCCAGTGGTTCTAATATTAGCAATAAAAATCGAAAGCCTTGAAGTTACACATTGAACAAAAGATGCCATACCTTTTTTCCTGTCTGCCTTTCCGTGTAGGAAATCTCTCTTGGTTATGTAGATAAGACATGCCAATTATGATTGTTTTATGAGCATAAGAAAAAACAAGGAAGAAAATAAATGAAATTATTTTCTGAAATGATATCCACATACCTTTATGTGAGATAATCTTGGATTTGGGACAGGCAGCTCAATGCAGAGTATTATCAATGAACATATTATAGACTCTCAATTACTGACCTAATTTTCCTCCATGGAATTTTATGCTTCAGTTTTAGTTTATTATTGTTTAGATTCTGTTGTTGGCTACTTGCAGCACTTCAGTGGGATTTAGAAAAAAACATATTATTGATTTTTAAAATATTTTGGCAGTACATTTAAGAATGAAATTTCCAAGTTTGATTCATTTTGGCAACAGCAGATTCTGTTTATTGAGTCTTGTCTGGTCTGGTTTTGGCTTATTGTACCTTCAAGCCCATCAGAAGTCTCACGCTGAGGATTTTCCAGCAGACCTTTAAAAGTTGACATAAAATATAAGTTTGCTAGCTAGAAGAATTGAAGTTGGACAAACAGAAATCGTGGGTTTAACATCGATAAACTGCAATTCCATCCCATATAGTATTCCTTATCAGTATAGACCTGTGGTTGTATGTTATGACAGGCTTTTAGGTTACCTGAAAAAAAGAAAATGCACATAGATCTTTGTATAGCATTTTTAGAGCCAAAGAATATGTCCAGAAATTTTATTATGGTTATAAAAGAGTAAGGCAGCATTTCTTGTTTTATCTTCCTCGGTAATGCTAACCAATTGACCCACTTTTTTTTCATTGCCACACAATTTGTGAAGGCCCATTCAGGCTGAAGGGCAGTGTTTTTATTCCGCCTAAAAAACTGAGAACTTGTTCTGGTTTCAAACTTACAATCGAGGCTTTGAAGTTCGGACTTTAATACCTCTTTGCTGAATGACACACTTCTTGAATGTGAACTAGGTTTGGTCCTATGTTTATCAAGGAATTGTCCCTTAAAGAAAATTTCTCCCCAGCCAACCATTAAAAGCTCCCCAGCCAACCATGCTCTCCTGCGGTTGGTAAATGTGAAAAAGAAATGCCTTACCTTCCTGTCATGCTGTTATCTCTTAGGCCATTCAATAAGCAAGTTACAAGTGCCAGAGGAACACGTGACTATATTTCTGGACAATAAGTTGTGCACGCTGGGAATGGGGTGAAAGTGCTGAGCATATTTCTTTATTGCCCTCTGTTAATTCAGTGATGACGAATGCTTTTAATATCCTTTTATGCCAACTCTCGGGGGATGAGCACAGATCATAGCATGAGGAATAAATGAATGAACGGGTCAGAAGCCCGTCACTGGATACAGCTCAAGTATTAGCAATATGCTCCCTGATGAGCACAATTCCCCCCTCGAGCTCCTTTTCTTAAATGCACATCAGTATAATGCTTTCTGGAACACGTCACTTAAAAATGAAGATCTGGTCCACAGGGGACAGAAAAGGGCAGCTCCCAGCGACCTGACCTCAGCATGTTCTCCCACATCCACCTGTGAGCCGAGCAGGGTCATTTGGACCAGACATGTCCTATCTATGGCTCTCTGGAAGGCTTGTTCTTCTAGTCTTGTGGATTTCTACCCACGATGTGGAAGCTACTCCTCTAAGGCCGTCTCCTTGTTCTCTAAGCATTTAGTCCTTCATTACCTCCCAGACTGAGCAGAGAGCAGAGGCCTGTGACTGCTCGCAGGATGAAAGATTTTGGGACAGGCAGCTCAATGCAGAGTATTATCAATGAACATATTATAGACTCTCAATTACTGACCTAATTTTCCTCCATGGAATTTTATGCTTCAGTTTTAGTTTATTATTGTTTAGATTCTGTTGTTGGCTACTTGCAGCACTTCAGTGGGATTTAGAAAAAAACATATTATTGATTTTTAAAATATTTTGGCAGTACATTTAAGAATGAAATTTCCAAGTTTGATTCATTTTGCAACAGCAGATTCTGTTTATTGAGTCTTGTCTGGTCTGGTTTTGGCTTATTGTACCTTCAAGCCCATCAGAAGTCTCACGCTGAGGATTTTCCAGCAGACCTTTAAAAGTTGACATAAAATATAAGTTTGCTAGCTAGAAGAATTGAAGTTGGACAAACAGAAATCGTGGGTTTAACATCGATAAACTGCAATTCCATCCCATATAGTATTCCTTATCAGTATAGACCTGTGGTTGTATGTTATGACAGGCTTTTAGGTTACCTGAAAAAAAGAAAATGCACATAGATCTTTGTATAGCATTTTTAGAGCCAAAGAATATGTCCAGAAATTTTTATTATGGTTATAAAAGAGTAAGGCAGCATTTCTTGTTTTATCTTCCTCGGTAATGCTAACCAATTGACCCACTTTTTTTTCATTGCCACACAATTTGTGAAGGCCCATTCAGGCTGAAGGGCAGTGTTTTTATTCCGCCTAAAAAACTGAGAACTTGTTCTGGTTTCAAACTTACAATCGAGGCTTTGAAGTTCGGACTTTAATACCTCTTTGCTGAATGACACACTTCTTGAATGTGAACTAGGTTTGGTCCTATGTTTATCAAGGAATTGTCCCTTAAAGAAAATTTCTCCCCAGCCAACCATTAAAAGCTCCCCAGCCAACCATGCTCTCCTGCGGTTGGTAAATGTGAAAAAGAAATGCCTTACCTTCCTGTCATGCTGTTATCTCTTAGGCCATTCAATAAGCAAGTTACAAGTGCCAGAGGAACACGTGACTATATTTCTGGACAATAAGTTGTGCACGCTGGGAATGGGGTGAAAGTGCTGAGCATATTTCTTTATTGCCCTCTGTTAATTCAGTGATGACGAATGCTTTTAATATCCTTTTATGCCAACTCTCGGGGGATGAGCACAGATCATAGCATGAGGAATAAATGAATGAACGGGTCAGAAGCCCGTCACTGGATACAGCTCAAGTATTAGCAATATGCTCCCTGATGAGCACAATTCCCCCCTCGAGCTCCTTTCTTAAATGCACATCAGTATAATGCTTTCTGGAACACGTCACTTAAAAATGAAGATCTGGTCCACAGGGGACAGAAAAGGGCAGCTCCCAGCGACCTGACCTCAGCATGTTCTCCCACATCCACCTGTGAGCCGAGCAGGGTCATTTGGACCAGACATGTCCTATCTATGGCTCTCTGGAAGGCTTGTTCTTCTAGTCTTTTGGATTTCTACCCACGATGTGGAAGCTACTCCTCTAAGGCCGTCTCCTTGTTCTCTAAGCATTTAGTCCTTCATTACCTCCCAGACTGAGCAGAGAGCAGAGGCCTGTGACTGCTCACAGGATGAAAGAGAGAAGGGGGCCAATCTCCCGCCCCTTTCCCTGCAACATCCTATTAGCAGTGTAGTCATCCTGGTAATTTGCAGACTGCTCTCAGCAAAGCTTTTGTGTTTCACAAATTCAGATGGCAAAGCTTTCACTGTGGTTAACATTTGTAAGGTTTCACTTGGCTTCTCAAGTCACGATCCCCCGTATCATCCAAAGAATGGAGTGGAGGCGGCCCGTGGGGTTTTGCTTTCTAATATGATCTTGCCCCATGATTAACCCCAATAACCTGTCTTTTTTGTGGTGTTTTTTTTTCCCCTCCAGGTGGTTCCAGACATTGCCTGTGGGAATGCCAGTGCCAACAGCTCTGCAGGGGGCCGTCTGGTATCCTTTGAAGTCCCACAGAACACCTCGGTCAAGTAAGAAAGCTCCTAGTGAAATGTGGTTACCATCGATACTCTGGCCGCTGGGTGCTGTCTGTTCACATAACTGGCCTGTAATGGGTCAGCCCAGTGGGAACCAGGGATGGAATTCCAAGTGTAGACGAGGCCTGTGTCCCTTAGGAACTAGATTTCAGAGGCGATTTCAGAGGAGACTCCAGGGATGCTGGGTGGGATGAGTTAGGTGGGAGATAAGAAACCCAGGAGCCTTATCTAGAGGTCTAGAGCCAGACCCTTCGCTTCTTCAATGACTTTTGCTTCCCAGATTCTTTGGCTTCTCAGATTTTAATGGACCATAGGTTAAATTTGTATGCATGATTTACCCCACATTTAGCATCCAAGCATTGCAATTATCTCTTTAAAAACAAGCAAGTGAGATGCGTGTTTTGTTGTGTTTTAAATTTATTCTCCTTCAAATTGCAAACTGCTCGATGTCACTGCAGGGGGTGGGGAGGAGGCAAAGGGAAGTGGTGTTGACAATACCTGTAGGGACACCAGGTGCTATGCATTGCTGGGGGGAGGGAGTGGAGGCTGGGGAGTGGGGGTGGAGGCTGCATGGAGCAGTCTGTCTGCTCCCGGACCTGTCTGACAACTCCCCACTCTGTGCTGTGCTATGCTTAGTCAGTCGTGTCTGACTCTTTGAGGCCCCATGGACTGTAGCCTACCAGGCTCCTCTGTCCACGGGGTTTCTCCAGGCAAGAACACTGGAGTGGGTTGCCATGCCCTCCTCTAGGGGATCTTCCCAACCCAGAGATCAAACCCAGGTCTCCTGCATTGCAGGCAGATTCTTTACCATCTGAGCCACCAGGGAAGCCCAAGAATACTGGAGTGGGTAGCCTTTCCCTTTCTCCACATGATCTTCCCAAATCAGGAATGAAACCTGGGCCTCCTGCATTACAGGCAGATTCTTTACCAGCTGAGCTCCCAGGGAAGCTACCCCTCATGTACCCAAATGGGCACTTGCTGTCTAGTCTTCAGGGACTTTAGGAAAGAGGGCAGGACTTTGGGAGGGGGAGGACCTGGCCCAGTTTAACTAGGATACTGCAGTGACTCCATTGAAAGAGGGCAGTGGGCACTCTTCACTTGGACCACGCAGGGTCATTTTTGTACACCTTGCCTTCTAAACAAAGGAGTCTCTAAAAATGTTTGGATGAGGGGCTTTGTTCCATTACCCCTGTATCCCTTGCCTGCACCTTGAAGTCACCTGGTGGGAAAGAGCCAGGATGGACACAGGGAGGACGTGTGGCAAGGAGGAGGGTGAGGCCTGGGAGCAGCTCCTAGTTCTACCAGTAGGGGGACCCTGTCCTAAGTGTTCTGTTGCTCCTTCCGAGGATGGAAACTCCACCATCCAGAGCTGGTTTCAGGGAAATCATTGGTTTCCTTTATGTTTATGAAACCATGCCCCAGTTCTTTCTTGTCTGGGTCATGTTGCTTTACTTGCATAAACCTTTCGGAAAACTTCTGGTCTATGCTTTTAAATGCTACCTTCCTCTCCACCCCCACTGCCCCCACAACAAATCTGAAATTCCCAAGACCCTTAGGCTGCAGCATTAGACAGAAATAGCAGTGACCTAGGAGTGACAGCAGCACGTTGAGTAAGATGGAAGTGCAGAACGATCTCTGGGTGCTGGATTCACGTGGGAGGGCTGCTGGCCCTTTACGCTTTCCTTTATTGGTGAATCTGATCATTCAACGACCCTTTATTGAGACCCCTGCTGTAAGCCAAGAGCTCTGCCTTGGGTGGGGAGGGATCAGATCTATGCACTGTGAACCTCTTCCCCCAGCAGCACAGAAGAAGGAGTGGCAGCTACCAGTGCTGGGAAGAGAGGGGAAGGTCCTGGAGGAGGGGTGCTAGTGGGGTAGGCCTTGAAGAGTGACAGGTTCCCAGAGGGAGAGGGAAGCAATGGCTGGGAGCCCCAGGATAGGACGTCCTGAGGGAAGACACAGTAGCTCCTTGTGGCCACTGCGTGGATGGCAAGGGTGGAGCTGCACAATCCGGGACTGAGAGGCATGGAGGCTGGGTGGGTTCGTCTGCTAGGGCATCTCATTCTTTGGATTTTATCCTGAAAACAAGGAAAAACCAGGGGAGACCTGAAGCATGGGAGGGGACACACTTTCACTTATTTTAGCAGCAAACTCAGGTGATTTGGGGATGTGTTACACATGTATAATAAGTTCTAGCAGAGCTCTTTATCGTGTGGATATGAAAGAAGTTGGGCTTCCCTGGTGGCCCACATGGTAACAAATCCACCTGCAATACAGGGTTCAATCCCTGGGTCGGGAAGATTCTCTGGAGAAGAGAATGGCTCCCAACTCCAATATTTTGCCTGGAGAATTCCATGGATAGAGCAGCCTGGTGGGATATAGTCCATGGGGGTCACAAAGAGTTGGACATGAGTCAGTGACTAACATACACGCATGGAAGAAGTTGTCTCTAAATTCAACAGACCCTTTTATTATTGATGAAAATTATGACCTAGAGTTACCTATTAGTGATTTTGTGGTGTATTTTTGGTCAAGTGGGAGATGGGTGTTTTTCGCAGCATAGGAATTGATCATCATGAGTCCACATAAAGCAGGCGTATGCTTAGAAGATCCTGTCATCCATGTCTTGATACTTTTGTGAGTGTATGCGTCATCTTTATTTTCAGTGTTAACCTGGTGGCCTGATTCTAAGATGAATTTTTCTGAAAGGGAGTTTCCATTGACGTCATTCTCGTTTTCAGAATTCGGCAAGACGCCACTGCCTCGCTGATTTTGCTGTGGAAGGTCACGGCGACGGGATTTCAGCAGTGCTCCCTCATCGATGGTCGGAGCGTAACCCTCCTCCAGGCTCCTGGGGGCCTTGTTCTCTTGGAGGAGATGCTTGCCCTGGGGCAGAATCACTTCATTGGTGAGTTGTGGAAATCTTGTATCTAAAACTGCGTGGGATTCAACTTGACCTCAGTTTGGTGTGTTAGAGACAATATGTAGGGAATTTTGCCCAGATAATCTGAATTCCAGCCCTCAGCATAATTTCCTCCGTTTTAGGTGAGGTTTCACATATAATCAAGATTGGCTTCTGAGATGTAATTTCCAGTGTGGCTCAAAATGGGAAAATTGTGGGCTCTGGAATCCGGAGACTGTATCCCAACACCGACCAGAGTATCCTCAGTGTGTGGTCACTGGCCTTCAATGCTCTGAGTCTTGGCTTTGTTTTTGACTCTTCAGCCTTCTTTCTCCTGGAATTGTGGGCAACTTGAGGCATTGAAGAGTTGACTCAATGGAAAAGACTCAGATGCTGGGAGGGATTGGGGGCAGGAGGAGAAGGGGACGGCCGAGGATGAGATGGCTGGATGGCATCACGACTCAATGGACGTGAGTCTGAGTGAACTCCAGGAGTTGGTGATGGACAGGGAGACCTGGTGTGCTGCAATTCATGGGGTCGCAAAGAGTCGGACACGACTGAGCAACGGAACTGAACTGAACTGAACTGAGGCAGTGAATGTCAGTGTCTCAGAGGAAGCTTGGTTGTCACTTGATATTGGCCTGACCCAGAGCCAGGGGCTCAGCACCTGAGCAAGCACTTGATTGCATCTGAGCCTCTGACTCAGGATAACTCGGGGGAATCCCAAGTTTCTTTGGGGGTCCCTCTTGCCCACACCGCCTTCCTCCATGGGTCACTTCTGAGCTTTCACATTTTCTTGAACATGGTTAAACCTCTAAACTGCCACTTGTCCAACTAGCCGATTTTTGGATTCCTCTGTCCTGGAGGAGAAATGGCCTTCAGAAAGTGTGACTCTTCCTGACCTCCTCTACCCCTCTTACCTCCTGTCCCCTCAAGGGCTACACTTGGGCAGTTCCCACAAGACTTTCCCTGGCTTAGCCTTCGGACTCTGTCCTGCCAATTATCTTCATCCCAGGGATGGGGCTTGAGGTCCAGCCCCTTAGCATGTCAATAGCATCCTGACTTTAGTCAGACATGTGCCATCCTACAGCTGCCACTCAAAGACACAAGCTCGTTTAGACTCTGCCCATCCCAGTCCAGTGCGCCCACGTGGCTGCTGCATCTTGCTCTTGGTACCCTGTCCCATTCAGCCGCATTCTCCAACAGTCTTCACCTCGAGGATGTGGGAGCCAGAGGGCAGAGGCAGCACCTGTCTCACAGGGGTGTTGAAATGGTTTAATGAAAATGGATGTAAAAGTATAAATTACAAATGTTAGGGGATGACTTTGGTTAATTTCACCATTGTTTCCTGAGATACACTAAATATTTTGCTAAACTAAATAGAAGCATTAAGATGTATTCTCCAAGAGATGTGTCTGATGCAAATATAATGAAGATAAACTGGGAAAATAAAATGCTCAACTCATATAATTTATAGTGTATTTTATATTGGGTCCTTCTCTGATGATAAGGTCATTTCCTAATCTTTGGAAATCTAACTGGGGGTAGGGGCAGGGATTTTATTAGATGGAGAGAAGGTAAAAAAGAAATCAGCTTGGGATGTGGACATGCTGGTGAAAGAGGGACAGTAATCAACTTTGGACCCATTTTTGGCTATTAAGATGGATAGTAGATTATTAGAAAATATGTAATGAAGTGTTGTCAACAGTCAAATCTCAATTTTACTCCCTGATGCAAATTTTACTATTTGCGTTCGTGTCTGTTGTAACAATTTATTTAAGAGGAAATGGTTGTATATTTTTATATATAGTTTCAATTTAATTTTATATTAAGCTTGTAAGGTTCTATTTTTAGTAGATTAGCCTGTTCTATGACATGAAGCTCTTTCAAGAAAATGTATGAGTTGTTATTACTCTTTAAAATGTCATTAATTTTGCCAAAATATATACACTTGAAATGTTATCTTACATTTTATATTACTTTGGGTTGTAACATAACTGTGATTTAGACTGATATTGGGAGTAGGGATAAATATTAATAGAGAAAGATTTTCCAATGTTAATATTAATTTATTCTTTTGAGATACAAGGAATTTTATGAACTCTAGCATAACTTGTGTTCCTTTTGCTAGCAGAAAATTTCACAGAAAAACATGCCTTCGGCTGAATTGTTCCTTAGAGGAGTAATTTCCAAAAAATTAATTTAGCATATTGATAACTCAGGTAAGGAATTCTCTCTTGAAACTTATATAGGTTATGATGAGGAGACCATGATTGTGATCCTTTATTTCTCCAAATCATTATTTTCCATTGTGAAAAGTTGTGATCTGATCTCTTTTTAAATTTCCTCTCTAGAGCTTCCTATTTTATGTGGCTTTTAGTGTTACTCTTTTTAAAGGTAGCAGTCGTATTTCACGAGCTCCTTCTGAGAGAAGACGTCTGCTTCCTCAATGAGAGTTTGGTGATACCTACACATTGCCAGCTACTTCTTTTACAAATTCTTTTGTCTTAAAGAAACAAGATTTAGCTTTTGTAATCATTGTGGAAGACTTCTGCTTCCTACATTGACGTGTTTTTAACTTTCTTTTTGAGAGTTTAATTTTTTAAAAAGCAACTTCTTATAATAATTTTCTTTTTTAACAATACTGGACTCTGTAGGTATGAATACATCTTAGCTAAGAACCAAAAAACTATATTGGATGAATGAAGGGATGCCAGTGCAAGTGGGGGAAAGTTTCCATGTGGAAGGGAGAGGACAGTTGCAGAGCTGTGACGCTGTGTTCAGACTGCTGCTTCTTCCTAGAAAGAAGCCTGCAGCCATCTCTGGAACCGCCTTCTTTCCCTCACTCCCGGTTGATTGCTGTCCATAACTGAGGCTCCCAGGAGTTTTAATATTTCTCTGCAACAGAGCAGAGGAGCCCATTTCGTGTCTTTGAGAGACAAATTTGGTTGCTATTACCAGCTTTCCATAAATGCTCTTTTCTAAAGTTTGTCCCTGAGAGTCTCACATTAATATTCTACACATTCCAATGATAAGAATGTATTTATCTCTGACCTTTTCAGTGCTACTCCTTTCAATTTCTTCCAGTTTTCCTCCATTACCATGACCTTATGAATATTTATACTGTTTCATGGAAAGAAAGAGGTGACTTAACATTGTAACACAACGAGAAGCTCTTCCCTCTGGGCTTAAGCGAACCTACCCCTTTGCTCCTGTGCAGTCCACCCAACTTCAGCTCTTCCACCTTCTTTTAATCATCTTTTCTGTTTTCCCTAAATGTGTCTTTTCCAAATATCTTATTTGCTTTAGGCAATGTTTTGGGGTTAAAGGGGCTTCTCTGGTGGCTCAGACTATAAAACTTGCCCGCGGTGCAGGAGACCTGGGTTTGATACTTTCTTCAGGAATAAGAAAGGGAATGGCCACCCACTCCAGTATTCTTGCCTGGAGAATCCGATGGACAGAGGAGCCTGGGGTTACGGTCCATGGGGTTGCAAAGAGTCAGACATGACTAGCACACCACTTGGCTAAAGAACTAAATTGACCTTGTTTTGCACCTTCTCCTTGCGAGGTGTCTGAGGTGCTCTTAGCTCTGTGAGGATCCATTCACCCAGTGCTCTGGATTCCCAAGCAGGAAAGAGTCATCGTTCCAGGTGCATTTCCATGGCATGCAGTTGTGGCTTGTCTAACTGATGTGCGGTCTTTCTTCAGTTTTGTATTACTTGCTGTTGCTTGCAGACATTGCCTTGATGGATGATCTCAGGAGGTGGAGCCAAACCAGCTCTCTGGGTTGGAGAGCTGTTGGAGGTCTCCATTGCCTTGGGGTGAAAGCCCCACTGGACTCCTTCTCTAAGCTTTTATTTCCTCTTGTCACCTGTCCTTAGGCATGTTTTCCTCCAATTATACTCAATGGGGGCTTCCCTGGTGGCTCAGATGGTAAAGAATCCACCTGCCAATGCAGGAGACCCAAGTTTGATTCCTGGGTGGGGAAGATCCTCTGGAGGAGGAAATGGCAACCCACTCCAGTATTCTTGCCTGGAAAATCCCATGGACAGAGGAACCTGACGGGCTACAGTCCACGGGTTGCAGAGTCGGACACGACTGAGTGAGTAACATATACTCAATGGACCTCTGCTCCAGTCACCTACTACCTTCCCCCCCGGACCTCTTTCACCCTCCCATCCTCTCTGTTCCTCAGATGGCCAGATCTGTCTGTCAGAGAATTCCCTGGTAATTCAGTGATTAGGACTCCACGCTGTCACTGTGATGGGCGTGGGGTTTGATCCTTGGTCTGGGAACTAAAATTGCACAAGCTGTACAGCTTGGCCAAAAAGAAAGAAAGAAAGAAAACCTCATTTAAATTCTCCTCACTTGGAGCTGTACAGGAGAAAAACAGCCAGCTGAAGTTCTACTCTCCATGGACTCCCAAATCTCAAATATCTGTGAACTCTTACAAATTCCTACAGACACACAGATGACTCTAGAATATCCTCATAGCTATTTCTCTTTCTGGTCAGAAAACCCAACAGGGCATGTGTGCTTTACTGATCTTCTTATCGAACTATTTGGTCAGAGAAACACTGCTTTTTCCCCTCTTACTTTTTTCTTTTATGGTTTGTGTTTGTTACTTCCTCAATCTGATATTTATCTTTCTTCTTCCTTGATTTTATTTTTCTTTCCCTCCCAGCTCATCCTCTCTCCACTCTTTCTTTTCTTTTCAGTGGTCTAGCTGCTTGTATTTGCTTTCTTTCACTTTCCTCATTATCTTTTCCTGCTCATTACCTACTATTTTTTCATCACTTTTACCACATTTGTACCATTCTTTCTTGCAGTTTTTAGAATATTTTTATCTCTAATTTATATTTTAAAAGGAAATACATTTCTGTTTTATCTAGACCGATGGTAAATTGTTTATAATTTACAAAAAACCTGCTCTTATAACTTTAGATCCATTTGAACTTTACAAAGGAAGGAATAGTGCTGTCCTTTTAGGAGCTGGGATCACTTTTTCAGGATTATAGCTAATAGATTCGTTGCAGAGAAAAGCCAATTCTGACTCCATGTTGAAACTTTCTTTGAGTTGCTTTCTGTTGTTTTTGTTATTATAACCATACATAATGACCTGCCTCAGAGAATTCTGCCCCTCTGCCTGCCTGTTAAACTGAAGTGCCTTTGTTCAGGACACTGTCCACCTGTGGATGGGTACAGAAAGGAAGAAACTAACACATCCCCTGCCTGAGTCTTGTCATTCTAGGACATACTTACAAGATGAATGGCCTTTTTACTTTGTTTCCTCATCTTCTCCATCCCCCCATCTCTGATCTACACACACACACACACACACACACACACACACACAACCAAGAAAACAACCTGGCATCCAGACCTTGATAAGATGGTTATTTTGAGACATTAGTCTGCCATCTTCTCAGTCAACTGGACCTCATTTCTTCTGTGAGCTTGCACTCACAGAAGTTAATAACAGATTAACCACTGGAAATCAATGACTTCCAGATCTTTGTAACTGACATCATAACTTGATTAGAAATGATCCCAGTCTGCCCACGACCACTTTGTGCCACTTGGGAGCTGTAGAATGCTGTATATTTCCTTGATTCTGAATTTCCAATTAAAAAAGATTCTGATCTTGCAAAATGATAACTTGTAAAGCAGTGCTTTCTATTGATTTTCTTCTCTTGAGAAATAAGGAGAAATAACTCAGTACTTGAGCAGGTACAACGAGGGTTGAGACTTTTATTGAGGTAATAAGATGGCTTTGGTACAGTAGACCTTCACAGCCCCAGGGGTTTAAATCTTCATGGACTTATCCATTGCATATGTTTTCAGTGACATCATGATGCTTCCTTGGAGATACAATCTTTTGTAGTCTGTTTATAATGGTATGTTTTTTTAAAAAATGAAATTTTCAATATGCATCCAGTGGATGGAGGCTGTTATTCCTAGGTGAAAGTTCCTAGTTTGGGCTCAGTTGGCCCCTTGTTTTTCAATAGTTGTGGGGGTCAAAGGTCACTTCACAGAGGCCAGAAAGCTATTAAAATGCACTATAGACTTTTGTGTATTTGTGCAGCCTTCTTAGGAGAGAGGTCAAACTTCACTGGATTCTTAGAGACATCTGTGTCTCTTTGAGAACCAACTCGTTAAGCTGTTGTGGGCATCTCAGGTGGCTCAGTGGTGAAGAACCTACCTGCCAATGCAGGAGGCGTGAGTTCCATCCTGGGTCCAGAAGATCCCCTGGAGAAGGAAATGGCAACCCACTCCCATACTCTTGCCTGGAAAATCCCATGGATGGAGGAGCCTGGTAGGCTGCAGTCCATGGGGTTGCTAAGTCAGACACGACTGAGCAACTTCACTTTCATGCATTGGAGAAGGAAATGGCAACCCACTCCAGTGTTCTTGCCTGGAGAATCCCAGGGTTGAGGGAGCCTGGTGGGCTGCCATCTATGGGGTCTCACAGAGTTGGACACGACTGAAGCGACTTAGCAGCAGCAGCAAGCAGCAGAGCTGTGGGAAATCTTTCCTAAGAAGTTTTGAAAATCTGCGTTGAATGCCTTATTTCTCAGGCACTGCTGTTGTTCAGTCACTCAGTCTTGTCTGACTCTTTGGGATCCTATAGACTGCAGCACACCTGGCTTCCCTGTCCTTCACCATTTCCTGGAGCTTGCTCAAACTCATGTCCATTGAGTAAGTGATGCTATCCAATTATCTTGTCCTCTGTCATCCCCTTCTCCTCCTGCTTTCAGTCTTTCCCAGTATAAGGGTCTTTTCTAATGAGGTGACTCTTCACATCAGGTGGCCAAAGGATTAGAGCTTCAGCTTCAGCTTCTTGACCTGTATACAGGTTTCTCAGGAGACAGGTAAGGTGGTCTGGTATTCCCATCTCATTTAGAATTTTCCGTAGTTTGTTGTGATCCACACAGTCAAAGGCATGGTCAATGAAGCAGAAGTAGATGTTTTTCTGGAGTTTTCTTCTTTTTTTCTGATACAGTGAATGTTGGCAACTTGGTCTCTGGTTCTTTGCCTTTTCTAAATCCATATTGAACACCTGGAAGTTCTCAGGACATGTACTGTTGAAGCCTGGCTTGGAGAATTTTGAGCATTACTTTGCTAGCATGTGAAATGCCAAAGAATGTTCAAACTACCACACATCTGCACTCAGGCCCTGTGCTTATCTGTAAATGGGAATTGATTTAGGTGTGGTCTCTGAGTTCAAGTGGCAACAAAGGAGGAGACAAGGGGTGTGTCAAAGACTAAGGAGCAGCTAACTCTTCCAGGAGGATGGGGGCAGGGTTTGTGGTGGGCAGGCAAAAGATTATTCTTGGCTGTGCAAAGGGCAGTGGGTGACAATTTAATGGCACAGGAGTCTGTGTAATTAAGATAACTTAATAATAGTGCTAAAAATTGATGAATGGTCAGTACAAATAGAAATAGGCTTTAATTTCAACAGGCCCATAATAGAACCTTAAATCCCATCCACTCTTCTAACTGCTTCTTAAACATGAACAAATACACATAAAAGTAAGTGCTCAAAGGGGTGAATTTATGTCCTGGGTTCTCTATTTATCCTCAACAGGTAAAGGAAGTCTAGTCTTTGACATGATTTTTCAGGAAGTCTTTTAGAAGCTTTTAATAAAGCTCTGTTTTTTTATTCTTGAACTCTCTCTCTCTCTCCCTTCTCTTCTGTGTATATTGTTTCTATAAGATTTGTCCTTTAAAATGTAAGTTCAAAGTAGTTTAGCTGGAGTTGAATGTCTCATACCATAAATTTGATGAAAAGAAGGATTTGGGCAAAAGTGTTCTTAAAGTCAGGGGACTCCATGAGGACTGCACTGGTTGGGGTGAGGGTGGTGGGCAGCAGTCAAAGGCGAAAGTTTGAATAGAAAAGTAGGGACAGGAGATTTTTTAAAAACATCATAGTTTGGTTGAAGCACTCTGAAGCCTTGCATAGCGATCAATGTTAATGATGAAGGCAGGAGGAGAAGGGGATGATAGAAGATAGGATGGTTGGATGGCATCATCAACTCAATGGACATGAGTTTGAGCAAGCTCTGGGAGTTGGTGATGGACAGGGAAGCCTGGCATGCTCCAGTCCANTCCCTTTCTCCTCCTGCTTTCAATCTTTCCCAACATCAGGGTCTTTTCAAATGAGTCAGCTCTTCACATCAGGTGGCCAAAGTATTAGAGTTTCAGGTTTAACATCAGTCCTTCCGATGAATATTCAGGGTTGATCTCCTTTAGGATGGACTGGTTGGATCTCCTTGCAGTCCAAGGGACTCTCAAGAATCTCCTCCAACACCACAGTCCAAAAGCATCAATTCTTTGGTGCTCAGCTTTCTCGATAGTTCACCTGTCACATCTATGCATGCCTACTGGAAAAATCATAGTCTTATCTAGAGGGATCTTTGTTGGCATATTAACACCTCTGCTTTTAATATACTGTCTAGGTTCTTCATAATTGTCTTCCAAGGAGTTAGTGTGTGAAATAAGGACAGCTTTGTGATACTTTGAACATTCTTTTGTGTTATCCTTCTTTGGATTTCAAGTGAAAAACTGACCTTTTCCAGTCCTGCAACTACTGCTGAGTTTTCCATGTTTTCTGGCATACTGAGTGCAGCATTTCAACAGTATCATCTTTTAGAATTTGAAATAGCTCAGCTGGTGTTCCATCACCTCCACTGTCTTTGTTGGTAGTGATGATTTCTGAGAGCCATTTGATTGCACACTCCAAGATGTTTGGCTGTATGTGAGTGATCACACCATCATGGTTATCTGGGTCATTGGGATCTTTTTGGATACTTCTATGTATTCTTGCCGCCAGTCCTTAATATCTTCCACTTCTTTTAGGTTCATACCTATTCTGTCCTTTATTGTGTCCATGCTCTGCTGCTGCTGCTGCTAAGTCACTTCAATTGTGTCCGACTCTGTGCGCCCCATAGACGGCAGCCCACGAGGCTTCCCCATCCCTGGAATTCTCCAGGCAACAACACTGGAGCGGATTGCCATTTCCTTCTCCAATGCATGAAAGTGAAAGGTGAAAGGGAAGTCGCTCAGTCGTGTCCAACTCTAGAGACCCCGTGGACTTCAGCCTACCAGGCTGCTCCGTCCATGGGATTTTTCAGGCAAAAGTACTGGAGTGGGGTGCCATTGCCTTCTCTGTATTGTGTCCATATTGTGTCCGTATGTGCATGAAATACTCCCTTGATACCTCTTATTTCCCTGAAGAGATCTCTAGTCTTTCCCAGTCTATCATTACCACTCAATAGTTTAGCAACATTGTTTCATGGATGTGACATGCCTCTGGTGTTTCTTCTTCCACTTGAATTCTGACCCTCCCAGTAGTGTGTCACAATCCCATGTTTCAGAACTGGGACCTGCTTTTTCTGCTTCTTCTCATCCCCAGATCAAATACATTCAGTTTTTTTTTTTTTAACCACAGAGTATTCAATGCCTTAACATGTGACATTTCCCAGTGTTTCCTTGTCACCTGGGACTATTCATCCAGTGGTATAAGTGCCATCCTCTATTTTAGTGTTGTTACATAGTTCAAGCGCTTCATTTTCTGAAGATAAAACACACTCATCATCCACTGTCTTAGTGCAGAGACATGCTTAAAGAGCTTCTTTATCCACCCAGTCAAACACTCCCAGCAGTTTTTCACCATCCAGTGTTCAGTGACATGATTTAAGTGCTTCTTTGTGTACACTGGGTCAAACACAGTCAGTAGTTTGTCATTATCCAATGTTTCAATTATGCAACGTATTTCTGTGTTTCTTCATTCCCTCAGGTCGTCACACCAAGTAGTTTATCATTATCCAGTGTTACAACCTGCTTCCAGAGCTTTTATTTCCTCCCTGAGTCAAACATACCAAGGAGCTTGTCCCCATACACTTTTGAGTTCTGTGAAATGGTTCATGTGTTTCTTGTCCACCCTAAATCAAGCACACTCCAGTGNTTTCAAATGAGTCAGCTCTTCACATCAAGTGGCCAAAATATTGGAGTTTCAGCTTCAACATCAGTCCTTCCAATGAACATGCAGGACTGATCTCCTCTAGGATGGACTGGTTGGATCTCCTTGCAGTCCAAGGGATTCTCAAGAGTCTTCAACACCACAGTTGAAAAGCATCAATTCTTCTGCACTCAGCTTTCTTTATTGTCCAACTCTCACATCCATACATGACCACTGGAAAAACCATAGCCTTGATTAGACGGACCTTTGCTGATAAAGTAATGTCTTTGCTTTTTAATATGCTATCTAGGTTAGTCATAGCTTTCCTTCCAAGGAGTAAGCGTCTTTTAATTTCATGGCTGCAATCACCATCTGCAGTGATTTTGGAGCCCCCCAAAATAAAGTCAGCCATGGTTTCCACTGTTGATAGAGAGTTAAGTTCCTTTTATCATGGACTTTTTACCAAGTGATAATTCTTCCATGAGAAGGGGGCAGATGGTTTTCCAGAAAAGGCATATATTTAGAGAACCTACCAGGGATGCTTTAGATATGATCATTACATTTTGACACAAGGTCATGGTAGTTGTAATTACTTTTCACAAAGGTCTTGGGTAAAGCCTAAAAGTAGCAAGTAAGTGCACCAAAGTAGGGCATGTCAGCTGGAGAAAGTTGTCTGGTCTTTGGTGAGGAATGTAAATAATTAGGATTGCATTTCAGAAAGATGCTCTTGCCTTTTTCCTCTCTAATGCTGTCTGACATTTGGGTGTTGAATGCCATGATATTTTTGGTATTCACATGCATCCTTAAAAGCACAATGCTCTCTTGGCTGTCCTGTTTTAATGCTGTAATTGTGAGTTTGACCTACAAAAGTTATATTTGCTTGGTAGACAAATGGAAAATCTCCTTAAATAAATACTCTGACTAATACTGTCTGGCTACATCACTAATAACAGACGACAGCCTTTGGGACATGACCATGTTAAAATGCAGGATCTGTTTCACCTGCTTATCCATCCACAGACCTGTTTTCATCAACAACTATTTATTGATTAATTACCATGTGTAGGACACAGTGTTGAGGACTGTGAATGCAAGGATATAGAAGATCCCAAGTTCTGTCTTTGAGGGGCTTTAGCCTCTAGTCAGGCAGGACATACGCCATACTCATTATGTAACCAAGATAAATCTTGTCGTCCTGTGGTTCAGTCTTGTTCATAGAGTCACATTCAGATAAACACAGTCCAGCAGCCAAAACATGAATTAAGAGCACTTAAAATCTTCATTCATCTTTTTGAGGGCATGTGAATAGGACTGGGGAAAATACGTTTCTATTGTGCTGTAAAAATCTTATCAATCTTATCTCCCCCTCACTGTTCTCTTAATAGTCTCCAGTGTGTTTGGCCCTTGGTTTGTGAAATCTCTCTCCCACTTTCAGTGTTTACTTCCCAAAATCTCAGCCCACCATCCAGTCTTTGAGGCTTTTTCCTTCCTTTCTCTTCCTGTTATTGTAGCTCTTTATTTTGTGTATCAGTGTAGCCTCTCTGTTGATCGTTTGCTTCTACTTCTCTCTGTCTGGCCCATTATCTAGGTTCTCACTACAAAGAACTTGCCTGAGAACTGACCCAGGAAGTAAGAGTCCTTCCCCATGAGAAGTGGAAGTAAGAGTAAGATTGTAAATATAATAAGTGGTTCTTTCCCCTGTTAGATATTAATGATTTGAAACGACATTGCACATAAAGAGGTAAATGAGAAGACAAAGAAGTATATTCCATATATTAAATATCAGATGGATTGTATAGTCCCTGTAAGGGCTACATAAATGCAGAATGGAAGAGTCATCACCAAGGGAGAAGTTCTGCTTTAGACCTGAGGTATTATCTTAAGCGTGGTCTTGAACTCCAGTGTTGGTATGAGAGGGAAAGACGTTCAGTTAGGAGGAGGAGTGTGAGCAGTGATGTGGGAGGGCGGATGCATATGCCTCAGAATAATGGATCAATTTGTCTGGAGCAGCGGATTTCAGTAAATAAACAATGGGGTGGCGGTCCAGGGGTAAGATTTAACCTTCCAGTACAAATAGTGCAGAGTCAATCCCTGCTTGGGAAGTTAAGGTCCCACGTGCCTTGGGATCGAAACTGAAACATAAAATCAGATGTAAAATAGAAGCAATATTGTGACAAATTCAGTGAAGACTTTAAAAATGGCCCACAGCAAAAAAATCTCAGAAAAAAAACAAAACTATGGAAATATAGGGAAAGGATAGGATGTAGAAGCTAGACCATGAAGTGGGTTGCACCGTGCTAAGAGGTTTGTATTTATCTTGTAGGCGTGATGACCCAGGTTTTTCAGCAGAAGTGCAGGTCTTGACAATGGTGGTGAGATAATATGGTGAGATCTGTGGTGTAGCTTTTGGTGGTGAAAATGAACGCTCGAAATCCACTGTCCTAGAGATTTAATCAGACTGATATCCTGCAAGGGGATGATGACCCTCGGAAACATTTGGTTTGGGCTTCTTTTAGATTTTGTGTATGTCATGTGACTCTATAGAATAAATTTTTTTTTGAGTGCTTAATGATATCTTTTATTTATTTATTTTTGGCTGTGGTAGACCTTCTTGCTACGCCGGCTTTTCTCTAGTTGCAGCAAGCGGGCTTCTCATTGCAGTGGCTTCTCATTGCAGCAGCTTCTCTTGTTGTAAGTATAGGCTCTAGGGCTCACGGGCTTCAGTAGTTTCAGCACACAGACTCAGTACTTGTGATGTACTGGCGTAGTTGCTCTGGGCTTAGTTGATCTGGCTTAGTTGATCTTCCCAGATCAAGGATTGAACCCATGTCCCCTGCATTGACAAGCAGTTTCTTAACCCTTGAGCCATCAGGGAGGTCCAGAATACATTGCTGAGATATGTAGATGCAAACACCCTTATGTCCGTCCATCACACACAGATATGCAAATAGGTGCACATACGTACGTGTGAGACACATACGGGTCTTGTACACAAAGATACATCTGTTTCTTATACCACAAAGTTGCATGTGCATACACAGGGATGCTCGTATGTCTATATGTTGTATAACTGTGTGCATGCTCAGTGGTGTCCCATTGAGACCTAGTGGAATGCAGGCTGCCCAGCTCCTCTGTCCGTGGAATTTTCCAGGCACGAACACTGGAGTGGGTTGCAATACACAGATGTATGTCTGTACATAGATCTGCAAAGAGACTCAGATGTGTATACGCGCATGTAGGCTTTAAAGGACTTGATAAGTAGTGAAAGTGAAAGTGAAGTCGCTCAGTCGTGTCCGACTCTTTGCGACCCGTGGCTCCTCCATCCATGGGATTCTCCAGGCAAGAGTCCTGGAGTGGGTTGCCATTTCCCTTTTATAAAAGGTACGGCTTGGAGCATGTGAGAGGGAGCATGTAGGGAGACACAAACATAAGCCATTAGTTTGGAAAGAAACAGAAGTTTTAGAGTTGGAAATACTGCTAGTATTTATATGGAGAATATAGTACATCATGTTCATGAATTGAAAACCAACAGCAAATTGATGAATTAATTTTGTATTAAGGTGATAGTCTTTATTTTAAGAAGCATACCCTTTAGAATGTGAAAGTGTAATTGGCTTCTACAAATGGGCCTGATTCCAAAGCTTGAATTTCGCTCTGGGGAGCCTGGTCTCCTCAGTGGCAGGCAGCTCCTTAGTCAGTTGGGCCTACAATTAGCATCAGAAATGGCAACTCTGAGAAGACAGAGGGCCACGTGACTGGTTCGATCATTCTCTCTTTGTTTCGAACGGGAACAGATGCACAAAGGTCCCTTTTGTTTTCTGTTGGACCTCTGCCATACACACTGTGATTCCTGTTAGATTTTCCAGTAGTGAATGCAGGCTGTCCAAACACAGTCAGACTGGTATTTCAAATGGTAAAGTTTGTAAGAGAGATGGAGAGAATTTTTAATTTGCTACCTTAACTGCTGGAGACAGAATTGATGATCAGATAGTATTCCCAGGACTTTCGTAAAGACTGAAGCATAAATAAAATCTGCTCTGGGACAGATAAAGGTAACCCTTATTAGCCCACTGAGCTGATGGTCACATTGAACTAGGAATTTAATTTCGGGAGAGCGTTGATTGGCAACAAGGACAGCCTATAATTTATTCTTTCCTGGTCAGCCCCCAAAGCGGGATTGAAGGTATTGTTTGTAGTCTGGAGCAGGGCATGGCTTATCATGAGGCTTACTGCCTACACTGGTCTGGGGCTCTGTGTTCACGTAACTCCTGGGTGAGGTTAAAGCCACTTAGCAGCTCCATGATCAGCACTGTTATTGATGACTGCATCCACAGAGGCTGTGAGCTAAAGCAGGAGATCAGGGAGGCTGGCCCGGGTCACTGTGATCACTACCTGCTTTCTTTTTTTTGTTTCTCTTTGGTCCTTTGTCTCTCCTGTATCCAGTATTTGTAGGCACCACACTCAGCTTGCTTGTTGTTCTTTCCACCCGCTTCTTTTGCCTCCAAATGTTTATTGAGCACCAACTGATTTAACTACCTGCTTGGCACTGGCAATAGAGCCATGAACAAAACAAAAATATCAGCTTTTGTCAATTTTATGTGTTAATGGGATGACAGGTAATAAAGAAGTAATTCTACAAATAAATAGGGAATGACAACTCTGATAAGCTCACTGTGCTTTGACTGTAGCTGACCTAACATGATGGCAGTGCTGATCACTACCTGGAAGAAAAATGATTAATTTGAGATATTAACAAGGCTTCCCTGGTGGCTCAGTGGTTAAGAATCTGCCTGCCAGTGCAGGAGATGCAGGAGACTGAGGTTTGATCCCTGGGTTGGGACGATCCCCTGGAGAAGAAAATGGCAACCTCCTCCAGTACTCTTAGCTGAAGAGTCCCATGGAGCAGAGAAGCCTGGTGGGCTACAGTCCATGGAGTCACAAACAGGAAGACACGACTTAGTGACTAAACAACAACAGCAATCGACAAGACAGTGGGACACCCTTCCAGGCAGAAAGCTGGAACCACATGTACAAAGGCCCTGTGGCTGGAAAGAATGCATAGCCTCAGAGGAACTGCAGCAAAGCCATGAAACTGGAGCTCAGGGAGCAAGGACAAATAGGGGGAGACGTGGTGGAGAGGGAAGCTGATCAAAGAGCCTCCCGTGCTGGGCTGTAGAGGCCACGGGAAGATCCTAGTGGCAGTGAGGAGTCACTGAATGGAAGGAGCTGATAAATACATTCTTCCCATGTAAGGTCCTTGTTGTAACACACGCACATTAATTTGGCAGGAACGAAGTCACTCTTAAGACAGCAGCTTCCATACCTGGCAGTTGGTAAACCCACAGGCATCTGTGGCCACATCCCCAGAGATTTCGGCTTCCCTGGGTCAGGGTGGAGGCAACGTAACAGTTTATTAAATAAACTCCGTAGGTAATTCTGATTCCAGGGGTTTGTGAGCCGGATAGGAGAGGGCCCTAGTTGTGGAGACCTTCCTAGAGCTCCTGAAAGTAGATCAGGTACAGAAGGCTGCCTCTGAGTATCTTGAGGACAGAGGGCATGACTCTTCTTGTGATGAGAATGCTAATAGGAGCCAGAAATAGTCCAGCCAAACAGGCTGAATTGGAGTCAGCCTCTGCGTACCTCCCCCCGATCCCGCCTTTTTTTCCCTTCAAATCATGGCGCATCACTGGGGCCTCACTGAAACACACTGGCTCATTCTATTTTTAGTGCAATAAATACCTGCACAGAAACATGAAGTTGTTATACATAATTCAAGAAGCCAATGCATCTCAAATTAGCAATCTCACCAAACACTTGTAAATTCAGGTCACCATGTCTTTCATATGACCTTGAAGTTACAGGATCATTTTGTCAGTGGCCACTTACATGTGAGATTTTTGAATCAAAATGGAGCAAAGAGAAGTGTTAGAGCAAAGACAATCAAAAGATCATGCTCACAACAGCCAAGAAGGTAAGCATGTCAATCAACAGCTTTTCATTTTAGCTCCTTTGAAGGCCTGATCCCCTGACTCCCTAATATTATAAAATCATCTGTAGCCCAGTTAGCTGTGCATTTATAATCTCCCATTACTCTCACATCAACACAGAGAAGTGATTAACTATTTTGGCATTCCTGGTATGTCATTAATCAGGAGGCATTTATTGGGTATTAATAACTGGACATGGTAGACAATTGTATGCAAATTCTACAGTAATTTAGCAATTGATTTAATAGTATTTGCTGAGTTGAAGGTGTACTAATGGAAGATTAAGCGATACAATTCTGATTATGGAAAGGTGATCAGATAGACATTTAAAAAGAGATTAAATAAATGAAGAATTTAAGTTATACATTCTGTGAGTCAACAAAATTTCAAAGGAAAGCACAAATTAATTTTCATGCTCTACCAATGAGTATTCAGGAATTGGCTTTAAAAAATGTGTCCAGAGACTTCCCTGGTTGTCCAGTGGTTAAAAATCTGCCTTCCAATGCAGGGGACACTGGCTCATGCCCTTGTCAGGGAGGTAAGGTCCCACATGCCATGGGGCAACTAAGCCTGTGTGCCACAACTGGAGAGAAGTACAATGCTCACCACAACAGAAGATGCCGTGTGCTGTAACTAAGACTCAAAGCAGCCAAATAACTAATAAATATTTAAAAGAAAAAAGAAAAAAAGTGTCCATTTCATATGCAATGGGAATTTTCTTTTTTTTTTGCTACATGGACATTGAGTGAGTGAGTGAGTGAAGTCGCTCAGTCGTGTCCGACTCTTTGTGACCCCATGGACTGTAGCCTACCAGGCTTCTCTGTCCATGGGATTCTCCAGGCAAGAATACTGGAGTGGGTTACCATTTCCTTCTCCAGGGGGTCTTCCTGACCCAGGGATTGAACCTGGGTCTCCCGCATTGAAGGCAGATGCTTTAACCTCTGAGCCACCATACTTAATGTCAAAAATAGGCACATGGAGAGATTTGATAAGCTCAGTTGTAAATTTGCTTCAAAATTTTCAAATTTTATAATTTGAAAAGGACTTTTTAATTTTATTTCTATTAGTCACTGGTTATACTTTAAAAAAAATGTCTTTTAATCCTATGAATTGTAGCCATAGCCCCATTTATTTACCCATATATATATATATATGCTTATAGTCACAATAGATCATATATATTTATATATATACATATATATACTTAGAGCTTAGCTTTTTAAAGAAGAACTTGCTCATGAATTATTAAAAATGGCAGATAACATAAATCATATTATTATGAATATACTGTTATTTAAGCATTAAACCTTAAATGTTAAGGTTTAACATAATATTTAATGTTAAGCATTAAACATTAAATCTTAAAATTCTAACTATAATTTTTAAAAGTAGCAATAATTAAATCAAAAATTTATTTCAAAGTTTTGATATGAGAAGTGCTGAGTTAGGGGACTCTGTAAATGACGTTCTTGCTTGCATCTTGGATTTGCTATTTTATCAAGGGACCTACTTTCCCAGAACCTTTTCCTCAAACCTACATAAGTCTAAGTTTCATTCAAGACCCAACTTTAAATAGATGTTGTTTGTCAGATAGTACTGTTGATGATAGTGAAGTTGGGGATGATGGTGATGTTGGTGTTGATGATGGAGGTGATGATGATGGTGGTGGTGATGATGATGGTGGTGGTGGTACTAATGATAGTGTTGATGGTGGTAACAATGGTAGTGATGGTGATGGCGATTGTGGTGGTGGTGATGGAGGTGATGATAGTGGTGATGGTGATTGTGGTGGTGGTGGTGATACTGATGATGGTGATAACAATGGTTGTGATGGTGATAGTGATTGTGGTGGTGGTGATGAAGGTGATGATAGTAATGATGGTGGTGATGGTGATTATGATGGTGGTAATGGAAGTGATGGTAATGGTGGTGGTGGTGGTGTTGGTGTTGGTGGTGATGATAGTGGTAACAATGGTAGTGATGGTGATAGTGGTTGTGGTGGTAGTGATGGAGGTGATGATAGTGATGATAGTGGTGGTGATGGAGGTGATGGTAATGATGATGGTGGTAATAGGGGCAGTGATGGTGGTGATTGTGGTGGTGGTGGTGGTGGTGATGAGAGTGGTGATGATAGTGGTAACAGTGGTAGTGATGGTGATAGTGGTTGTGGTGGTAGTGATGGAGGTGATGGAGGTATGATGGTGATGATGGTAATGTTGACTACTAGGGACTGAATGTTTGTCCCTCCCCTCCTAAATTTATATGTTGAAATCCTCACCCCCAATAAGTGGTATCTGGAAATGGAGCCTTTGGGAGGTGATTATGGTTAGATTAAGTCATGAGGGTGGAGCCCTCATTATGAGTGCCCTGATAAAGAGAGGAAGAGAACAACATTTCTCTTCACCATAGAAGGACACAGAGAAAAAGCAGCTATCTGTAAACCAGGAAGAGGTTCCTCATCAAGAACCTGATCAAGCTGGCATCCTGATCTCAGACTTGTAGTCTCCAGAACTGCAGAAAGTAAATGTTGATTGTTTAAGCCACCCTGCTTATGCTATTCTTCTGTATCAACCCATGCTAACGGAGACAATGGTGGGGATGATGATTTATAGAGTCCTTTTAACAGCTTCAATGTTTTAAAAGCTTTGCTTGTATTAAGATCTTTAATCATAAGAACCACAGAAAGAAATAGGTAGTGTTATTATTCTATTTCACAGAGAAGGAATTCAAGGCGAGAAAGATGTAAATAACTCTCCCAAAGTCAGAGTTGTTGTTGTTGTTATTCAGTCACTAAAAAGTATTTGATTCTTTGTGAGCCCATGGACTGCAGCACGCCAGTCTTCCCTGTCCTTCACGATCTCCTGGAGATTGCTCATACTCATGTCCATTGAGTCGGTGATGCCACCCAACCATTTCATCCTCTGTCATCTCCTCTTCCTCCTGCCCTCAGTCTTTCCCAGCATCAAGGTCTTTCCCAATGAGTCAGTTCTTCACATCAGGTGGCCAAAGTATTGAGCTTTAGCCTCAGAATCAGTCCTTCCAGTGAATATTCAGGGTTGATTTCCTTTAGAATTAACTGTTTTGATTGCTTTGCTGTCCAAAGGACTCTCAAGAGTCTTCTCCAACACCACAATTTGAAAGCATCAATTCTTTGGCACTCAGCCTTCTTTATGATCCAACTCTCATATTTGTATATGACTACTGGAAAAATAATAGCCAGCCTTCTTTATGTACCAACTTTCATATTCATATATGACTACTGGAAAAATTATAGCTTTGACTAAATGGACCTTTGTTGGCAAAGTGTTGTCTGTGCTTTTGAATACGCTATCTAGGTTTGTCATAGCTCTCCTTCCAAAGAGTAAGTGTCTTTTAATTTCATGGCCACAGTCACCATCTACAGTGATTTTGGAGCTCAAGAAAATAGTCTGTCACTGTTTCCACATTTTCCCCTGCTATTTGCCATGAAGTTATGGGACTTGATACCATGATCTTAGTTTTTTGAATGTTGAGTTTTAAGCCAGCTTTTTCACTCTCTTCTTTCACCCTCATCAAGAGGCTCTTTAGTTTCTCTTTGCTTTCTGCCATTAGAGTGGCATCATCTGCATATCTGAGGTTGTTGATATTTCTCCCAGCAACCTTGATTCCAGCTTGTGATTCATCCAGCCTGGCATTTCAAATGATGTACTCTGCGTATAAGTTAAATAAGCAGGGTGACAATATATAGCTTTGACGAATTCCTTTCCCAATTTTGAACCAGTCCGTTGTTCCATGTAAGGTTCTAACCGTTGCTTCCTGATCTGCATACAGATTTCTTAGGATAGAGGTAAGTTGATCTGGTATTCCCGTCTCTTTAAGAATTTTCTACAGTTTGTTGTGATCTACACAGTGAAAGGCTTTAGTGTAGTCAATGAAGCAGAAGTTCAGTTCAGTTCAGTCGCTCAGTTGTGCCCAACTCTTTGCAACCCCATGAATCGCAGCACGCCAGGCCTCCCTGTCCATCACCTACTCCCGGAGTTCACTCAGACTCACGTCCATTGAGTCCGTGATGCCATCCAGGAATCTCATCCTTGGTCGTCCCCTTCTCCTCCTGCCCCCAATCCCTCCCAGCATCAGACTTTTTTCTAATGAGTCAATTCTTCGCATGAGGTGGCCAAAGTACTGGAGCTTCAGTTTTAGCATCATTCCTTCCAAAGAAATCCCAGGGTTGATCTCCTTCAGAATGGACTGGTTGGATCTCTTGCAGTCCAAGGGACTCTCAAGAGTCTTCTCCAACACCACAGCTCAAAAGCATCAATGCTTCGGCGCTCAGCCTTCTTCACAGTCCAACTCTCACATCCATACATGACCACAGGAAAAACCATAGCCTTGACTAGACGGACCTTAGTCGGCAAAGTAATGTCTCTGCTTTTGAATATACTATCTAGGTTGGTCATAACTTTTCTTCCAAGGAGTAAGCGCCTTTTAATTTCATGGCTGCAGTCACCATCTGCAGTGATTTTGGAGCCCAAAAAAACAAAGTCTGACACTGTTTCTACTGTTTCCCCATCTATTTCCCATGAAGTGATGGGGCCAGATGCCATGATCTTCGTTTTCTGAATGTTGAGCTTTAAGCCAACTTTTCCACTCTCCTCTTTCACTTTCAACAAGAGGCTTTTTAGCTCCTCCTCACTTTCTGCCATAAGGGTGGTGTCATCTGCATATCTGAGATTATTGATATTTCTCCCAGCAATCTTGATTCCAGCTTGTGTTTCTTCCAGTCCAGCATTTCTCATGATGTACTCTGCATATAAGTTAAATAAGCAGGGTGACAATATACAGCCTTGACGTACTCCTTTTCCTATTTGGAACCAGTCTGTTGTTCCATGTCCAGTTCTAACTGTTGCTTCCTGACCTGCATACAGATTTCTCAAGAGGCAGGTCAGGTGGTCTGGTATTCCCATCTCTTTCAGAATTTTCCACAGTTTACTGTGATCCACACAGTCAAAGGCTTTGGCATAGTCAATAAAGCAGAAATAGATGTTTTTCTGGAACTCTCTTGCTTTTTCCATGATCCAGCGGATGTTGGCAATTTGATCTCTGGTTCCTCTGCCTTTTCTAAAACCAGCTTGAACATCAGGGAGTTCACGGTTCACATATTGCTGAAGTCTGGCTTGGAGAATTTTGAGCATTACTTTACTAGCATGTGAGATGAGTGCAATTGTGCGGTAGTTGGAGCATTCTTTGGCATTGCCTTTCTTTGGAATTGGGATGAAAACTGACCTTTTCCAGTCCTGTGGCCACTGCTGAGTTTTCCAGATTTGCTGGCAAATTGAGTGCAGCACTTTCACAGCATCATCTTTCAGGATTTGAAACAGCTCAACGGGAATTCCATCACCTCCACTAGCTTTGTTCGTAGTGATGCTTTCTAAGGCCCACTTGACTTCACATTCCAAGATGTCTGGCTCTAGATTAGTCAACACATCATCATGATTATCTGGGTCATGAAGATCTTTTTTGTACAGTTCTTCTGTGTATTCTTGCCACCTCTTCTTAATATCTTCTGCTTCTGTTAGGTCCAGACCATTTCTGTCCTTTATCGAGCCCATCTTTGCATGAAATGTTCCCTTGGTATCTCTAATTTTCTTGAAGAGATCTCTAGTCTTTCCCCTTCTGTTCTTTTCCTCTATTTCTTTGCATTGATCGCTGAAGAAGGCTTTCTTATCTCTTCTTGCTATTCTTTGGAACTCTGCATTCAGATGGTTATATGTTTCCTTTTCTCCTTTGCTTTTCACTTCTCTTCTTTTCACAGCTATTTGTAAGGCCTCCCCAGACAGCCATTTTGCTTTTTTGCATTTCTTTTCCATGGGGATGGTCTTGATCCCTGTCTCCTGTACAATGTCACGAACCTCATTCCATAGTTCATCAGGCACTCTATCTATCAGATCTAGACCCTTAAATCTATTTCTCACTTTTTCTGTGATCTAACAGATGTTGGCAATTTGATTTCTGGTTCCTGTGCCTTTTCTAAGTCCAGCTTATACATCTGAAAGTTGTCAATTCATGTACTGTTGAAGCCTAGCTTGAAGGGTTTTGAGCTTTATCTTGCTGACATGTGAAATGAGTGAGATTGTGTAATAGTTTGAGCATTCTTTGGCATTGCCTTTCTTTGGGATTGGAATGAAAACTGACCTTTTCCAGTCCTGTGGCCACTGCTGAGTTTCCCAAATTTGCTGGCATGTTGCGTGCAGCACTTTAACAGCATCATCTTTATTCCATCACCTCCACTACCTTTCTCTGTAGGAATGTTTCCTGAGGCCCATTTGACTTCACATTCTAAGAAATCTGACTCTAGGTGAGTAGCCACACTGTCATGATTATCCGGGTCATTAAGACCTTTTTCATATAGTTCTTCTATGTATTCTTGCCACCTTTTCTTTATCTCTTCTGGTTCTGTTAGGTCCTTGCCATTTCTGTCCTTTATTGTGCTCATCTTTGTATCATGTATTTCCTTGGTATCTCCAGTTTCTTGAGATGGCTAGTCTTTCCCATTCTGTTGCTTTCCTTTATTTCTTTGTGTTGATCACTTAGGAAAGCTTTCTTATCTTTCCTTGCTATTCTCTGGAACTCTGCATTCAATTGGGTATATCTTTCCATTTCTCATTCGCCTTTCTCTTCTCTTTTCTTAGCTATTTATAAGGCCTCCTCAGACAACCACTTTGCCTTCTTGCATTTCTTTTTCTTGATGATGGTTTTGGTCACCATCTCCTGTTCAATGTTATAAACCTCTGTCTATAGTTTTTCAGGCACTTTGTCTATCAGATCTAATCCTTGGAATCCACTTGTCACTTCCACTATATAGTCATAAGGGATTTGATTTAGGTCATACCTGAATGACCTAGTGTTTTTTTTTCCTGTACTTTCTTCAATTTAAGCCTGAATTTTGCAATAAGAAGCTCAGGACAACCAACTAACAGGGAGGGAGCAAAGCTCCACCCATCATCAGACAATTGGATTAAAGATTTACTGAGCATGGCCCCCACAACTGCACTCATCTCACAGCTAGCAAAGTAATGCTGCAAATTCTCCAAGCTAGGCTTCAACAGTACATGAACTGAGAACTTCCAGATGTTCAAACTGGATTTAGAAAAGGCAGCGCAATAATATTAAGTATTTTTCCTAAGCTATTGCTTAGTTCCCTTTCAGTCCTCTAGTGTCTGATATAAGCTGAGCCAATTTGATGACCAACACTACTTTGTAAATAATAAGGAAGAGGAACAAGAGGGGAAAGTGATGGAGTTAGTCTTTTGTGAATTTGGAATGCTAAGTAGTAGCTAAACAGTGATTCATTTTACATCAAGTGGCAGAAGTGGGGGATATAAGACAAGAGAAGGAGTTTGATGTGGTTCCTTTGCAGGCCTATGTTGGTCAGGGTGTGATCTAAGCCATTGTAATGGAGAGCTCAAATATAGTGCTTAAAATACAAGTTAATTTCTCCCTCATGTTTCTGAAAATGTGATCTGATTGCTTGCTGCTCTAAAGCCAATTAGAGGCAAGTTTGGTGAAAAGGAATGTTTGCTTTATTTTGGAGGTTGGCAAACAGGGCAGGGGAGGGGTGATGAAGGGGTAGAGGGTGGGGAGAGGATGGTGAGGGCAGATTCCTGTCCAAAGGCTGATTCCCCCACTGACAATCAGTGGGCAAGAGATTTTTCAAGGGGAGTTTCAGGGGTGTATAGACAGAGGCGGAGGGCACATGTACCAACAACACAGCTCTGACGGTCATCTTGAAATTAGTCATCGTGGTCTGACCAGCATCACCTTGCTTGTTTAAGTACAGTTAATCTTCAGTTCCCGGGTTGGTTGGTTCCCATTTCTTTGAGGCCAATTCTCAGAATCGTGGCAGCTCATGTCCTGGCTGCTTTCTGATCACCATGTAGTTAACTTCTCCCACTTGGTGGGGGTTTCAGTATCTATAAGACAGCTTGCAGGGTATGGCTCTGAATGTTATCTATGGCCCTTGGAGAGGAGCTAAAGGTCCTTGATTTTGTTTAATGACCAAACTGTTGTTATTTTTGTTTGCTTGCTTGACTAGTTTCCGTGGCTTATGCATTGTCTCACTTCTCTGATCAAACTTAGTCTTTGGCTAAAAGTTTTCTACAGACAGAATGCAGACAGAGGACATGATGGGCAGAGGGGAGGACCATAGGGTCCTGTTCCATTTCTAGGGGTCCTGTTACAATCTAGAGGTGTCTGGTCCAAGATGGAAGGCAGTCCTGGAGCCTCAGCACACAGATCCCATCTCTGGATTTAAACTGGCTGCCCTGGATGTCACCATTGCTTTGGTGTATCTGCCACTGGGAAGCAGGGAAGGACAAAGGGAGCACTTGCTTAATCTTCATAAATGCAGCACAGAAAAGTGCCACACAGCCTGTCCCCATGACACTGAGGAGAGGCTGGGTGGCTCTGTTGTTCCCAGCAACAGTTCCCAATTCTATTATTGAACATGGGGAGAATGGTTACCAATGGGCAACCTCCCACGATTCAAACACTCAGGTCTTACTCAGGACCAATATTCAGTCTAATATTAGTGGAGAAAGGAGTGTGGTAGGGTGAATACCTTGAAAAAATTGAACAAAATTATAGCACTCCGAGCTACTAACCCTTTACTGTGACACAGATACTTCTTTTGAGAAAGTGTAGAATGTCAACCTGAGAACTCTTAATCTAAACCTTTTTGTTCATTTTTTCAGCCTGTGTGTCCATATTGAATGTTCAGGTTTCCCTGCAGGTGAACAGGGAGATAGTGCTGCTAACATATTGGCCAAGTCAGGAGGTGATTGTTAAGGGTTGCTCCGTTGTGACAGTGGAGCTTCCCTGGTGGCTCAGCTGATAAAGGATCCGCCTGTAATGCAGGAGACCTGGGTTTGATGCCCAGGTCAGGAAGCTCCTCTGGAGAAGGGAATGGTTACCCACTCTAGTATTCTGGCCTGGAGAATTCCATGGACAGAGGAGTCTGAGAGGCTACAGTCCATGAGGTCAGACACAACTGAGCAACTAACACTTTCACTTCAGTATGTGACGGTAAGATTTGTGGAGAATAAACCAATCTCTCTGCAGGAGGTAGCAAGCTAATTGTATTTTTTTCCTATAATATGTTCCCCTTATCTTTCTAATGGCTTTTTCCCTTTGGAGCAAATGATATGCTTAATATATATTTTTCCTAGTCTTCTGGCTAGATGCAGTCTACCTGATGACTTAGATCAGTGACAGTGCTGACAGTACCTGGATTGTTGCTATTGTGGGCCGCTGTGTTTGTCTCTAATTCAGAAAGCATTTTTGGCCATACCTGACTCAGGAACCAGAAAATGGGGTGTTCTGAACAGGTGATTTTTTCAAAAAGCAATTTACTGGTGCAAGCAACAGAGCTTAAAAGCGAGCAGACAAGGAAACGAACAACAACAGAACATAAACTTTTACAAGGAAATCCAAAGAAAACCTTGTTTAGAAAAGATTAAAAAAATAAAGTCAGGATGGTTGGACTGGCCAGGTAGGTTCTCCAGCGAATGAGGCATCACTGTGTCTGTACTTGGAGGTAGTGACAGCTCTTCAGTACTCCTTCACTTTCCCTGCTTAGCTCATGGTCTGACTGTATTCTGCATACGTGTTATGGAAGGAGAGCTGTGTTCCTCTAGCAGGAATTATATTCGTAAGTCTTATTTTAGCATCATGCCACCCTGGACCTGGTCTTGGTTCAAGTTTGTACCCTGCATCAAGCTCTCTTCTTGTCTCTGGCCAGATACTGTCAAAAGGTGATTTATTTCTCAGGTTCTGCCTCTCAACCCCAGGTATTGAGTCACAAATTCCCAGGGATCCTGACCAGCTTATTAAGCTTTGCACTAGCCTCCAGCCCACCTTCTTAAAGAGCTGGTGCAGAGACGCCATCTCATTCCTGCTTCTGCAGATCGAATTGTGGGGACTGGAGGTGTTTGCCTTCCCAAGGCCCAAGTTACTGTAGAAGCCCTGGGTCTCCAGCTGAAGCTGAAAGCTGTGATATTTTAAACCTTTCATGCTTATCCAGTGCCAACCATGGGACTTCCAGGACTGTGAGTAGTTTTTATAGGCTATAGTTTTGTGCCTAGTGATTCGCCAAGTCTTAATAGGAAAACTCAGCCATCTGTTTCCAACACCTACTGCTCACGTATTTATGGTCAAAGTTTTTATTTTGCATGTGTGCATTCCCTTTAACAGGAAAGAAAATGGTCTTTATAGCCAAACCACTGAGGTGAGAAATGCAAATCTCATTTGCTCTTAATCCCAAGGAGGTATTTACTACAAAGTCCATTTGAGACTCTTTGGTGTTAATATTGAAGAAGACGAGTGGTAAAATAAACAGTTAATGGCCTGGAGCCAGCCCTCTCGTGCGTGCTCACTGATGAGGGCCCATTCCATTCCAGAGGTAATGACAGGGCCCCCCTTTCAGTTGTTCTCGACTTCTCATTGGCACCAGGGGAGTGAGTTTGGCAAAGTCACTGTTTTGAAAGGACCATAATGATGGCAGGACATTTTATTACTGTATTAATGAGCACAGTGTGGGGCCATGGGCAGGACAGAGTGTTGTGTATGTCTGTGCAAGAGTTGGGGGCATGAGGAGAAGGAAACCCAGTTTTTATCTGTCATTGTAACTAGTTACTGGGGAGTGTTCAGACTCCAAGGTAATGAAGGAGAATTTTCCTTCATTATTGTTTTTAAAATTCCTTGGGGAAATCAGTCTCAGTGGTAAAGAATCTGCCTGCCAAACAGGAGACACAGATTCGATCCCTGGGTGGGGAAGCTCCCCTGGAGAAGGAAATGGCTACCCACTCCAGTATTCTTGCCTGGAGAATCCCATGGACAGAGGAGCCTGGTGGGCTACAGTCCATGGGGTCGCAAAAGAGTTGGACATGACTTAGTGACGAAACAACAACAACCCCCGAGATAGTTTTCTCTGTCATGGACCCAGTGTCCTCCTTTATCTCTTTCATGGTGCAGGAATCTTTTCTTATTGATACCACTGTGGAAAAGTCATGTAGTTATTTATTTCAATAAAATTTTCTAATATGATTCTGGTCTGGTCTGAGAGCTATTTATAACCATTCCCTTCTCCATGGGATCTTCCTGACCCAGGGATTGAACCCGGGTCTCTTGTGTTGCAAGCAGATTCTTTACCATCCGAGCCACCAGGGACGCCCATAACACCAATATAAACGTAACACCACGTTTATATTGTGAATATTGGTCTGTAAAACTTGGTTCTGGGCCCTGGTCTCTCTCTTTTCTCCAGAAGTTCACTTTTTTCCTAGTGGTCTAGAATCCTCATTCAGATGAGGGCCAATTATAAATCTTCAGCCCTGACGTTTCTAACTATTCATGTCCTATGTTGGACCACCACCTTGGCTGCTTGGGGCATGGGGATGGATGGGGGAATCTCAAACTTAATCTGTACACAGTGGAAATTCTCATCACTGGCCAGTACCACTACATATAACGTTGCTATACTATGTATGATTGCTTCTTTTCCCTCATCCAGTCCAGACAAAAGTCTTGGTTCTTCCTCCAAAATGTGATCTTTGAAAAAGAACAGACTTGTAAACCCAGTGGGGAGGGAGAGGGAGAGACAAATTGAGAGGGTAGCATTGAAACATATACGTTACCATATGTAAAACAGATGTTGTTGTTCAATCGCCCAGTCGTGTCCAACTCTTTGCAACCCCACGGATGCAGCATGCCCGGCCTCCCTGTCCCTTGTCATCTCTTGAAGTTTGCCCAAGTTCATGTGCATTGCACTGGTAATGCCATCCAACCGTCTCACCCTCTGAGGTCCTCTTCTCCCTCTGCCCTCAATCATTCCTTAGATAGATCTTTCCTGAAATATAGAGCCAGTGGGATTTGCTGTGTGATGCAGGGAGCTCAAACCTGGTGCTCTGTGACAACCTAGAGGGGTGGGATGGGGCGAGAGGTGGCAGGGAGATTGAAGAAGTAAGGGACATTGGTGTACCTATGGCTGATTCATGTTGATGTATGGCTGAAACCAACACAATATTGTAAAGCTATTATCATCCAATTAAAAGTAAACAAATTTATTTTAAAAAGAAAAAGCATAAAGCTCGTGTTTTCCACACTCTTTACTGGGTGCTCATCAGACTAAGGCCCACGAGATCCCCTCTGATCTAGCCCCTTCTGCCTCTGTATCCTCATCTGGGCACTGGCCCTTGGCACACTGACCTCCTCATCCATCTGATGATGTCCTCAGCTTGCTTCACTGGCTCTTTCTCAGCCTTCAGGGCTCAGCTTAAATGCTGCCTCCTGTCTGGAGCTCAGACATCATCTGCTGAGTGATTTTAACTCTTCCTCTTGCACAATTGCACTCATCTCACATGCTAGTAAAGTAATGCTCAAAATTCTCCAAGCCAGGCTTTAGCAATATGTAAACCATGAACTTCCAGATGTTCAAGCTGGTTTTAGAAAAGGCAGAGGAACCAGAGATCAAATTGCCAACATCCGCTGGATCATCGAAAAAGCAGGAGAGTTCCAGAAAAACATCTATTTTATTGACTACGCCAAAGCTTTTGACTGTGTGGATCACAATAAACTGTGGAAAATTCTGAAAGAGATGGGAATACAGAACCACCTGACCTGCCTCTTGAGAAATCTGTATGCAGGTCAGGAAGCAACAGTTAGAACTGGACATGGAACAACAGACTGGTTCCAAATAGGAAAAGGAGTACATCAAAGCTGTATATTGTCACCCTGCTCTTTAACTTATATGCAGAGTACATCATGAGAAACGCTGGGCTGGAAGAAGCACAAGCTGGAATCAAGATTGCTGGGAGAAATATCAATCACCTCAGATATGCAGATGACACCACCCTTATGGCAGAAAGTGAAGAGGANGTTGGACATGACTGAGTGACTGATCTGATCTGTCCTGTTCTGCCTTTCACCCCGCTTCACCTCACAGTTGGGTTACACACAAAGGATGCAGTTTCCCCTCTTAGAGGGACTCAGCACTTTGGCCTCATAATCAGAATCATAGACTTGGGTTGAACACAGTTATGATTCAAACAAATGTGTACCCATGAACATTTTCAGAGAACTCTAATTTTACGTGCCTTGTGGTCGGAATGAAGGAATCTAAGGCCACAAATGTGAGAAGATGATGAGATATTCTTCCTTGACAGAAGGTGGGAGAACCCCTGAAACTTTTGCCGGAAAGCCTTCATTTCCTTTTCTCCACTTCTGCTTTCCTTGTCTTGAGTGTCTCCTTTTCCTGTGTCTCATAAAGTTTCTATCTCTTGCTTTGCTTTTCTTTTTCAGTCTTCCTTCTTCCGCCCCTCCATCTCTTCTTTTCCCTCCTCTTTTCTTTTTTCTTTCCCTTTTCCTTTTATATTTATACTCTTTCTAGCCTTCTTTCTTGCTTTTAATTTAAGCCAGACTTTTGCCTGAGCAACTTCATAGCCTCCCATGTGTCATCAGTTCTCCAGTTTTTTAAAGATCATAGAAGGCACAGGTGTTGACACAAGCTCCTTCTCAAGCAGCTCTGCAGACAGAGCCGGGGAGTCACCCTTACTCTGACTTTGCCAGTTTTTGTCTTTAGTTGATCAGGTGGTCTACAGATCTTGGAATTCTGAATATAAGGACAAGCCTTTCTATCCAGGCCTGTCTCAGGAATTATGTTACCTATATTGATCTCATACGATTAAGGAAAAGAGAAAATTCATGACCATTTGCTTGACATTTCTTACAAGCGTGTTAGAAGTGCCATTGTTTGAGGGCTGAGTCAAAGAAGTCACATTTGTCTTTTCAGCAGCTCTCCAGTGATCACCCATAAAGCCCCGAAGAACTTCTTTTCTCAAAAAGTGAATTCTGATTTATTCAGATGCCTGCTTTTAATGTGAGCCAGGCTTTTGCCTGAGCAACTTCATAGCCCCCCATGTGGCATCAGTTCTCCAGTTTTTGAAAAGACCATGGAGCACAGTTCCTGCTCCTGGCATGTGGGCTCTCTGAGGGCCACTTTGCTTTAACCCAGCTGCGCTTTGAGGAAACTTAAACTGGATGGGATCACTTTTCACTGGGCTTCCCCAATGGCTCAGCAGTAAAGAACCCGCCTGCCATGCAGAAGGTGCAGGAGGTGCGGGTTCGATCCCTGGGTGGGGAAGATCTCCTGGAGAAGTAAGTGACAACCCACTCCAGCACTCTTGCCTGGAAAATTCCATGGACAGACGAACCTGGTGGGCTATAGTCCACAGGGTTGCAAAGAGTCGGAGGTGACTGAAGAGACTCAGCACACAGGCCGTGCATGCATGCACATTTTTCAGTAGGAGGAACTCCAAGCATTTCCCCCTTAGACATGGCCAAAGGGAGGTGCAAGCAACTTGCTGAAATAACAGACCTCAAAGGAGCCACTGGGCACCATTTTCCTCGTGTGAAGAGTGACTGCTGAAAATAACATGCTTGTTATGCTGTGGACTCACTTTCAGGGATTAGGTGACATGATCAGAAATGATGGAGGGATGTGTGACACTCCGCTGTAAAGACTGATTTCTTTAATAGTTTACGAAGGGATTTGAAAATCAAAATATTCAGGCTTATTAGGCAAATAAAGCTAATAGAGAAACTTGTATCAAAGTTGTCTCCATGAAGTTCAGAGACAATGATGAGTGAGGGAATATGACCTAAATATCACAGAGTTGTGTAGACTTTCAAAAATAGATGTGTAAAATGTGCCTTCAAGAGGCTCACATCAGTTCAGTTCAGTCACTTAGTCGTGTCTGACTCTGCGACCCCATGAATCGCAGCACGCCAGGCCTCCCTGTCCATCACGATCTCCCGGAGTTCACTGAGACTCACGTCCATTGAGTCAGTGATGCCATCCAGCCATCTGTCTCATCCTCTGTTGTCCCCTTCTCCTCCTGCCCCCAATCCCTCCCAGCATCAGAGTCTTTTCCAATAAATCAGCTCTTCGCATGAGGTGGCCAAAGTACTGGAGTTTCAGTCTCTAATTCAAGGTGATTGTTACCTTCACAGAACACTACTTATGTGACTTAGATTAGTTTTTCTATTGGACCAGTGGTTCTTAAGTGGAAGCACATGTCCAGATTACTTAGGAAGTCTTTTTAAAACACATGCCTACAGGGGCCTATCCCAGACTATTGCTACTGAGTCATTTGTGTTGGAGCCTGGAAATAGGTACTTGGAAAAAATCCCCTGCAAAATTGTGAAGCGTCTGGTTTCAAACTAGTTTAGTGTCAGACTTTATTTTTTTGGGCTCCAAAATTACTGCAGATGGTGATTGCAGCCATGAAATTAAAAGACACTTACTCCTTGGAAGAAAAGTTATGACCAATCTAGATAGCATATTCAAAAGCAGAGACATTACTTTGCTGACTAAGGTTCGTCTAGTCAAGGCTATGGTTTTTCCAGTAGTCATGTACGGATGTGAGAGTTGGACTGTGAAGAAGGCTGAGTGCCGAAGAATTGATGCTTTTGAACTGTGGTGTTGGAGAAGATTCTTGAGAGTCCCTTGGACTGCAAGGAGATCCAACCAGTCCACTCTGAAGGAGATCAACCCTGGGATTTCTTTGGAAGGGATGATACTAAAGTTGAAGCTGCAGTACTTTGGCCACCTTATGGGAAGAGTTGACTCACTGGAAAAGACTTTGATGCTGGGAGGGATTGGGGGCAGGAGAGGAAGTGGACGACAGAGGATCAGATGGCTGGATGGCATCACTGACTCAATGGACGCGAGTCTGAGTGAACTCTGGGAGTTGGTGATGGACAGGGAGGCCTGGTGTGCTGCGATTCATGGGGTTGCAAAGAGTCGGACATGACTGAGTGACTGAACTGAACTGAACTGAAGGATCCCAATTCAAAAAGACACACGTACCCCAATGTTCAGTGAAGCACTATTCACAGCAGCCAGGACATGGAAGCAGCCTAAATGCCCACTGATGGATGAATGGATAAAGAAGTCGTAGTACATATATACAATGGAGGAACGAAAGTGGGTCATTTGTAGAGAAGTGGATGGACTATGAGTCTGTTTTACAGAGTGAAGTAAGTCAGAAAAAAACAAATATTATTAACTCATATATGTGGAATCTAGAAAAATGAAACAGATGAACCTATTTGCAGGCAGAAATAGAGACACAACATAGAGAGCAGATACGTGGACATAGGGGAGGAAGGGCAAGGAGAGATGAACTGGGAGATTAGGATTGACATATATACATTACCATGTGTGAAATAGGGGAATAGAGGAAACGTTCTGTAAGCACAGGGAGCTCAGCTCGGGGCTCTGTGGCGACCTAGACGGGTGGGATCGGGGGAGAGGAGAGGGAGGCTCAGGAGGAAGGGAGCACGTATGTACATATAGCTGATTCACTCCGTTGTGCAACAGAAACTTAACACAACATTGTAAAACAGTTATACTCCAAAAACAAAACAAAGCAAAAACTAGTGAAGGACCACTGCTCTTGACTGAAAGTTTGGAGTAGCACAAACCAAGGGTGCCCCTTCCCTGTAACCTTAAAATCCTGGACGATGCCTGGTTTGTAGAAGTGAGTGTAAGAAATGTTCGCTGAGAAAATGAAACCAAATTATTTAGAAAACCATATTGTGCATTCATTTAAACTGCTCACTCATTTAAATTTCTGCTGGCTTAGTAAATAATTGAAGAGAATTTTTAAAATAACCATTGAAGAGATGCGTCTTCTGGACAATTAGAGAACATTCTGTGATCTAAATGCTTATGAAGGGGACCGATGATGTAGATTTTTCAGGTAATTTGATGCGAAACTAGAGAACAAAGCAGAGAGATGGACAAATACATTTTAAATTACTATCTGATTTTTACCTCCATTATTTTATGGGTAAAATGTCTTTTAGAATAAGAATTCTGGTAGCCCCCTGATGTGTTCCAGATTCTATTTGTCTATCAAAGTTGATGAGCAATTCTTTTTTTTAGAAAGCTGGAATTTGTGTATTCTAATAATGGCTGTTCTTCCAAGTGCACTCAGATTGACAACACATTCTAGAAAATCCTCTTTGGGATTTGTCTGTGCTGTGCTGGTCCTGTATGCACCTATATCCTGAATTCCTACTTGCCACCTCTCTGAGACTTGTCCCTTGCTCTCAAGGAAGTTTCAGTAAGGGCAGCTTGGTAGGCAATCATCCACGACATAAAATAATCAGAGACCTTCATGTGACAGTGCGGATTGACATTGTGCAGCTGGGAAAGGACGGGGGTATTGCTTGTGAATAAGGTGTGTGTGTTAGTCTCTCAGTCTTGTCTGACTCTTTGTGACCCCATAGATTGTAGCCTGCCAGGCTCCTCTGTCCATGGGATTCTCCAGTCGAGAATACTGGCGTGGGTTGCCATGCCCTCCTCCAGAGGATCTTCCCAACCCAGGGATCGAACCTGAGTCTCTTATTTCTCTGCACCGGAAGAGGGGTTCTTTGCCATTAGTGCCATCTAGGAAGCCCAGGTAGTACTAGTGGTAAAGGTGGGATAGGGTGGGATCCGAGCTATGATGACAGGAGGAGGTGTATTCCAGGTAGAGGTGCTGTGGGAACGTTTGCAGAGTTGGGGTGATCAGGGCATGTGAAGGCATGTGAGAAGGAGGTGTGCAGTGTCTGGGACGCAGGGCCATGGCCAAGAAGTAGAAACTCTGATGTGTTTGCCTAAACTGTCCTTTGCCTTCTGTTCCAAAGCCGATTTACCATAAAGTTTTCAATAGGAAATCTTAGGAAGAGAGCAAATAGTTCTCTGTGGATGTAAAAAGCACTCCTCCCGACTTACCGTGTCCATCTAAAGATGGACACTGGCTCCTAACTACAGACTTGAAGTTGAGGTGGGTCTCTATTGCAACTTGGGTCAATTTCCCAAGATAACCTTGATGCTTATGAACGGAGTTAAATTTTCTGCTGCTGGTTTTAACCTATCTTCTGCCTATTGAAAACATCCTTGCACTACTATAGTGCTTTGCCTTTTGCAGGTTTGTTGTTCCTAGATGCTTTTCAGGGTTCAAGAAGCAGGGGGTGAGCCTGTCAGACAGCCTCACTGTCTGTGTATGTCCAACTGTCACCATAAAAAGCATCATTTTTTGATGTTAAAAGAGCCCAGTTTTAATGATAAATTCTATGATTACCCTCTTCAGGGGTTGCTATCTTTACTTACATGAGAAAATTGAGGATTTAGAGAGGCATGGCTGTCTAGAATCATTTCTGCTCCCCTGTCTTAAGCATCTTTTCTGGGTAATGCAGGAATCTTTCTTGTGGGTGATGAAGGTGTTAATCATAAGTTGTTCATTTTGAAATTAAAAATTATTCCTAAGCAAATGAATATTCTTACTAGAAAAGGTACACTGTCTTTGTTGTTGTTTTTCTTATTCAGTCTCTTAAGTCATGTCCGATTCTTTGTGACCCCATAAACAGCAGCATGCCAAGATCCATGTCTTTCACTGTCACCTGGGATTTGTTCAGACTCATGTCCAGTGAGGCCATGGTGCCATCCAGTCATCTCATCTTCTGTCTGCCCCTTCTCCTCCTGTTCTCAATCTTTTCCAGCATCAGTGTCTCTTCCAACGAGTCAGCTCTTCACATCAGGTGGCCAGTGTATTGAAGCTTCAGCTTCAGCATCAGTCCTTGCAAAATAATTATCTTGTTGATGCATAGTCCTCACAGTATTATTTCCTTATTCCAGTTGAAGGCTATTATTTATTTGACATTTATTTCTATCTACTATGTACGTAAAGATCGTCATTCAGTGATAATTATGACACATTATTGCTTTTGCAGTCAGCGTTCAGCTATGATTGGTTCTGGTTTATTAGATGGTTAAAACCACATTTTGCAAGAAGGAGTTCATGATCTGAGCCACAGTCAGCTCTTGGTCTTGTTTTTGCTAACTGTATAGAGCTTCTCCATCTTTGGCTGCAAAGAATATAATCAGTCTGATTCAGTATTGACCATCTGGTGATGTCCATGTATAGAGTTATGTCTTGTGTTGTTGAAAGAGGATGTTTGCTCTGACCAGTGCGTTCTCTTGGCAAAACTCTGTTAGCCTTTGCCCTGGTTCATTTTGTACTCCAAGGCCAAACTAGCCTGTTACTCCATATTTCTCTTAACTTCCTACTTTTGCATTCCAGTCCCCTATGATGAAAGAACATATTTTTTGGGTGTTAGTTCTAGAAGGTCTTGTAGATCTTCATAGAACCATTCAACTTCAGCTTCTTTGGCATTAGTGGTTGAGGCATAGACTTGGATTACTGTGATATTGAATGGTTTGCCTTGGAAATGAACAGAGATCATTCTGTCGTTTTTGAGATTGCATCTAAGTACTGTATTTTGGACTCTTTCATTGAATATGAGGGATACTCTATTTCTTCTAAGGGATTCTTG
Organism: Aepyceros melampus; assembly: GCA_006408695.1. Classification (NCBI taxonomy): domain Eukaryota; kingdom Metazoa; phylum Chordata; class Mammalia; order Artiodactyla; family Bovidae; genus Aepyceros; species Aepyceros melampus. Next base: position 134,978 of record SJXQ01007796.1, read on the forward strand.
TCCACTGTAGTAGATATAATAATCATCTTAATTAAATTTGCCCATTTGAGTCCATTTTAGTTTGTGGATTCCTAAAATGTTGATGTTCATTCTTGCCATCTCCTGTTTGACCACTTCTGATTTTCCTTGATTCATGCATCTAACATTCCAAGTTCCTATGCAATATTGTTCTTTACAGCATCAGACTTTACTTCCATCACCAGTCACACCCACAACTGGGCGTTGTTTTCGCTTTGGCTTCATCTCTTCATTCTTTCTGGAGTTATTTCTCCAGTCTTCTCCAGTAGCTTATTGGGCATCTACCGACCTGAGGAGTTCATCTTTCAGTGTCATATCTTTTTGCCTTTTCATACTGTTCATGGGGTTCTCAAGGCAAGAATACTGAAGTGGTTGAAATTGATACCATGCAGTCAGATTGGTGATCAAGTAGATATTTAGTAATAATATAAAATGTGTCTCGTGTTGCATGTCACTGTGAGGGCACTGAGCTGCTCGGACAAGCCCATAGCAGGGGAAATTTAGTGCTTGCGACTATTCAAAGTAGCCAAGAGAATGGAGAGCTGGGAGTTGCAAGATAGTGCTCCCAGGGAAAAGACAGCTTCAAAAGCAGGGCTGGAATTCAGACAGAGTAGCCCCTACAGGGCACGAAAAGGATTTCAGGTGATGTCGGAGTGCCTGGGGTCCTCGGTATCAGGCATTCCTTGTGATTCTTGGGAAGAATGTCCTACCTTAAGGTCCCGAGGTCTGAATGACCACTGGCCACATGCTTTATTCCTTGGCCTGACTTACTGCATTTTGGTTTGTTTGCCAGAATTGATTCTTATGTATTCTATATCCATAGTCTTGTCAAAAGAATGTTGGTCAAGCTTTACATTTCCTATTATCCCGTTTTCTTTTAGGTTTTGTGAATGATTCTGTTACTAAATCTATCGTGGCTTTGCGGTTGACTCTGGTGGTAAAGACCAGCACCTGTGTGCCGGGGGAGAGCCGTGCAAATGACCTGGAGTGCTCCGGAAGAGGAAGGTGCTCCACGAAGCCGTCAGAGGTGAGGGGGACACCTGGGAGCTTTGAAAATGCATGTTTACATTAAGGTATATTTACATATAAGCATATATATACATGGACTGCAGCCCCCTAGGCTCCTCTGTCCATGGAATTTTCCAGGCAAGAATACTGGAGTGGATTGCCATGTCCTTCCCCTAGGGGATCTTTCCAACCCAAGGATTGAATCCTGGTCTCCTGCACAGCAGGTAGATGCTTTACCCTCGGGGCCACCAGAGAAGCCTATCAGTTCAGTTCAGTCACTCAGTTGTGTCCAACTCTTTGCAGCCCCGTGGACTGCAGCACGCCAGGCTTCCCTCTCCATCACCGGCTCCCAGAGCTTGCTGAAACCCATGTCTATTGAGGTGATGATGCTACCCAACCATGTCATCCTCTGTCATCCCCTTCCACTCCTGCCTTCAATCTTTCCCAGCATCAGGGTCTTTTCCAGTGAGTCAATTCTTCGCATCAGGTGGCCAAAGTACTGGAGTTTCAGCTTCAGCACTGGTCCTTCCAATGAATGTTCAAGACTGATTTTCTTTAGGATTGATGGGATTGATTCCTTGTAGTCCAAGAAAAGCCTACATATATATATACACATATATGTTGTGTGTTTGTGTGTGTGTGTATAAAGAATGAAAGAGGAGAGAGCAAGTGCATTTGCTGAAAATATCCCCAAATTTCTGGTTTTAATTATTTGTATGCAACTTACAGATATATAAATTTACATATAATTTTCAAGGTAAATACTGGAAAATTGTGCAGTGCTGGACCCCCTTACTTTGGTATCAAGTAGAGATTTTCTGAGAAGTAATTATCATATCTGGTCACAGAATCAAGAGAAGCAGAATAAAGAAAAGCTAAGACAGTTATCTATTTCCCTGTTGTGACCTAATTCCCTCCTGAGACTTTGCATGTCCCCAGTGGTGACAACAGAGTTACAGAAGTGAGGGAAAAGTAAGAGAAGGAATGGGGAGGAGGCAGGGTGAGAAGGCTGATTCACTCTGGCCTTTGTGGACTAGGGCCATCAGCTCTGGAAGACGGGAGTCCTGGGGTTCCTGGTGGTCCAGTGGTTAGGACTTCATCTTCCAAGGCAGGGGATATGGGTTCAATCCCTGGTGAGGGAGCTAAGATACCACATGCCTCTTGGCCAAAAAACTGAAACATCAAGCAGAAGCAGTATTGTAGAAAATTCAATAAAGACTTAAAAAAAAATGGTCCACATCAAAAAAACCTTAAAAAACAAATGAGACTTGAGCCTTGTCTCCCCTTCTCTTTAGCATCTGACATCACACGGGGAAGCCTGAGAGCTCTTTCTTAAGCTGAGCCTGCCCTGTAGTTCCCATTTTCTTCTCTCTTGGCCAGCTTGGACTCGCTTCTTCTCTATCCTGAAAGTGAAAGTGAAGCCGCTCAGTCGTGTCTGACTCTTTGCGACCCCGTGGACTGTAGCCCATGGAGTTTTCCAGGCAAGAGTACTGGAGTGCGTTGTCATTTCCTTCTCCAGGGGATCTTCCTGACCCAGGGATCAAGCCCGGGTTTCCTGCATTGCCCGCAGAGACTTTACCTCTGAAGGGAAGCTTTATTATCCACTTATTCTATCAATAAATAAATAAAGGCTATTCAGTGTTCTTCTGTGACCATCCAAGTTAATACAGAAGTGTGAGAAGTGATGGAAGCAGTGGGGCGCTTGTTTGATATGGAAGTTCTGGAAGAGGTGAAGGTGAGAGGCTGAGGAAGGCCAGCCTCTTGAGGTGGAAAATCATCAGATCTTCCCAGTGAGGCTGCAAAGAGGAGGCACAAGGGTCTTCCCCAAATTCACTCTTCTTTTTAATATATATGTACTGAAGTATAGTTGACTTACAGTGTTTCAGGTTTGCAAGCAAGATGATTCAGTCATATGCATTGCGGGAGACCTGGGTCCAATACCTGGGTTGGGAAGATCCCCTGGAGAAGGGAAAGGCTACCCACTCCAGTATTCTTGCCTGGAGAATTCCATGGACTGTCATGGGGTCACAAAGAGATGGACACAACTGAGTGACTTTCACTTTCACTTCACTTTCATATGCATGAAAGTGTTATTTTTGAGATTATTTTTCAGTATAGATTATCATAAGATATTGACTATAGTTCCCTGTGCTATACAGTAAACCTTTGTTGCTCATTGCATATCTATTTTTAAATGGGAAATCTAGCATTATATTCATACTAAGTTAAACTAGTGAAATCAAAATGTCATAAATTTTTTAGTTAGGCAAAAATGCATGTTTTCTAAAATATATATTATACCTATTTTATATATATTATATACAAAAACTTTTCTGCTATGCTTGATAAAAGCTTGAGAAAGCACATCAAAAAAAAGACTTTTTAAAAGTCATTTATTTTATTTATGTGGCAAGGTGGGTCTCAGTTGAAGCCCTCAGGGACTTTTATTGAGTTGCATGAACTCTCTAGTTGTGGTATGTGGGCTTAGTTGCTCTGTGGCATGTAGAATCTTAGTTCCTGGACCAGGGATGGAACCTGTGTCCCCTGCATTGCAAGGCGGATTTGTAACCACTAGACTACCAGGGAAGTCTCCCCAAATTCATTCTTAATATTCCCAGGACCAATTCTGCAGCCTGATTAGCCCTCAAAATGCATGTGGATGGCAGGGAAATATCTTCAATGAAGAACCAAGGGCTGTGCTTGGAATCTGGGACTCATAGAGTGCTTTCTCTTATAATGTGACCCTTCTGGGGACACTTTTCATCTGAAAAGCATTTGCCAGGTTATCTTAAAACACCCATGTTGGTGACATTCGGCCTGCCTTTGGGTTTCATCTGCATAAAAGCTTAGCTCAGAGGCTCTGCCTGGTGGCTTAGAATGGACTTATTCCAAAGTGGGTAGAAGTATTTAGCACCTGGCAGGCAACTTGGCAAGTGTCAGAGCTCTTTGTTTCTTTGAAAAAATGACTCAAAAGCCTTGGAATCCATGCTAACGTCAGCGTAGCTTCTTATGGGTTCCAGCTCCTTTGAAGAGCTCTGAGTGGCCTGCCCAGAGATAACACCTCTACCCTCCATCTGCACCTCCCAGTTCCACACCAGGTGCTTCTAAAGTGTTGTTGATTCTGTCAAAGCCTGCATTTATCTTCAGTGAATTTAAGGAAACTGTGACCGGTCATCTCATCTGAGACACGATAATTACCCGCTGGTGACTGTAAGCAAGTGGTCAGGCTGGAATTACCATGTTGTTCATAGACCTAGCACATTATTATCTTGGAGAGAAATGCCTGGAAACCAGCCTTATTGTTCCCCAAAAGCTGAACGAGCCATGGCAGGAGTGGAAATGGAAAGGTGGAGAATCTTTTCTGTGTCTATTTGAGTTCTGTGGTTTTCTGTGATTGTCGTCATGGCCGTTGAAGAGATTTAGGAGAAGTTTGCTAGTAATAAAAGACTCGTTCTCGAGATTCTTTCTTTTTATTGTTTCTTAAAATTAGAAATTATATAGTCCAACCTTTCACCTAATGCAAGAATCTATTCCATCATACAAAACAGAAAGAACCGTATTTGGTGGTTTAATTTTATTGTTTCTAATCATTTTTCTATTGTTTTCTTAGATCATCTATCAAAATAAAAGCGATTCTGTTATTCCATACTATTCTCATTTGATAATGGAACTCATTTCTCTTTTGTTGGAAGTGCTTTAGCTGGAGAATATTTCACAATTTCGAGTGATGGGTGGTTTGTGACAAAGCGTTTGTTTGCTGTTCTTAGATATCCCACCAACCTGGGAAGGCTTTTTAGGAGCTGTTTTTAAAACTTGGAGTAGAGTTCCTTCACAGTGTTGTGTTAGTTTCTGCAGTACAATGAAGTGAATCAGCTATGTTGTGTTAGTTGCTCCATCGTATCCAACTCTTTGTGACCCCATGGAGCCTGCCAGGCTTCTCAGTCCATGGAATTCTTTAGGCATGAACGTTGAAGCGGATAGCCATTCCCTTCTCCAGGGGATCTTCTCAACCCAGATATGTATGCACATATCCCCTCCCTCTTGGACCTCCTTCAACACCCCTATGCTGCCTGTGTAGACCCATGTAGGTCATCCCAGAGCATGGAGCTGAGCCCCCTGTGCTATATGGGAGGCTTCCATTAACTATCACTTTACACATGGCACTACATATACCCTGAGAAAACCATAGTTCAAAGAGACACGTGCATCCCAGTATTCACTGCAGCACTATCTGCAATAGCCAGGACATGGAAGCAACCTAAGTGTCCACCGGCAGATGAGTGGATAACAAAGTTAGGACACATATATACACTGGAATATTACCCGGCCAGAGAAAGGAATACAATGGGTCATTTGTAGAGACATGCATGGACCTAGGGTCTGTCATACAGAGTGAACTAACTCAGAAGTAGAGAAATAAATATCATATATTAATGCATATATGTAGAATCTAGAAAGATGGTACAGATGAACCTGTTTGCTGGATAGGAAAAAAGACACAGACTTTGAGAATGGACAGGTGGACATGGTGGGGAAGGGGAGAGGGGGTCAAACTGGAAGACCGGGAGCTCTCTATTTTTGAAAACTGCTTTTGTTACAAGGGTTAATTCTGATCTTCTCTTTATGCAAAAATTTTTGGCTGTTGACCATTCCTTCTTGAACTTGTCTGCAAGGTTGGCTGCTGCCTGTTTGATGATTCTTTAATTACCTTGAAGGTGACTGTCACCGCTCTTTCTGATGTGGACCTTTAGCCTTCTTTTGATCTGTTAGGTTCCATGACTCTGTCTCCCAAGAGTAAGCGATGTGTATTAATCAGGGTTTTCCAGAGAAATAGAACCAATAGGATATGTCTACATATGTTTCTATGTGTGTCTGTGCTATATTTGGATGCATATAGATAGAAAATTTATGTAATTTTAATATTTGTTAATATATATATGTACATGTATATATACACACAAACACACACATATATAAGTCAATCAATTAAAGACATTTGTTTTAAGGAATAGGTTCATTGTTGTTGCTATTCAGTCACTAAGTCCTGTCTGACTCTTTGAGATCCCATGAACTGCAGCACGCCAGGCTTCCCTGTCCTTTATCTCCTGAGTTTGCTCAGACTCACGTCCATTGAGTTGGTGATTCCATCCAACCATCTCATCCTCTGTTGCCCCCTTCCCCTCCTGTCCTCAATCTTTCCCAACATCAGGGTCTTTTCCAATGAGTTGGATTTTCACATCAGATGGCCAAAGTATTAGAACTTCAGCTTCAGTATCAATCCTTCCAATGAATATTCAGTGTTGATTTACTAGAGGATTGACTTGTTTGATCTCCTTGCTGTCCAAGGGACTCTCAAGAGTCTTCTCTAGCACTGCAATTTGAAACAATCAATTCTTCAGTGCTTAGCCTTCTTTATGGTCCAATTCTCACAATTGTACATGACTACTAGAAAAACCATAGGCTTGAGTATATGGACCTTTGTTGGTAAAGTGGTGTCTCTTCTTTTTAATATGCTGTCTAGGTTTGTCATAGCTTTTCTACCAAGGAGCAAGCATCTTTTAATTCATGGTGTTTATTATGGCTCCACCATTATGAAGTCTTGGAGAATCAAAAATCTAATGGAGGATGCTGGGCTGAAGATTCAGTAAAGAGTTGCAGTTCTTACAGAGGCAATCTGCAGGTGAAAAGGAAGAGCTCATGTTGCATCTGAAATCTGAAGGCAGAATTCCTTTTGCTGGGGAAGGTCAGCATTTTGGTCCATTCTGGCCTCAACTGATTGAATGAGGCCTGCCCTCATTATGGAGGGCAATCTGCATTACTCTGAATTCACTGGTTTAAATGAGAATTTCATCCAAAAACACCATCACCGGAACATTCAGAAGAGTCAGTTCAGTTTAGTTACTCAGTTGTTTCTGACACTTTGTGACCCCATGGACAGCAGCGCGCCAGGCTTCCCTGTCTATCACCAACTCCTGAAATTTACTCAAACTCATGTCCATCTAGTTGGTGATACCATTCAAGCATCTCATCCTCTGTTGTTCCCTTCTCCTCCTGCCTTCGATCTTTCCCAGCATCAGGGTCTTTGCAATGAATCAGTTCTTTGCATCAGGTGACCAAAGTATTGAAGTTTCAGCTTCAGCATCTGTCCTTCCGAAGAATATTCAGGACTGATTTCCTTTAGGATTGACTGGTTGGATCTCCTTGCAGTCCTAGGGACTCTCAAGAGTCTTCTCTATCACCACAGTTCAAAAGCATCAATTCTTAAGTGCTCAGCTTTCTTTATAGTCCAACTCTCACATCCATACATAGCTACTGTAAAAACCATAGCTTTGACTAGACAGACCTTGTCAGCAAAGTAATGTCTCTGCTTTTAATATACTGTCTAGATTTGTAATAACTTTTCTTCCAGGATCAAGCATCTTTTAATTTCATGGCTGTAGTCACCATCCGCAGTGATTTTGGAGCCCCTCAAAATAAAGTCTCTTACCATTTCCATTGTTTCCCCATCTATTTGCCATGAAGTGATGGGACTAGATGCCATGATCTTAGTTTTCTGAATGTTGAGCTTTAAGCCAGCTTTTTCACTCTCCTCTTTCACGTTCATCAAGAGGCTCTTTAGTTCTTCTTCACTTTCTGCCATTAGGGTGATGTCATCTGCATATTATGAGGTCATTGATATTTCTGTCGGCAATCTTGATTCCAGCTTGGCTTCATCCATCCCGGAATTTTACATGATGTATTCTGCATATAAGTTAAATAAGCATGGTGGCAACATACAGCCTTGATGTACTCCATTCCCAATTTAGAACCAGGAAATCCCGTCTTCTGAAGCTTGTTGCTTCTTGACCTGCATACAGATTTCTCAAGAGGCAGGTCAGGTGGTCTGGTATTCCCATCTCTTGATGAATTTTTGAGTTTGTTGTGATCCACACAGTTGAAAGCTTTGGCATAGTTGATAAAGCAGAAGTAGATGTTTTCCTGGAACTATCTTGCTTTTTCGATGATCCAAAAGATGTTGGCACTTTGATCTCTGGTTCCTCTGCCTTTTCTAAATCCAGGTTGAACATATGGATGTTCACAGTTCACGTACTGTTGAAGCCTGGCTTGGAGAATTTTGAGCATTACTTTGCTAGCGTGTGAGATGAGTGCAGTTGTGCAGTAGTTTGAGCATTCTTTGGCATTGCCTTTCTTTAGGATTGGAATGAAAACTGACTTTTTCCAGTCCTGTAGCCACTGCTGAGTTTTCCAGATTTGCTGGCATATTGAGTGCAGCACTTTCATAGCATCATCTTTTAGGATTTGAAATAGCTCAACTGGAATTCCATCACCTCCACTAGCTTTGTTCATAGGGACGCTTCCTAAGGCCCGCTTGACTTTGCATTCCAAGATATCTGGCTCTAGGTGAGTGTGAGTGATTACACCATTGCAGTTATCTGGGTCATGAAGATCTATTTTGTACAGTTCTTCTGTGTATTCTTGCCACCTCTTCTTAATATCTTCTGTTTCTGTTTGGTTCATACCATTTCTGTCCTTTCTTGAGCCCATCTTTTCATGAAATGTTCCCTTGATATCTCTCATTTTCTTGAAAAGATCTCTTGTCTTTCCCACTGCATTGTTTTCCTCTATCTCTTTGCACTGATCACTGAAGAAGGCTTTATCTTTCCTTGCTATTCTTTGGAACTCAAATGGGTATATCTTTCCTTTTCTCTTTTGTCTTTCATTTCTCTTCTCCCTGATAGCTCAATTGATAAAGAATCCGCCTGTAATGCAGGAGACCTTGGTTTGCTTCCTGGGTCAGGAAGATCTGCTGGAGAAGGGATAGGCTACCCACTGCAGTATTCTTGGGCTTCCCTTGTGACTCAGATAAAGAATCTGCTTGCAATGTGGGAGACCTGGGTTCAATTCCTGGGTTGTGAAGATTCCTTGGAGAAGGGGAAGACTACCCACTCCAGTATTCTGGTCTGGAGAATTCCATGAACAATGTAGTCCATGGAGCTGCAAAGAGTTAGACATGACTGAGAGACTTTCACTCCCATTCAGAATAATATTCAATCAATTATCTAGGCATATAGCCCAGCCAAGTTGCTACATAAAATTAACTGTAACAAGATTCTTTTCATTTTTTGTCTCTGATTCATTATGGTCCCCTTTCTACCCAATTACATCCTTTTCCCACGGAATTAAAGGATTGGTTTTAAATTTTGGATTCCCTAGCATTCACCTGAGGCTGTTGACAAGAAGTCTTATTCCAGGCCCACAACTTAGATTATGATGCCTTTTGTTGGGCAGCCAGGCACTTCTCATGCAAAAGTCAATAATGGACCATCATTCTGAAAAGAGAGGTCTCAAGGGCAGTGCTTATCATCTTCCTGATCCTGCTGATTCCCTAAAACAAAAAGGCACTATATTTTATTCAAAGATTTTATTGCTAATCATTTCAAGATCACATGGAGTTAATGAAAAGATAAATGCTGATAAGTGAGGTGGTCCAATCCATATCCCAAAGCTTTCCTGTTCCTTGACCCTGGTCTATACCGATAGGCAGATGGGGTCAGGCTTCCATCCTTAGAAGGTTCTTTAGAGATCTCTAGTTCCTGCCTTCTGAATCCAGCATCCTTAGGCTGTTTAGATTGGAAACTAGAGCTACTCTAGTAGCTACTCAGACTTTGTTTGGAAAGAGAATTGGGCTGTCATCAGGGCCAGAAGCCATTTTCATTTCCTTCACAAGTCAGTGTCTTAATTCTGTCCTGAGTATGGGCTTGTGCATGAGTAAAGCTGTGGCATGGTGGCTTCTGAAGATCCCTGGCTTTCTGTGACTTCCCTCCCTACTCTTGGAAGTCAAAGTTTCAAGCCCTGGGAAACTCTGGTCTTCCTATAGCTGAGTTCTTTTGGTTAAGCTGGGCTTAGAAATGCATCAGTGACCTGAACTGGTTGCTTTGTCTATTGCTTGGTAATACCCACTGTCCTTTTTCTACAGCCCATGTGGTCTAGGTAGGGGAAACTGTCCTTCTAGGAGCCTGTCTGCCTCATGTCAACACCCCTCTGTGTCTTTTTCCCTTTTTCAAAAACTTTTGCCTTTGGTAGGGCTCCAGGTAAATTCCCATTTCTGAGGTTTGTTTATTTCAGTTCTGACTCTCAGAACAGAGTGAGGCGCCAGGTATGAGTTGCGTTCCTGGCACCCCTTCCAGCTGCAGCCTCAGCCCCTCTCACAGCCCCTGCCTCCCCCTCCCCAACTCCCCCTCACATCTGCACGGTTTTCTCATGCCCTTTCCTCCACCTGCAATGCCCAGTGTCTCACCACCCTGCCCCAGCCCTCTGCCCCCTGCCTTCCAAGCTGCCCAATTATATTTCAGGTTCGGCTCAAAATCTTTTTCCTTCTGGAATGCTGTTCCTCCTCCCCCAGTGCAAACTCACTCTTCTCAAGTCCTGAACATTTTACTTTTCTTATGAGACACATTTGATTTATGCTTCTATGTCCTGTTGTTGCTGTTGTGTAGTCACTCAGTCATGTTTGACTCTTTATGACCCGCATGGACTGTAGCCCCCCAGGCTCCTTCTGTCCATGGGATTTTCCAGGCAAGAATACTGGAGTGGGGTGCTATTTCCTTCTCCAGGGGATCTTCCCAACCCAGAGATTGAACCCATGTCTCCTGCACTACAGGTAGATTCTTTACCACTGAGCCACCAGGGAATGTCCATTATTCTTTGTGTTCACTTTACTCCATGAGCCACTTTACGGGTGGAGTCACTGCCTGTCATGTGCCTGGTACTGCTGAGCCTCTGGGCGATGCAGATTTCCTCAGATAAGACATGGCCTTTGAGAAGAAGCTGAGAGGTTCAGGGTCTGGGTGCTGGCCAGTAAATCACGGGTGAGAGCAGTGAGATGCATGCTTTGGGGGAGGCTTGCAGGTGTGTTCTGGGAGCCAGAGAAACATCCAGCTTAGACCTGGGATCATGGGACCCTTCCCAGGGGCGTCTGAGATGGCTGACATTAGCTGTTGTGTCTGCGTCCTTTGTAGGTGATGCTTGAACAGCATCGCCAACTCAGTGGACATGAATTTGAGAAAACTCTGGGAGATAGTGGACGACCGAGGTTGGTGCGCTGCATTCCTTGGGGTCAAAAAGAGTGGGACACGACTGAGCGACTGAACAACAGCTGCTTCCTTCTGTATCCATTGTAACAACTCAGTTCAGTTCAGTTCAGTTCAGTCGCGCAGTCGTGTCCGACTCTTTGGGACCCCATGAATCACAGCACGCCAGGCCTCCCTGTCCATCACCAACTCCTGGAGTTCACTCAGACTCACGTCCATTGAGTCCATGATGCCATCCAGCCATCTCATCCTCGGTCGTCCCCTTCTCCTCCTGCCCCCAATCCCTCCCAGCATCAAAGTCTTTTCCAATGAGTCAGCTCTTCGCATAAGGTGGCCAAAGTACTGGAGCTTCAGTTTTAGCATCATTCCTTCCAAAGAAATCCCAGGGTTGATCTCCCTCAGAATGGACTGGTTGGATCTCCTTGCAGTCCAAGTGACTCTCAAGAGTCTTCTCCAACACCACAGTTCAAAAGCATCAATTCTTCGGCGCTCAGCCTTCTTCACAGTCCAACTCTCACATCCATACATGACCACAGGAAAAACCATAGCCTTGACTAGATGGACCTTAGTCAGCAAAGTAATGTCTCTGCTTTTGAATATACTATCTAGGTTGGTCATAACTTTTCTTCCAAGGAGTAAGCGCCTTTTAATTTCATGGCTGCAGTCACCATCTGCAGTGATTTTGGAGCCCCAAAAAACAAAGTCTGACACTGTTTCTACTGTTTCCCCATCTATTTCCCATGAAGTGATGGGGCCAGATGCCATGATCTTCGTTTTCTGAATGTTGAGCTTTAAGCCAACTTTTTCACTCTCCTCTTTCACTTTCAACAAGAGGCTTTTTAGCTCCTCCTCACTTTCTGCCATAAGGGTGGTGTCATCTGCATATCTGAG
>SJXQ01007796.1:147003-162283 GCA_006408695.1 Aepyceros melampus
AAGTCTGACACTGTTTCTACTGTTTCCCCATCTATTTCCCATGAAGTGATGGGGCCAGATGCCATGATCTTCGTTTTCTGAATGTTGAGCTTTAAGCCAACTTTTTCACTCTCCTCTTTCACTTTCAACAAGAGGCTTTTTAGCTCCTCTTCACTTTCTGCCATAAGGGTGGTGTCATCTGCATATCTGAGGTTATTGATATTTCTCCCAGCAATCTTGATTCCAGCTTGTGTTTCTTCCAGTCCAGCGTTTCTCATGATGTACTCTGCATATAAGTTAAATAAGCAGGGTGACAATATACAGCCTTGACGTACTCCTTCTCCTATTTGGAACCTCTTACATATTGTTATGAATGCCTGCATGCTAAGTACCTTCAGTCATGTCCGACTCTTTGTGATCCTATGGACTGTAGCCCGCCCGGCTCCTCTGTCCATGGGATACTCCAGGCAAGAACACTGGAATGGGTTGCCATGTCCTTCTCCAGGGGATCTTTCCAACCCAGGGATCGAACCCGGGTCTCTTTATGTCTCCTGCATTGGAGGCAGGTTCTTTAGCCCTAGCACCTTTAGGGCATTGAGAAATGCTGACTTTGGAGACTTCCCTTGGGTACAGTGGTTAAGACTCTGCACTTCCATTGCAGGGGTGCAGATTCAATCCAACGCTGGGATGAATTCATGATGCAGCCAAAAGAAAAACAAAAATGATGGCTTTATTATATAATTAATACCCATCTTAGCAGTTGAGGGTGGAAATGATTATATATGCAAATTTTGGTATTTTATACTTCCTTAATAGGGTACTTTACAGGCTAGTTGGGATTTTTTAAGTGGGAGATATTGATGAATGGTTTATATCTCCTGCTAGAGGAGATTCAAATGAAAGAGTGATATTTCCCTCTCAGCCTGCCCAGTGGTATTCAGAATCTGAACTACCTGTCTCACAGGTCTGAGCAGCTTTCTTGATGCTTGGCACTCAGAAGTCCCCCATCCTTCTTCCTTGCCTTCTTGTTGGGGAGGTAGGAGCCCATTTAATCAACTACTTATCTATAGGACCCCTGGAATCATTGTAGACATTTGAGTTTGTGAACCCTCATTTTGAGAAGTTGTGATCAAACCTTGGCAGTCTCTCTCATCTCCTTGTCCATTTGCATAATAAATTCAGTTGCCAGATTCTTTGGTTCTATTCTTTCCATTGAAGTCTCTACACTAGTACTCCTGCTGCTATCCTAATCTGTCCACATTATGTTACATCTTGCTTTTTCTAATGTGATCATCTATTTGGCATCCCTGCTTCTTAGTTTTCCCTCATTTCAGTCCATCCTACACATCACTGCCAGATATTAGTTATATTCCTAAAGTAGTATCACCTTTTGCTTCAAAATAATCTACAGTCTCCAGTTTACTTGAATTAAGTGCAAACTATTCCAACATGGTATTCAAGGGTCTCTGCAGAATGTCCATGTAGCCAAGACTGCCAGTTTTTCTCTCCTCCTCCTTAATAAGAGACACTCTTTTCCTAATGTTAGCCAGACATATGGCTGTTCTGAATAAGGACTACATTTCAAGCTTCCCTTTTAGTTAGGGAGTCATATGACTTAATTCTGCCAATGAGATGTAAGACGTGACATGTGCAAGCTCTGGGAAGTACCTTAGGGAAAAGAGCCATACATTTTGCCCTCTCCTTCATCCTTCCTGATGGCTGGGATACAGATGTGATGGCTGGGATACAGATGTGGTGGCTGAAGCTCAAGCAGCCATTCTGAACCATAGAGGGAAGCCACACACAGAGGACGACAGAGCCTAGTTTCCTGGTCCCATGGAGCATTGCATCAGTCCTGACTCCATTATCTTGCTGCTGCTGCTGCTGCTAAGTCGCTCCAGTCGTGTCCGACTCTGTGCGACCCTACAGACAGCAGCCCACTAGGCTCCCCCGTCACTGGGATTCTCCAGGCAAGAACACTGGAGTGGGTTGCCATTTCCTTCTCCAATGCATTAAAGTGAAAAGTGAAAGTGAAGTCGCTCAGTCGTGCCCGACTCTTAGAGACCCCATGGACTGCAGCCTACCAGGTTCCTCCGTCCATGGGATTTTCCAGGCAAGAGTGCTGGAGTGGGGTGCCATTGCCTACTCCGACTATCTTGGGACTTGTTTTATATAGGAAACCAACAAACTTCTATCTTCACTGTTTTATTTTATTACACTTTCCCAAATATGCATTTTCAGCAGTTTTAATTTGGTATAGTTGATATACAAAAACTGCACTTACTTAATGTATACCATTTAATGAGTTTGAACATATGCATGTACTTGTGAAACACTGCAATCAAAGTGATAGACATGTTATCATCTCTAAAAGTTTCCTTGTACATTTTTGTTGCTATTCTCATTCTTGTTGTTTTTGTAGTAAGAACACAACATGAGATCCATCCTCAACACTTTTGTAAGTACACAATACAGTATTCTTAACTACAGTCACAATGTTGTTCAGTAGATGTCTACCACTTATTCAACTTGCATAATTGAAACTTTATACTAATTGAACAACTCTCAATTTTCTTCTACCCTCAAACTCTCACAATCACCATTTATTCTCTACTTCTAGAATTTGATTACTTTAGATACCTCTTATAAGTATAATCATGTCATATTTGTCCTTCTGGCTTTTATCACTTAATATACTATCCTTCACCCCACTCTAGTAATCTTGCCTGGAAAATCCCATAGACAGAGGAGCCTGGTGGGCTGCAGTCCATGGGGTCGCTAAGAGTCGGGCACGACTGAGCAACTTCACTTTCACTTTTCACTTTCCTGCATTGGAGAAGGAAATGGCAACCCACTCCAGTGTTCTTGCCTGGAGAATCCCAGGGATGGGGGAGCCTGTTGGGTTGCCATCTATGGGGTCGCACAGAGTCGGACATGACTGAAGCAACTTAGCAGCAGCAGCAGCATACTATCCTTCAGGTTCATCTATGTTGTCACACATGATAAGATTTCCTTCTTTTTCTTAAGGTTGAATAATATTCCACTGCATGAATACACCATATTTTCTTTATTCATTGATTTGTTGATGGACAGTTTGTTTATTTCCATATCCTGGCTATTGTAAATAGCTGCAGTGGACATAGCAGTGTAGTTAATCTCCTTGAGATGCTGATTTCAACTTCTTTGGATATATACTCAGAAGTGGGATTGGGGGTCCAAATACACATTTTAATAAGATTTACTGAGATATAGTTCACAGACCATTATTTTCACCTTCTAAAAGTGCCATCTTCTCATGTGTGCTGTGCTCAGTCACTCGGTTGTGTCTGACTCTTTGTGACTCTTTGGACTGTAGCCCACAGGCCTCCTGTGTCCACGGGACTTTTCAGGCAAGAATACTGAAGTGGGCTGCCATTTCCTCTTCCAGGGGATCTTCTCAACCCAGGGATCGAACCTGCGTCTCCTACATTACAGGTGGCTTTTTACTGCTGAGCCATTGGAGAAACCCCACCATCTTCTCATATATTTGTCTCCTATCCTTTGGACCCATAACTTTTTTTGTTTATTTGTTAAGGTTGGCCTTATTTTATAATTCTTACCCACCTGTCACATCTTCTCTACTCATATCCTTAGTACCTGGCATTTGTTTGTTGACTTTGCTTGCTGACTATATTTGTGGATGTATGAAAACACTGGTTAAGTTCAAATTCCAAGATGAACAAGAATGAAATACATATGAGAAACCTATGTGCACTTTGACTTCTTCCTGTGTCCAACTCTTTTGTGACCCCATGGACTGTTGCTTACCAGGCTCCTCTGTCCATGGGATTTCCCAGGAAAGAATACTGGAGTGGGTTGCCATTTGCTTCTCCAGGGGATCTTCCCTACCCAGGGTCTGACTCCATTATCTTGCTGCTGCTGCTGCTGCTAAGTCGCTCCAGTCGTGTCCGACTCTGTGCGACCCTACAGACAGCAGCCCACTAGGCTCCCCCGTCACTGGGATTCTCCAGGCAAGAACACTGGAGTGGGTTGCCATTTCCTTCTCCAATGCATTAAAGTAAAAGTGAAAGTGAAGTCGCTCAGTCGTGCCCGACTCTTAGAGACCCCATGGACTGCAGCCTACCAGGTTCCTCCGTCCATGGGATTTTCCAGGCAAGAGTGCTGGAGTGGGGTGCCATTGCCTACTCCGACTATCTTGGGACTTGTTTTATATAGGAAACCAACAAACTTCTATCTTCACTGTTTTATTTTATTACACTTTCCCAAATATGCATTTTCAGCAGTTTTAATTTGGTATAGTTGATATACAAAAACTGCACTTACTTAATGTATACCATTTAATGAGTTTGAACATATGCATGTACTTGTGAAACACTGCAATCAAAGTGATAGACATGTTATCATCTCTAAAAGTTTCCTTGTACATTTTTGTTGCTATTCTCATTCTTGTTGTTTTTGTAGTAAGAACACAACATGAGATCCATCCTCAACACTTTTGTAAGTACACAATACAGTATTCTTAACTACAGTCACAATGTTGTTCAGTAGATGTCTACCACTTATTCAACTTGCATAATTGAAACTTTATACTAATTGAACAACTCTCAATTTTCTTCTACCCTCAAACTCTCACAATCACCATTCTATTCTCTACTTCTAGAATTTGATTACTTTAGATACCTCTTATAAGTATAATCATGTCATATTTGTCCTTCTGGCTTTTATCACTTAATATACTATCCTTCACCCCACTCTAGTAATCTTGCCTGGAAAATCCCATAGACAGAGGAGCCTGGTGGGCTGCAGTCCATGGGGTCGCTAAGAGTCGGGCACGACTGAGCAACTTCACTTTCACTTTTCACTTTCCTGCATTGGAGAAGGAAATGGCAACCCACTCCAGTGTTCTTGCCTGGAGAATCCCAGGGATGGGGGAGCCTGTTGGGTTGCCATCTATGGGGTCGCACAGAGTCGGACATGACTGAAGCAACTTAGCAGCAGCAGCAGCATACTATCCTTCAGGTTCATCTATGTTGTCACACATGATAAGATTTCCTTCTTTTTCTTAAGGTTGAATAATATTCACTGCATGAATACACCATATTTTCTTTATTCATTGATTTGTTGATGGACAGTTTGTTTATTTCCATATCCTGGCTATTGTAAATAGCTGCAGTGGACATAGCAGTGTAGTTAATCTCCTTGAGATGCTGATTTCAACTTCTTTGGATATATACTCAGAAGTGGGATTGGGGGTCCAAATACACATTTTAATAAGATTTACTGAGATATAGTTCACAGACCATTATTTTCACCTTCTAAAAGTGCCATCTTCTCATGTGTGCTGTGCTCAGTCACTCGGTTGTGTCTGACTCTTTGTGACTCTTTGGACTGTAGCCCACAGGCCTCCTGTGTCCACGGGACTTTTCAGGCAAGAATACTGAAGTGGGCTGCCATTTCCTCTTCCAGGGGATCTTCTCAACCCAGGGATCGAACCTGCGTCTCCTACATTACAGGTGGCTTTTTACTGCTGAGCCATTGGAGAAACCCCACCATCTTCTCATATATTTGTCTCCTATCCTTTGGACCCATAACTTTTTTTGTTTATTTGTTAAGGTTGGCCTTATTTTATAATTCTTACCCACCTGTCACATCTTCTCTACTCATATCCTTAGTACCTGGCATTTGTTTGTTGACTTTGCTTGCTGACTATATTTGTGGATGTATGAAAACACTGGTTAAGTTCAAATTCCAAGATGAACAAGAATGAAATACATATGAGAAACCTATGTGCACTTTGACTTCTTCCTGTGTCCAACTCTTTTGTGACCCCATGGACTGTTGCTTACCAGGCTCCTCTGTCCATGGGATTTCCCAGGAAAGAATACTGGAGTGGGTTGCCATTTGCTTCTCCAGGGGATCTTCCCTACCCAGGGATCAAACCCGGGTCTCCTGCATTGGCAGGCAGATTCTTTACCACTGAGCCACCTGGGAAATCCTGACTTATTCCTAGAGAATGTATATTCTTTTCAAGACAACACATTGAATTTAAAGAAGTTTAGCAATATTAACATAATATAATCCAAGACAGGATCTTAATTAATAATATGTCAATTGTCCTTTCATTACGCAGATTTCAGTCAGGATCCTGACACAGAAAAAATGAGTACCTCTTATGCTTAATCAATCTTATCGATTCCATTTTTAAAATGAGGAAACTAAAGCCCAGAGTAAAAAAGTATTATTTCAGGAAATGGTATCTCATTGTTTGATTTTATCTGAAGACTTTAATCATAACCAGTTTCCTGCAGCTCTGAGAATATTACTTCCCCTGCATCAATCAGCACTGTGAGCTGTGGAAGACTATGGATGCTTGATCATTATATGGATTCTGGGACTCCACCATCTTCCTATGAGTTAGAATCTCTGGGAATGGGGCTCTGAAATCTGAATTTTTAATAACCTCCTGAGAAGATTTCTGTGTACATTGGAGTTTGAGAACCTCAACTCTGCATAATTAATAATACATTAAACCAAAGTATCTCAGCCTTGGTTGAGCATCAGAAGCCCTATGGAACCTGAATTATCCTATTTCTGGGCTCCAGTCTCAGAGATTCTGAGTCAGCCAGCTTTGAAGTCTTCTCCACTCTATTCTCATTTCACCAAGAAAGACTGAAGGCAAAAGGAGAAGGGGGCAGCAGAAAGGGGCAGCAGAAGATGAGATGGTTAGATAGTCACTGACTCAGTGGAAGTGCATCTCAGCAGACTCTGAGAGATAGCAGAGGACAGGGGAGCCTGGAGTGCTGCAGTCCATGGGATCACAAAGAGTTGGACAAAACTTAGCTACTGAACAACAACAACAATATGTTCTTCAGACTAAGTCATCTTTGCTATGAAAGAAAGTTGAAATACTATATGTATATGTGTGTGTGTGTGTATACACATTCAACAAGATCGTGTCAACTTCCCAGATCACCAGAAAAAACTGTTAATTAGTAAAAACTAAGATTCTTAGACTTACTGTAATAAGACAGAACATCAGCTTGACAGACAAGATTATGTCTCAAAAGAGGAAAATTACGGGAGGTTATTTAGACGGTTTTAAAGAAGGACAAACGACGTTGGGATAAGGCCTTGGAAGTTAGGAAAATGGACTGGGCAGAATTTACAACACAATAGTTTTGGGTTATTGGGCACAGGGAGGTCAGGGTCTTCAAGAGTCTCTAGAGATGGGCCAGTTACTTTTCGTAAGTCAGTCGTTTTCACTGGCTTTCAATTCTTATTCCCCAGGAACAAATACATACTTCCTGGAGAAAGCAGGTAAATTATTTAGTCTGGTCCCAGGATTACTGAACACAGGAGGAAAATATGTTTGCTTCCACTGAGTGCTCAGTCGCTCAGTCGTGTCCGACTCTTTGCAACCGCACGGACTGTAGCCTGTCACGCTCCTCTGTCCATGGAATTTTCCAGGCCAGAAGGCTGGAGTGCCATTTCCTCCAGGGGATTTGCCATTCCTTGCCATTTCCTTCTCCTGGGAATCATCCCGACCCAGGGACCAAACTCGAGTCTCTTGCATCTCCTACGTTGGCAGGCTGACTCTTCACCACTGTGCCAACTGGGAAAATTTGCACTGAAGCTTCAATTGTCCCTAGAAAACCACTTTCCAGAATTTTACATTCTGTGAGCCCTGTGGTAGAAATCTACCAAATAACATTTATATTTTCACATTTTACAGAAACCATTCCAACACATTGTATATTATATTATTGATACAATAACTTGTGAAGTTTTAAAGCCAAGTTATTTAATATTCCCATTTTACAGACAAGGAAATGAAAACTCAAGGAAGTTATGTAACTTGTCCTAAAAGTAAGGTGCTTTAGCTGGGAACTGAACACTGCTATTCAGACTCCTAAATCCATACTCTTAAATAGCACCACAAACAGGTTTTACTATGTTACACTGGAGGCTTTAAAAAGAAGAAGAAGAAAGAAAGTGCTGAGAAATCTGGAGTTAGCCCTTGAAGCTTGCTTAATGTATGAATAATTTGGTCATGGCAAAACTGGAAGGACCTCATTATAATTTGGCCCCAACTCTAAATTTCCAGAATCATGGACCCTAGAGAAGGAGCTATAACTGATCAACAGCAGGTATTATTATACGTGGTAATTAGCTGTGTATAAATCAACTGAGAAATAGGGGAAAAAAAATGATAGTGTCCTGAGTGTAAAAAGCACTGCATAGCACTTTTGTCCAGGTTGATTAGCTCCTTAATGCAGACAACCTAGAATTAGTTTTGTAGGTTCCAAATTATAAACTCTTACAGAGTGAAATGTGTTTTTCAAGGACACAAAGCACACCCTGCCCCCAAGTCTGACCAGGAAGTTACACAACTTTTCAAGTGGAAACTTACTTGTGGGACTTAATGACCCATGTCATTTCCATTAACAAAATGAAATATACCACACTTCCCAAAGTCTCTTTAAATTACAGATTTGTCTAAATGGTTCTTTTCAGATAAACAACTGCAAAAATCCCTCCAAACTATAGAAGCATACTGGATGCATACAGAAGCATATGATGATCTGGGAAAAAAAAATCATGAAGGAAAATAAGGGGAATAAGTCACAACTGATTTCTTCACTCTTCAAGCAGCAGCAGATACTTGAAAGTGTTAGTCACTCAGTTGTGTCTGACTCTTTGCAATCCCATGGACTGCAGCCCTCCAGACTCCTCTCTCCAAGGAATTCTCTAGACAAGGAGACTGGAGTAGGTAGCCATTCCCTTTTCCAGGGTATCGTCCTGATCCAGATATGGAAGGTCTAACACATACAATGAACTATCTCTTGGATACTGAATGCTGAAATAGATTAAGTATCTTCTGCAGGGCTTCCCTGGTGGCTCAGATGGCAAAGAATATGTAATACAGAAGACCTGGGTTCGATCCCTGGGTCGGGAGGATCCCCTGAAGAAGGGAATGGCAACCCACTCCAATATTCTTGCCTATAGCATTCCATGGACAGAGAGCCTGGCGGGCTGCAGTCCATGGTATTGCAAAGAGTCAGACACAACGGGGCAACTAACACTTTCACTCTCAAGTATTTTCTTCTGCTTGAAGAGTGAAGAAATCAGTTGTGCTTTCCTCAAGTGCGGTCTGGAGAAGGCAGTGGCACCCACTCCAGTACTCTTGCCTGGAGAATCCCAGTGACGGGGGAGCCTGGTAGGCTGCAGTCCATGGGGTCACGAAGAGTCAGACATGACTGAGCGACTTCACTTTCACTTTTCACTTTCATGCACTGGAGAAGGAAATGGCAACCCACTCCAGTACTCTTCCCTGGAGAATCCCAGGGATGGGAGCCTGGTGGGCCACCATCTATGGGGCTGCACAGAGTCGAACACGACTGATGTGACTTAGCTTAGCAAGTTGGGTCCATACACTAAATCAGGGCTCTCAGCCCTCAGTGTACCTTGCAATCATCTAGGAAGCTTTGAAAATTCTTGATTTTCAAGCCTCACCCCAGACCACAGGGTTTTTTAATTTCCCCAGGTGATTGCAAAGTGCCGGCAGAATTTAGAAACGGTGCTCAAAACCAGTGGTTCTCAAAATAAGCAACAGCAGCATCTGGGGACTTGTGAGATATGCAAATTCTCCAACCTTACCCCAGCCTCTCTTGAAACAGAAATTCTGGGGGCGGGACCTAGCAATCCTGTTGCCACACGCCTCCAGGTGATTCTGCTTTAAGCCACAGTGCTACTCAGAATCACTGTTCTAAATATAAAGGCTGCATTCTTCCACCTGCAGCTTAAGGGAACACAAGCCTGACCTGCCCCAAACACAGATTGAGACCTGCAACTTTCATCTAAAACCAGAAACCGCTATTGACACAACACCAAGGCCTCTGGCTTTAGGTAAATTTTGTGAAGTATCCTGTGAGACTTTAATGTAGTAAACTGTGGGACTTTAATGTAGACATGAACAACAGAAGTCCCGGGCCCTAACTCCAGAGCTGGTCCAGTGAGGCAGGCTGGTCTAACATAGAGCATCTACAGGGACCACAGTCAATAACCCATGGCCAACATTTGGGGGTTTCCTTGCAGGATACATTACACCTTCTTCCAGCTGCCAAGATTTTTGCTCAGGGATTCACCTTTTCCCCTTTCAGTCCTTGAGCAAAGTCTCAGTCTTCAGGAACCGGCCAGTCACCTAAAGGCTCTGGCACTGAGGACCTTGGCCCTAACTTCCTCTCCTCTCCATCTCCTCCCATCCTCCTGGCAACACAAGCATCACCCTGGAGAACCATCCAGTTCCTCCACAACATACTTCCTGAACTTCCTCATTTCCAAAGACCTTTCCTTAGGCTCAAGCTCACCCATTTCCACCCCCCGCCACAAGTCTTTTAAATCCACTAATTCAAGCACCCCACCTCTGGCCTTCAGCTTCCTCCCCTTCCAGCGCCTTTGCTTGGATACTCCTGGTTCACGTCACTTGCCTTCTCATCTCCTGACCCTCATTCTCTTCTTTTTTGGTTCCTCCTGAGAAAATGAATGCCCCTCACTCAAGGACACGGAATTTAAAAAGGCACCTTTTTCACCCCTCCAAATACTCATCCTGTCACTACTATTTGAATTTCATTATTGCTTCAAATCTCTGCCACTCTAATATGATGGAGAAAGTCCCTTCTGCTTTTCAAAGGCTAATCAACCTATGTGTTCTGGTCCCTCCCTCTACCCCTTTTCTAAAAATTTTTACACCACTCAGTATCTGCCCTTACTTGTGTCCACTTTTTCAATCATACCTTGAAACTGGATCTTTCTTATCATCTGTTAAACATGATGGCTTCCCTGGTGGCTCAGATGGTAAAGAATGTACCTGCAATTCAGGAGACCCAGGTTCAATCCCTGGGTTGGGAAGATCCCCTGGAGGATGGTGTGGCAACCCACTCCAGTATTCCTGGCTAGAGAATTCTATGGACAGAGGAGCTTGGTGGGCTACAGTCCATGGGGTCACAAAGAGTCGGATACCACTGAGCAACTAACATGTTAAACATGAACCAATCATTCCTGACTGAATCTTTCCGTGTATGAAGATGCAGGCAGGCACTGTTCTATTCCCACTTTTCTTGCTCATTCTTCCCACAAGGGTTGTTTGCATTTCCTCTCTTTATGGGTTCATCATTTGTTCCTCAGCACTTCTGGTTTCTGACCCCCTACACTACTTTTCCAGTGAAGTCAGCTCCATGTGGGACTGCTGTTCAGTCCTCATTGTCCTTAACTCCTCGGAAGCATCTGTCACCCTTGGCCATTCCCTTCCTCTCCTCTTTCCTTATTTACTTTTTAAATTTTTCTCAATGTGGACCATTTTTAAAGTCTTTATTGAATTTGTTACACTTGATTTTGGGGGGCCATAAGGCAAATGAGATCTTAGTTCTCTGACCAGGGATTGAACCTGCATCCTCTTCACTGGAAGGCAAAGTCTTAACCACTGGAGTACCAGTGAAGTCCCCTCTTTCCTTGTTATGTTCATCCATTAATCCCCCCTAGAAGCTACACTCTGTGAAAACACATGGATTATCTGTTTTGTACCTGTTGTATCTATATCCTAGAACAGTCCTGGCACATAGTAAGTGCTCATTAAATATTTACTCAGTGAATGAGTGAATCAATTGCATAAATTTTCATCTCATTATAGTACATGAAGGGAAGTGCAACTAGAAAAGAACATATGATGGGGGTCTATCCTCATATTAGGGAGAGGCACAGTGTTTGTGAAGGTTTCTGGTTTTGACACTCCCACACTCTCCAGCTTTTCTTTCCACTTCTCCAACCTCTCCTTCCCGATCTCCTTTACCAGATGCATTCTCTTCTCTCACCCTAATGTTGTGCCATTCCTCAGGCATTGTTCCTGGACCCTATTTCCTTTACATCTTACAACCCCTCCCCAGGTAACATTAGCCGTGTCATTTTCCATCTACATACCCATACCACCTTCAGTGAGAAGACCTCAGCCTGGGCCTGTCTTCTGAGCTCCAGACCAGTAGATCCAGTAGATTCCTGCCTGCTCAGCAGCTCTGCCTGCATGTCTTATTGCTTGCTGTTCAGTCACTAAGTCATGTCTGACTCTTCCTGACTCCATGAACTGCAGCATGCCAGGCTTCCATGTCCTTCACTATCTCCTGAAGTTTTCTCAGATTCATGTCCGTTGAGTCAGTGATGGCTATCTAACCATCTCATCCTCTGTACTCCCTTCTTCTGCCTTCAATCCTTCCCAGAATCACAGTCTTTTCCAGTGAGTCAGCTCTTCACATCAGGTGGCCAAAGTATTGGAGCATGTCCTGTATGCACCTCAAACGGAATGTGTCTGGAATTAAGTAGACACACTAGTGTTCTCCATTCCCCATATTTGCTTATTTTCTGTTGTTCTCTGTCTCAACAAGTGACACCACCTTCTGCCTAGTTATTCATGCTTCCTTCTCCCTTATTAATTCTCCTTCCCAGAACTGAGGATAACGATTTTAGACACGATTATAATAAATGAGATTCAACCTATTAGGCCCCTCATTCTTTTTTAATTTTTATTTATTTGGTTGCATCAGGGTCTTTTGTTGCAGTGTGAGGGCTCTCTAGTTGTGGCACTTGGGCTTAATTGCTCCATGACTTGTGGGATCTTAGTCCCCCACCAGGGACGGAACTTGCATCTCCTGCTTTGGAAGGTGGATTCTTAACCACTGGACAATCAAGGAAGTCCTCCCTAATTCTTTTATTCTCTACTTACTGCTGCTGCTAAGTCGCTTCAGTCGTGTCCGACTCTGTGTGACCCCATAGACAGCAGCCCACCAGGCTCCCCTGTCTCTGGGATTCTCCAAGCAAGAACACTGGAGTGGGTTGCCATGTCCTTCTCCAATGCATGAAAGAGAAAAGTGAGAGTGAAGTCGCTCAGTTGTATCTGACTCTTAGCGACCCCATGGACTGCAGCCCACCAGGCTCCTCCGTCCATGGGATTTTCCAGGCAAGATTCTGGAGTGGGGTGCCATTGCCTTCTCCTCTCTACTTACTAGATGTAGATAAATCCCAAGTATATCACACATACATAACTTTCCTTTACAAAATTGCTTTATCTGGAGTTATTAATTGCCTCTTTTTTGCTTTGTTCATTTCATTTGTTTGCTAACTATATCTTCCCATACTACAAATAGCTCTATTAAACACTTCTAAGTACACTGGTCAACTTTGTCAAACTTGATACATAGTCCATCCAATCCATTTCCTCCCAGGGATATATATTTTTTAAGAATCCTCTCCTCTTTTTCTCTTCTCTCACTGTTCCCTTGTTTCCTGGACCCCATGTCTTCTTCCTTTCTTGGTTTCAGTTCAGTTCATTTCAGTTGCTCAGTCGTGTCCGACTCTCTGTGACCCCATGAATTGCAGCACACCAGGCCTCCCTGTCCATCACCATCTCCCGGAGTTCACTCAGACTTGCATCCATTGAGTCAGTGATGCCATCCAGCCATCTCATCCTCTGTCATCCCCTTCTCCTCCTGCCCCCAATCCCTCCCAGCATCAAAGTCTTTTCCAATGAGTCAATTCTTCACATGAGGTGACCAAAGTACAGAGTTTCAGCTTTAGCATCATTCCTCCCAAAGAAATCCCAGGGTTGATCTCCCTCAGAATGGACTGGTTGGATCTCCTTGCAGTCCAAGGGACTCTCAAGAGTCTTCTCCAACACCACAGTTCAAAAGCATCAATTCTTTGGCACTCAGCTTTCTTCACAGTCCAACTCTCACATCCATACATGACCACAGGAAAAACCATAGCCTTGACTAGACAGACCTTTGTTGGCAAAGTAATATCTCTGCTTTTCAATATGCTATCTAGGTTGCTCATAACTTTTCTTCCAAGGAGTAAGCATCTTTTAATTTCATGGCTGCAGTCACCATCTGCAGTGATTTTGAAGCCCCCCAAAATAAAGTCTGACACTGTTTCCACTGTTTCCCCCATCTATTTCCCATGAAGTGATGGGACCAGATGCCATGAACTTTGTTTTCTGAATGTTGAGGTTTAAGCCAACTTTTTTACTCTCCTCTTTCATTTTCTTGGTTTACTCTCTCATTTTAATGAAGTATTTCCTTTAGTAGCTTCTGAGAAGCATCATGAGAAAGATTGAAGGCAGGAGGAGAAGGGGACAACAGAGGATGAGATGGCTGGATGGCATGACCGACTCAATGGACATGAGTTTGAGTGAACTCCAGGAGTTGGCGATGGACGGGGAGCCCTGGCATGCTGCATCAATGGGGTCGAAAAGAGTTGGACACAACTGAGTGACTGAACTGAACTGAGAAGCATCAAGTAAATTTTTGAGGCAACATGTCTGAAATGTCTTCACCTTATCCTCACATTAAGGTACTAATTTGGCTGAGTATAGAATTCCAGGTTGAAAATAACTTTCCATCAAAATTTTGAACTTATTTCATTGTTTTTATTGTATAAAAAATGCTGTTGTTGAGTAGTTTGATGCCATTCAATTTCTAATTCTTATATGTGACATGCTGTCTATGGAAGATTTTCAGCTTCTCTGTTTAGTACTGGAGATCTTAAATTTTGTAATGGACCCTGATACATATATTTTTTTATCATTCATTCCTTAGACTTTTACAATCTGAAAACTCAAGTTCTTCAGTTCTGATAACTTTTTAAATATTATTATTATTTTTCAATATATACTTTCCTTTCTAGTATTATTTTTTCTATTCTCTTTTTCTGGATTTAAAGTTTTATTCTTTTTTTTTCTTGTATCATCTCTTTTTCCTCTAACTTTTGTCTTCATATTTAATTTTGATTTCTCCCTTTCACACCAGAGGCTTTTCCTAAAAGGCTGTCATCCTTGGATATTATAATTCAGCTTAAGCTACACTGTGTGTTTGAATGAGTTTGTTAATTTGGTGGGCTTTAATGTGGGTCAATTATATGGCTATTTGGCTTTTTCACAGTTCAGTCGCTCAGTTGTGTCCGACTCTTTGCGACCCCATGAATCGCAGTATGCCAGGCCTCCCTGTCCATCACCAACTCCAGAGTTCACTCAGACTCACTCCCATCGAGTCCATGATGCCATCCAGCCATCTCATCCTCGGTCGTCCCCTTCTCCTCCCGCTCCCAATCCCTCCCAGCATCAGGGTCTTTTTCAATGAGTCAACTCTTCGCACAAGGTGGCCAAAGTACTGGAGCTTCAGTTTTAGCATCATTTCTTCCAAAGAAATCCCAGGGCTGATCTCCTTCAGAATGGACTGGTTGGATCTCCTTGCAGTCCAAG
>SJXQ01007797.1:2405-28271 GCA_006408695.1 Aepyceros melampus
GTGCCGCGATTCATGGGGTCGCAAAGAGTCTGACATGACTGAGCAACTGAACGGAACTGAACTGATGTTATAGAGTCGGACACGACTGAGCGACTGAACGGAACTGAACTGATGTTATACTGAGAGTTATAGGGAACATGAATAAGAAAATATTTTTGGTAAAGTGCTTGGATTAAATATGTTTCAGACAAAACTGGAATTGATCAATACTTTTAAATAGAGATAGTGCTATAGTTAAATTGAAAATGAAAGTGAAAGTGTTAGTTTCTCAGTCATGCCCAACTCTTTGCAACACCATAGACTATAGCCTGCCAGGCTCTTCTGTCCATGGAATTCTCCAGGCAAGAATACTGAAATGGGTAGCCATTCCCTTCTCCAGGAGATCTTCCTGACTCAGGGATCAAACCCATGTCTCCTGCATTGCAGGCTGATTCTTTACCATCTGAGCCACGAGGGAAGCCCCCATAGTTATATTAAGTGAACAAAAAAGAAAAGAAGAGGCATTTAAGACTTGCCAGTGAGGAAAATACAAAAATATATTATGAGTAGATGGTATCTTAAAAAAATAGCAAACAACTTATAAGTATTTAATATGTGCTTGATACTATTCAAAGTGCTTCACATATGGTAAACCATTAATCCTCACCGATCTCCATGAGGCTGATATTACTATTACGTTTATTTTATAAATGAGAAAACTGAAGTACACCAAAATGTGGCTAGCCCAGGATCCGATAAGAGCAGCAAAGCCTCAACCCAGACCCAGAGCACTGACCCCAGAGGCAGCACTTGTGATTGCAATATTGTCCCTTCATTAAAACATGACACTTATGCACTCTGGATCCTGAAGAGAAAGCCCATTACTGCTTTCTCCAGGCTTTTATCATTTGATAAGCACTCTGTTCACCAGTAATCTCTTCATTTATGTTTCTCAGAAAAGAATAAATGAGAAAATGTATTCTGTTGGTACATTACACTTAGAGGTTTTTCAAAAAGTGATCTCACTAGATAACAGATGTAAAGTGATTAAGATAATTCATAAAATTGATTAATCTGCACTCACATTGCAAGAAGAAAATTTTAGGGGCAATGGCCAATTATTGGTCCTTGTATTTTTGTTTATCGGCACTATCCATCATCTTCTGACCTTGCTCAGTTCTGCAATCAAATGTAAAGCCATGGCTGCAGTTCTGCTTCAGGCAAAACTCTATCCTTATCTACTCTGGGTTTTACAATTCATCTTCCCTGTTATGACAGTCCTTTTATAGTCATCCATTCAAACAGTTTTATCCAGAGCCTATTCCATGTCAAACAGAGGGACCACATCAGGCACCATAGGGAATACAGAGATGATGTGGAGATAGATCTGCCTTCATGGAGTTTGTGTGTAGAAAATAATGTAAACATAAATAAGTGGAATATTGTACAGGAAGAGGTGGGTGCCACACACAGAGATATAATAGACGAGGAAGAGGAAGAGTCAGGGGCAGGGGAGTGACTTCCTCCTGGAAAGATGAAGGAAGACTTTGCTATAAACATTGGTGCTTGAGGGGTAGGGAAGAGAGCTCAGAAATGGGAAGGAAAGGCCTTATAAGCAAACATGAGCAGACACAGGCAGGTAAGGTATATAAGCAACTAGTGAGAATTAGGAAGGAGCACAGAGGCGCTGAGATCAATATAACAAAGGTCCGGAAGTGCTCAGTTAAGGAGGAAGGGGGAATGACATAGTTAAAATTATAAGTACATAGTTAAAACTATAGCTGTGTGTAAATCATTGAATGGAGAAAGCATTTTGAAAGAATTTGATAAGGGCCTGAGCTGAGATGATGACTGTGGGTGCCACAAGGTTTTACTTCTCCATGGGGCAACCATCTGGACCTACTGAAAATATGGGAGTAACCAAAAAAGTGCTTGTGGAAGAATAGTACTCATAAATCACCTGCAAGAGATGTAATATACATTTTACCAATTTAACCATTTTGATTTCCTATTTGGACATCATTCTGGCAAAATTGAATAGAAAGGGGATGGGAAAAGGAGAGTAATGTACTAAGGACAATGATTAGCCAAACCATTGTAAGATAATATTAAAATCCAAGCAAAGAGACAGCAGAGTCCATTGAATTACCAAGTATTCTTTCCACAAATAGTTGTTTCAAAATAACTCACTGAGTAAATAAATGAATGAATTTAGTAACAAAAAAATTATAGATACATTTGGAACAATTTATTTTCATGGCAGAGAGCACTATACATTTTACAGATGTGACCCCATGAGTCCATTAAACCACCACACGGTAGTCAGTTACCATCAAAAATAAAAGTTTGTACCTGTTAGGGATGCTTTTATTTCAAGTAATAGAATGGGTGAATAGCTAAGGCTTAAACAAGCGGATTTATTTGACTTATGTAAAAATAAGTACAGAGATGGATGACCTAAGCCATGTATAGTGACTTAATGGTGTCATCAAGGAACCATGCTCCATCTTTTCGTTCCAGCCTCTTTGATGTGCTTTTTCATTGTAACAAAACAGCTGCTGCTGCTCTAGTCATCAAATCTAGAATTCCAAATAGGACAAAGGGGTTAGGGCAAAAGCCTGGGATAATCCTTCTTTAGGAAAGCAAGAGCTTCCCCATAAATTCCCCCTCCCTCTCTCATTGACTCCCACTTTAGTCTCATTTGTCCTAATTCTTTTCCTTTGGGTCACATATTTCACCAGTCTACAAAAGAGGCTGGAAAATGAATTATTTCACTTCTCAGCCTCTGATGTAGAGGAAAGCAAAGGAAAAGAGGACAAATGTTAGATGAACCAACAATAACCACTAAAAAGTTGTTTTGGTTTTTTTTTTAATTCCATTTCTTGGTTTAAAAGATATTGGGAAATATGTTCACTAGGAATTCCTTCCAAAATGGGCAAAGTAGAAAGTGTCTGTGCTTAATAATAGCTACTTTCCAGTAAGTACTTTTACTATTTCAGGACCTTTATCCACTTTATATCTAAGTCTAATAACAGACCTTAAGGTTCAATGAAGGAAACAGGTTCAGAGAGGTTCAGGAACACACTGGAGCTGAGGTTTGAAATAGATCCTATCTCACAGAGTCCATTTGTTTAATAACAAGGGATTGAGCCAAGAGAAGGGTTAGCCTCCCTCTCAAAACAGTCAGAAAAGATATTGATAAAGCCACAGAAATGGGAACCACAAGATGTTGACTGAGAAATCTCATTCTAGGAGAAATGGAGAAGGACTGACATACCAGATCAAGCAAGTGCTGTGCCAGCCCTTTACCTCTTTTACCTCTTCTAATCTTTACCTGTTTTAATCACTCAACACCATAAGATAGGTATTTAAATTATTTGAAGTGCCTTAGATGTGCCAGGTGTTATCCCTAAATTACCTCATTTCAGGTAAGGACAAAAGCCTGCTGTCCTTTGTTAGATAAACCCTGAACTGTACAAGGTGCTCTGCTCTGTGTCTCCCCTTGCCCTGAAGGAGCTCAGGTGGAGGAGGCAGGAGAAGGGATAAATGAGTAGCCACAATGCATCTGACCATTACGATGATGGAAGCTTGCACAGAGGGCTGCAAGGTAGAGTAAATTACTTCTTCCTTCTCCATGATTACCCCTGTGGGACTGAATGAACTCAAGACACCCTGGAACAATCTATGGAGATTACTCCACGAATTCAAGGCAGTAATCAGACCTTTGGAATTACTAAAAGTCCTTTTCATTACAAGTTCAGTATTGGAAATGGACATAGATGGACAGAAAAGATGGAATGAAGAGCTGAACAGCCAGAGAAGGAGTGGGGAAATAAAAGAAATTTTATATTAACCATTCTAATTTCTCGTTGATTGCCCCCTCCCTAATTTTGGAATTTAATTGCATAAAGTATAAAATAAACTTATAAGTATACCTGTTCATCAGTTTCTTTTTGGGCAATTCTTTTGAGACTTCTAGTTAATAGGAGCTACTCAAATATTAATGAAGACACTGGTTTTTGGTCTTCTGAGAGTCTGTGAAAGGTGAAAGTGTTAGTCACTCAGTTGTGTCCGACTCTCTGTGGCCCTGTGGACTGTAGCCTACCAGGCTCCTATGTTCATGGAATTCTCCAGGCAAGAACACTGGAGTGAGTAGCCATTCCCTTCTGCAGGGGATCTTCCTGACCGAGGGATCGAACGCAGGTCTCCTGCACTGCAGGCAGATTCTTTACCATCTGAGCCACTAGGGAAGTTGATTGCCCCCTCCCTAATTTTGGAATTTAATTGCATAAAGTATAAAATAAACTTATAAGTATACCTGTTCATCAGTTTCTTTTTGGGCAATTCTTTTGAGACTTCTAGTTAATAGGAGCTACTCAAATATTAATGAAGACACTGGTTTTTGGTCTTCTGAGAGTCTGTGAAAGTTGAAAGTGTTAGTCACTCAGTTGTGTCCGACTTTCTGTGGCCCTGTGGACTGTAGCCTACCAGGCTCCTATGTTCGTGGAACTCTCCAGGCAAGAACACTGGAGTGAGCAGCCATTCCCTTCTGCAGGGGATCTTCCTGACCGAGGGATCGAACGCAGGTCTCCTGCACTGCAGGCAGATTCTTTACCATCTGAGCCACTAGGGACATCCTTCAGATATTTTATATGAAGTAGCAAAACAACCCTGAATTTAAAAGGATGTCTGTAGAAAAGAAGCCTGGGTATATGTAAGCTGTAGCCTGATCCTTTACTATTCTCTTCAGTGACCAAATTAGCAGGGACTGTACAGCCAGGGCAGTACCAGATATACAGAGGGTGCTTTAAAATATTTATTGAATTACTGCATGGATTTGTGAGTTGTGTTGAATGAATTAGTTCTAATAAGTTTAGTGTGAACAAGACCTTGTTTAGACTTTTTTCATTTGGATTGGATTAGTAGTTTTTCAGTAGTGTTTTAAACTGAGGCATTCAAAAATTCATGTTTTCCTCTGTGGTCTGACCTCTAACCATCGCCAATTCACAGGTTATTTGAAAATGTCAGCAACCTTGAGAGATTTCTCAGAAAATACCAAGGAGTATTGCTTCAATTTCTACATTTGCTGTCAAATCCAGGATCAAGGAAGAGAAAAATAAATGCTGGATTTTTTTTAAAGAATCTTGTTTCTTCCCTGAAATTTTAGTTTGGATGTATCAAGATTGTTGTGAAAATAACTTTTTCTTCTATCCTGAAACTTCTGCTTAAAAATCTCATTCCAGACACCACCATCAGTTGATACATACTTGATAGTGTTTATTTTTAGTGTTTCTACCATGGCTTTAGAGTTCATATGTTCATGATAATTTCATTCCTACAGAAGTCCCAAAAGATGACATGATCCTTTACAACTGACATGATCCCTTACAACTGAATTCAGTAGGAATTTCCAACTAAACCCTCTCTGTCTCAGAAGATCTCAGTGCAGTCCTCCTAGCTGTGTTAGCAATGTCAGATATCTGCAGTTTTCTTCTGATTGCCTTTCCATTTCATCAATTCCATCTGAATTCCTAACACACTGAAATTTGTTGTTAACAATATCAAGTAATTAATTCCCTAAACTGCATGAATAGACAGTTCTGTCATGGCACTGCTCTGCTCCATTTTCTGTGAACTGATAGCTCTACTTTAAAATTGGAAGGGAAGAGAAAAATACAGGAAACTTCAGTTGGCTCAGATTATTGTCTCTCGCTTGTAGTTGCTCACAGACTACATTCTCTTGAGCTGGGGGCTCTTGCCCAAGCTCTTCCGTCTCCCTGCAGTCCTGTTCAGCTCCGCCTCTCTGCCTTCTCCTGGCTGGACTGTCACTCTTGAGATGGCTTCCTTGGGGAAACCACTCTGTCTGGGTCAGATGCCCCCGTGAGCTCCCCAACACCATGTTTGATCTCTATCCTGACTGTTACTACACTATCGTATAATTCTACTTCTTTATGATTCTAGTATTTTTCAACTATAATTCTGTCTTTACAGTTTCACTGTCTCCTTTCTTCGTCTTTTTACTGTTGTCTTCAATATTTTATTTCTAGCGCCTAAGCTGGAGTCCCTAAGTCCATGTATAGGAAGAGAGGAGGCAAAAATAAAGCCAGAAAATATCTTTCATCTTGAAAACCTTTTTTCACATCTTGCAGTTAATCCTATGTTATATCTTTCAAGAATTCTGCAAGAATTCCCTGGAGGTCCTGTGGTTCGGACTCTTGCTCTCACTGCCAGGGGCCTGGGTTCAATCCCTGGTGAGGGAACTAAAATCCCACGAGCCATGTGGCCAAAAAAAAGATGAAAAGAACTCTAGTCTTTATGATGCCTGAAGTATGCTTTGTTTTCCTTTTAAGTGTTAAGTCTCTTGATTCAAAATTTAGCTTTTAAACTGCACATCAGATTTTCATGTTTTGTTATTCCACACTCTAATAAGGTAAATTAGAATTCTTCAACTAATGCAAATTTCAGAAAGAATATGCAATGTGTGAAGCGAAAGTTCCATGATGGAAAGTATTTTGAGTGATTTCTTTACCACTAATTTCCCAAATTCCTAGAACACTGTCTGGCATGCAGTAGATGCTCAATATTTACTGACTGAAGCATAGTTTTAAGCCAGTACCCTAATCACATCCTAGACAGGAGACGTAAAGAGAAAAAACAAACATGGCCAGCCAAGTGAAAGTAGCAGCATTTATCAAAGGAGAAAAACAAGAACAATGATTGATTAAAAACTCAAGGGCAGCCCAATCATGGTTGTAGGGCTTTAACCAGCTCTTGGCCTTATGCAAGTTATGGAAACTCTCAGGTCCCCAGTTATGACCCTGGAAAAGTAAATCTCATATTATGTACCTTCTAGGTTCATTGTGAAGATTGAATGAGAAAAGGTAATTAAAGCATTTCAGTACGGTGCCCAGCACAGAGAAAGTGCTAATTAGGCATGACTGTTTGCGGTGCTAGTGGTAAAGAAACCTGCCAATGCAGGAGACATAAGAGATGTGGGTTCAATCCCTGGGATGGGAAGATCCACTGGCGGAGAGCATAGCAACCCACTCCAGTATTCTTCCCTGGAGAATCCCATGGACAGAGGAGCCTGTAGGGCTACAGTCCATAGGGTCACAAAGAGTCAGACGTGAAGGAAGCCGCTTAGCATGCACTCATTATTATTATTTGGAAATTATTGCCTCCTAACTGGCCAGATGTATTATTAATGCTATAGCAACCACATGTCCTGCGTTACTTTCCATCTTGATTCTTTTATTATATCAGATTTATGAAAAAATAGAAATTCCTATAATCCAGTGACATTTTTTAAGGTGGCTGTTGCAGCTCCTATGAAATGATGAACTGAAAAAATTGAATCCAGCTGAACAGTCTGAAAGAAGCATTGCCAAACCTGTTTCCAGCTTCAAAAGCCCTTCAGAAGCTATTTTATAGACACTTGATGTTGATTTTTTTCTTCTCTCTTTTCTTCTTTCAAATTTGCTTTCACTTGCTTGGTTTCTTTCCCCTTTCTACCTCCCTGAGGATGGTCTCAGACATCAAGAACAGTAGGTAGGGCGCTGGTTCCATACATTTGTTCATGACTATATCATTTAAAAACTCTGCTAAGTCTCTAGTGTATCCAAAGGAACCCAATACTAGGGAAATAATGCAAGAAATTCAGTGATAAATATAACATTCAGGGCTACCCTAGTGGCTCAGTGGTAAAGAATCTACCTGCCAATGCAGGAGACACAAGTTTGATACCTGATCCAGGTGGATTCCACATGCCATGGAGCCACTAAGCCCACGCGCCACAACTATGAAGCCTGTGTTCTAGAGCTCGGGAGCCACAGCTACAAAGGCCAAGTGCCCTAGAGCCCATGCTCTGCAACAAGAGAAGGCATCACAATGAGAAGCCTGAGCACCACAATGGAGAGTAACCCCTGCTCACTGAAACCAGAGAAAAGCCCATGCAGCAACGAGGACCCAGCACTGCCAAAAAGAAATACATAATTTTTTTTTAAAATGACATGAAAATCCCATGGATGGAGGAGCCTGGAAGGCTGCAGTCCATGGGGTCGCTGAGGGTCAGACACGACTGAGCGACTTCACGATCACTTTTGCAAAACATAGTGTAGTATCATGGGCCAAAGGCTAGCTTTGAAGTCACAAACACCAGGGTTTGAATCCCAGCAAGTTTCTTAACTTTTCTGAACTGGGGTATCATCATCTGTAAAACGGAATGAAGTTTACTGACTTGCAAGATTAATTAAGATTAGAATAATGTGAATAAAACACTCTATCACTTGAGTGCCTAAATGAATGACATCCAAAGTCTAAAACACTTAGAAACAAGTCTAATCAAAATATATCCAAAATGCTCTTAATGAATGTAGTTTACATTTGTTGAGCTCTTCACTGTGCTGAA
Source organism: Aepyceros melampus (assembly GCA_006408695.1). Taxonomy (NCBI): domain Eukaryota; kingdom Metazoa; phylum Chordata; class Mammalia; order Artiodactyla; family Bovidae; genus Aepyceros; species Aepyceros melampus. Next base: position 10,792 of record SJXQ01007797.1, read on the forward strand.
TGACATCATGCAAGTATGTTGTTAGGAAGATGACTATGCCCCATGATAAATTCATCATGTGCTCATAATGCCTAAGGTATATCCATTTCAAAGTGATGGGCTCCATGGGAAAACTGAAATCCAGTTCTGAAAACTACTCATTACTTTTCAAAATGACTAAATCAGGAGACAACATCAACAGTTACTTATTTTAATGGAGACATTTTTCAGAAGAAATGTCAACCACAAATCTGTCTTGGCAAATGCACACTATGTTATTTTCTATCCTTTTCCTTCTCAACATTGGCAAGCAGATCTGCCTGAAGGATGAGCAGCTTTCAAGTTTCTATCAAATGGGGGGGATGGAGTCTGTTTACTTCTGTTTTTAATTCTTTTTATGTAAAAATCTTATGTTCCTTTTTAAAACAAGTATTATTTATGGAGAGGGTGTGTGTGTGTGTGTGTGTGTGCGTGTGCATGTGTGTGTGTGCGTGCCTATGTGTGAGTGGGTGTTGGGGGTAAGGAATGCAAACAAGTTTAAAAGCATTCATTATTCTGCAATCCAGAAAAAAAAAAAACCCTATTAACATTTTGAATCTTTTCCATGTAGTGTTTTTCTATGATATTTTGATAGTATGGTAGCTGAAATCATATTGTACTCTGCATTAAACATTTTTTAACTTAAAATTATATCATGAGCAAGTTTGCAAGATATTTGTTTTCTGTCTTAAAGCCTCAGTAGTAATGAGTGACCTAGTGTATTCACTTCGGAGAATTCACATGAAGTTCTGATTAGAGAAGATGTGAGGATCCTTTGTGGACTTCCCAGGTGGCTCAGTGGTAAAGAATCCACCAGCCAGTGCAGGAGAAGCAGGAGACTCAAGTTCAGTCCTTGATCGGGAGGATCCCTTGCAGGAGGAAATGGCAACTCACTCCAGTATTCTTGCCTGGAGAATCCATGGACAAAAGAGCCTGGCGGGCTACAGTCCATGGGGTCGCAAAGAGTCAGACACGACTGAGCACACGCATGCATGCTGAGGGTCCTTTGTAAATCGCTTGTAGAGCACGCAAATGAGACTGTTATTTAATTGGAGCCATATGATTTGAGGAGTCAGAGGCCCATATTTATTGTGTATATACAGAGCACTCTGCAAATCATGGTGTGGATCCAGAAAAGACTCAACACAACTCCTGAGCCCAGAGAGTTACAGTGTGGTCCCAGAAATGAAGCTAAACTATGAAAACATTAGAGGGAAGCAGAGAGTTAAGCTCTTCTTTTGACTATGGGTAGAATTTAGCCTTAATTATTTAGAAAGAGTTCTCAGATCTTCAATTCCTTCTATCCTGGGTTCTTTCAATTTTAAAATGATTCATGCTTCAGAGAATTTTTTTCTTACCTCAGACATAATTATAATTTTACTCCCAATAATGTGATTTGCCAGTCAGATAGTAAATTTCCAGTCTTCCTCCAAAGACAAAAAAGGGCAGGAGTGGAGAAAATTGTCTGCTTTTGTAAACCCAGATCATTTATAATGATTGGTTTAAATTAAAACTAGTATTTTATAGTGAAAGCCTCCCTTGACTTAAAAAAAAAGAATTGCAAAATGAGAAAGTTTCTTAAGATTCTGTTAGTTTATTCTATAGAGTATTTTTACATAATTATGTTACTATGGAAAATTCCCATGTTTCCCTATGTCTGAGAGGTGGAATTAAGAATAATCTTTATTTTTCTTCTCTTTCTCAACAAATTTTCCTACTGTAACATGTATTCAACAAAAAAATAAAAATTACTAAGAACTCATATGCTCGAGGATCAAAAAATAACATTGTCAACCAGTTCAAATAAATAAGAAGTGGGAGAATTCAGCTCAGATAAACAACACACAGCAATATATGTACAGGAAACCAGTGAAATATTTCCATAAGGAAAAAGTACATACAAGCTTACTTGAACTCTACAGAACTTCTCCCCGGATGATTCACTAACTTTTCTTCAAATTATTTATTTGGTTTCATGGTATGTCAAACAACTGTCAAATTCAGTGGCAGTGTTTTTTCTCTCTCTCCATGAACTCTACTGAGAATTCATGCTATCAAAGTGTCCAAAGTTAAATATCTTCGTCAGAGCCAAGAATTGAATTAACAGACCAAGAGATGGATCTTGGATTAGCTGGGGCTCAGGGATAAACTGGGAATGGGACCAAGTAGAGAGTTTAGCAAGATGTAGAAGATTCAGGAATGGCATAGGAAAAAAAGTTATAGGAAACAGTCAGCAGGAGAAAGAAATAGGGATTTTGTTTAGGGCTCAGCCCAAGGAGGTTACTAGTTGGTGGTCCATTCATTAATTTAATAAGTATGTGTTGTTAGTGGTGGTTAGATTGCATAAGGAACATGAGAGTCTTTTTTATTAATTAATTAATTCTCATTTATTTTTTGGCTGCACTGGGTCTTTTTTGCTGTACACAGGCTTTCTCTAGTTGGGATGCATGGGCTTCTCATTGCAGTGGCTTCTCCTGTTGCAGAGCACAGGTTCTAGGCACTCAGGCTTCAGTACTGGCAGCATGTGGGCTCCAAAGAGCAGGCTCAATAGTTGTGGTGCATGGGTTTAGTTGCTACACGACATGCAGAATCTTCCCGGATCAAGGATCAAACCTGTGTCCCCTTGCATGGCAAGGAGGATTCTTAACCACTGGACAATCAGGGAAGCCCTAGAGTCTTAATTAAAAGCAACATCTTAAAGCAAGTAGAGGAAGATGAGGCAAGGAGAGGAGAAAATATAGTCAAAGACGTGAGAGAAAAGGAGAACCGGGTACTATACCATACCTAAATTAAAAGTGCTCGGGGGGAGAGAAGTGTCAACTGTAGCTTCTGTGGAAAGTCAAGCAAGATATGGACTAGATTGAGGCCCATTCCTGATATAAATTGGAAAGTAGTCAGAGATTTTATAGTCCACTGCCTGTTTGGAGTAGACACCAGATTGAAGTAGGCAGAGGAGTTAAGTGGGAGGTGAGAAGAGAGCTGGGTGGGCAGGTGTTGGAACTCAAGACATTTGACTATGAGAGAAAGGAGAAAAATAAAGCAGCGGTTTAGATGGGAAAGTGGAGCTGAGGAAACAGTTGTTTTCTTTTAGTTTTGCATCTCATTGTTTTTATCTTGAAAGAAAGAAAGAAAAGAAAGTGAAGTTGCTCAGTTGTGTCTGACTCTTTGCGACCCCATGGACACCAGGCTCCTCCGTCCATGGGATTTTCTAGGCAAGCATACTGGAGTGGGTTGCCATGTCTTAGGGTAGACTTAAGTGAGTTTCAAAGCTGGCATAAGGGACACAATTGAAGAGACTGACACAACTTCATGAATATAAGCAACATTATCTAAAAGTCTAGAATAGGTCAAAAAGAGCTATTCAGCTGATTTCAACAAATATGTAAGTCCTTATAGACTGAGAGTCAAAAATGAACAAGATAAATTTCTTGCCTTTTAGAAGCTACAGTTTGTTAGCAACTCACCAGAAGAGAATTTATTCAGGGGAAGAGAAAGAAGGCCACATAATTAATATGTCAAAATAAAATCCAGAAGAAAATTACTAGAAGAGGACAGATAACACAAACCCAGGAGCCATTAGGTGGTCTCCTGAGTGTTCCCCACACAGGCTGTCCCAGTTCATGCCCCGGCTTTCACCCCTGTTACCTAAGTTGCCCTCACTCTTCTTCCCTTCCCTTCAGATCCTGTTTATTTCACCTCTTTTCCCTGACTATTCCAACCTCTGTCCAACTCCTCTGTTTTTGAATTGCTTTACCGCTTAATGTATCACATAGTTTGGCTCTTAACCATCTCCTAAGAGGAGGTACAATATTAGGGGAAAGAACCCCAGCTTCACAGTATCAAAGAGACCTGGGTCAAACTCCACCTCCATCATTTCCTACCTGCAGGACCAGAGCAAGTCCTGTTTCTAGTTTCTCCATCTTAGAATGGGGAGGTAAACCTATTTCTAAAGGTCACTATCAAGAGTACAGGGGCTTCCCCGATGGCTCAGTGGTAAAGAATCCACCTGCAATGTAGAAGACACAGGTTTGATTCCTGGTTTGGGAAGATCCCCCAGAGGAGGGCATGGCAAAGGGCTTCCCTGGTGGTTCAGTTGGCAAAGAATCCACCTGCAGTGCGGAAGACCTCGGTTTGATCCCTGGGTTGGGAAGATCCCCTGGAAGAGGGCATGGCAACCCATTCCAGTATCCTTGCCTGGAGAATCCCCATGGACAGAGAAGCCTGGTGGGCTGTAGTTCATGGGATGGCAAAGAGTCAGACACGACTGAGGGACTAAACATACATCAAGAGTAGATGAAATAATAGCTATTAGGCAGAACTGAAACAGTATGGGCTCTTGACCAGACTGAGTGTGTTAGAATCCCAGTTCTGTCAGGGCATCTTGGACAGGTTACTTAACCTATCTGGGGTTCAAATTCTTCCTGTATAAAGGGAGGGCTTTCCTGGCGGCTCAGTGGTAAAGAACCTACTTCAAATGCCAGAGACATGGGTTCAATCCCTAATCCAGGAAGATCCCACATGCTGAGGAGCAATTAAGCCCGTGCACCACAACTATTGAGCCTGCACTCGAGAGCCCAGGAACTGCAACTGCTGACGCCAGTGCACTCTAGAGCCTGTGCTCCATAGCAAGAGCAGCCACCACAGTGAATGTTCATGAACCACAGCTGGAGGGTAGCCCCCATTCACCGCAACTAGAGAAAAGCCCAAGCAGCAACGAGGACTCGGGGCCCAAAATAAATAAATAAATAAAGTTTGCTTTAAAAAAAGGAGTTTCTAACTGATGCCTACCTCATAGAATTGTTGGAAAAAATGAGGCAGTATCAACAAAGCCCTTAAAACATCTCTGGGCATATAAGTACTATGTAAATGTGTGCTGTTGTTTTCTTCTCTGCCATGTATTACTTCACACAAAAAAATAGTTTATCTAAAATGTTTGCTAGTCATTTAGCAATGAGGTAAATGTTTGCTACCCCTTAGCAATATTAACAATAGCTCTGCTGCTGCTGCTAAGTCACTTCAGTCATGTCCAACTCTGTGTGACCCCATAGACGGCAGCCCACCAGGCTCCGCCGCCCCTGGGATTCTCCAGGCAAGAACACTGGAGTGGGTTGCCATTTCCTTCTCCAATGCATGAAAGTAAAAAGTGAAAGGGAAGTCGCTCAGTCGTGTCCGACTCTTCAAGACCCCATGGACTGCAGCCTACCAGGCTCCTCCGTCCATGGGATTTTCCAGGCAAGAGTACTGGAGTGGGGTGCCATTGCCTTCTCCACATAAACCTCAGAGAAACATTTTATTTACTAGATTACTGGTTTATTTAAAAAGGAAAGAAGTCAGGAACGACAAAACAGAAGAAATGCATATGGAGAAAAATGTATGAGGCATGGCTAGGAGCACACTGCTTGCGCCAAATCTCCATGTATTCACCAGCCCAGAAGTTCCCAAACCCTCTCTCTTCTTTCAGGTTTTTACGGAGACTTCATTACAGGGGCATGATGTTTAAATTGGCTGTTCGTGGCTGAACTCAGTATCCAGTTGCACTCCTTTCCCTTCCCCGATAGAAATGGGGGTGGGGCTGGAAGCTCCAAGCCTCTAATCCCTTGGCAGTTTCTTTAGGGCAACCCATTTTTGGGTGGGGTGCAAGAGTCATTTCATTAACATAACAAAAGACATCTTAATTGTTCTCACCACTTAGGAAATTCTAAGGGCTTTAGGAACTCTGTTCTGAAAACTGGGACCAAGATCACATAACTATTTCTTATTATAAATCTCAATATCACAGACCCCAAGCAAATAAAATGTTGCAACTCGTGAATTACCTGAAATGGCACTCTGGCGCCAGTGGGATCCTTCTTCTTAGCTTGTATTTCTTTATCCTGTATCTAAAAAGCAAAAGATAATAAATAATTAATTAAAATAATAAAGCTATATAAATTATGCAAATTGCAATTTGTTAAAAGATACTCTAACAGAAATCTTACTCTAAGCAAGCTATTAGCCAATGCACAGAAGAAATGATCAACAAACACATCGTAAAAGTTTTTACTTCACTAGTCATCAGAAAAATAAAAAATAAGGCTATTTTTAATTTGTTTTATTGGAGTACAGTTGACTTAGAGTGTTGTATTACTTTCTAGTGTACAACAAAATGATTCAGTCATATATATAGATATATATACACATATGTTCTTCTTTATATAATTTACTGCAAGATATTGAGTATAGTTCCCTGTGCTGTACAGTAGAACCTTGTTACTTGTCTATTTTGTATATAGCAATATGTATATGATAGCACCAAACTCTTAATTTACNCAGTCATATATATAGATATATATACACATATGTTCTTCTTTATATAATTTACTGCAAGATATTGAGTATAGTTCCCTGTGCTGTACAGTAGAACCTTGTTACTTGTCTATTTTATATATAGCAATATGTATATGATAGCACCAAACTCTTAATTTACCCCTCCAACTCCACCTTTCCCCTCGGTAACCATAAATTTGTTTTCTGTAAGATTCTATTTTTATATGTGTCAAATTAAAAAAGATTATTTAAAGTATAATATTCAGTGGTGGCTGGTAATTTAAATTGTTGCCACTTTGAAAAATAATTTGGCATATATATCAAGAGCCTTGGCAATGACATGCAATTTGACTTAATAATTTCACTCCTAGAAATCTGTTCTGATGAAATAACCATAGATAAGGATAAGTGTTTATGAACAAGAATATTTATCAAAGATATATTCACTTGCTTAATGATTTCATCCACCGTCATGTCTATAGATTCTGATTTCCAAGTTATATCTCCAAGTTCAACTTCTTCCTTCAACTCTGGACTCTCATATCCAACCATCTACTGCTACTGCTAAGTCACATCAGTTGTGTCCGACTCTGTGCGACCACTTTGGGAGCCCACCAGGCTCCCACGGCTCTGGGATTCTCCAGGCAAGAACACTGGAGTGGGTTGCCATTTCCTTCTCCAATGCATGAAAGGGAAAAGGGAAAGTGAAGTCACTCAGTCGTGTCCGACTCTTTGCAACCCCATGGACCGCAGCCTACCAGACTCCTCCATCCATGCGATTTTCCAGGCAAGAATACTGGTGTGGATGGACTCTCATATCCAACCATCTACTGCTACTTCTGAGTCACATCAGTTGTGTCCGACTCTGTGCGACCACTCTGGGAGCCCACCAGGCTCCCACGGCTCTGGGATTCTCCAGGCAAGAACACTGGAGTGGGTTGCCATTTCCTTCTCCAATGCATGAAAGGGAAAAGTGAAAGTGAAGTCACTCAGTCGTGTCCGACTCTTTGCAACCCCATGGACCGCAGCCTACCAGACTCCTCCATCCATGCGATTTTCCAGGCAAGAATACTGGTGTGGTGTGCCATTGCCTTCTCCGATCCAACCATCTACTTGATGTCTTTTCCATTTGGGTGTCTAATATGCATCTCAGACTTTACTGTACCAACTGACCTGTCTCCTGATCTCCCACCACAAACATCCGCCAACCCTACTCTATTTCAGTCTTCTTTTCATTTGGATAGCACCTCTGTCCAATAGTAACTTAAGCTAAAAAATCTAATAATCTTTGACTCCTCTCCATTTCACACCCTACATCCAGTCTGTCCCAAATCCTATTGGCTCTTCATTCAAAATATATCAAAACTTACTGTTTCTGAAGACCTCCATCACTACCACCCTAGCCTGGCTACACAGTCTCTCTCCTGGATTATTGTAATAACCTCCCAGCTGATCTCCTTGCTTCAACTGTTTCCCCTGAAGACTAGTCACATAGCAGCCCAAGGAAATATTTTTGCAAGCTAATTAGATTATGTCACTCCCCTGTTTGAATGTTTCACAGCATAGGGCCTTTAACAGTGACCGTGTGTCTACTGTGGTGTCCTGTTACTGCTCTGACCTCATATCTCCTTTCCTCTTTGCTTGTTCACTTCACTGACTGTGCTCCCTCCTGTTCTCAGCATGGTGCAGACACAGTTCCCCACAGGGCCTTGCTTTTGCTGTCCTCTATCCCAAGGATGCTCTTGTTTGATAGCCACTTGGCTTACTTCTTACTCCCTTCAAGTCTCTGTTTAGATGCTACCTTTTCTTTAAGATTTACTTGACCCATTATTAAAAACTGAAACATACTTTCACCTATGCTCTCTATCCCCTTTACCTCCTTTCTTTTATTTCTCCAGGGCATTTATTACCTTCTAATATACTCTTTATTTTACTCATCGTCTGCCCTTCCCTATTAGATAGTTAAGTGCTGTGAAGACAGGAATTTTTTTTTAATTAATTTTTAGTTTGTTTTGCTTTACAATACTGTATTTGTTTTGCTACACATTGACATGGATCAAGACAGGAATTTTTTCTGTATTTTATTCATTGCTATATCATAATGCCTAGAATAATGGTCATGTATGGCTGTGAGAGTTGGACTATAAAGAAAGTTGAGCACCAAAGAATTGATGCTTTGGAACTGTGGTGTTGGAGAAGGCTCTTGAGAGTCCCTTGGACTGAAAGGAGATAGTCCATCCTAAAGGAAATCAGTCCTGAATATTCATTGGAAGGACTGATGCTGAAGCTGAAACTCCAATACTTTGGCCACCTGATGCGAAGAACTGACTCATTTGAAAAGACCCTGACGCTGGGAAAGATTGAAGGTGAGAGGAGAAGTGGACAACAGAGGGTGAGATGGTTGGATGGCATCACCAACTCAATGACATGAGTTTGAGTAAATTCCGGGAGTTGGTGATGGACAAGGAGGCCTGGTGTGCTGCAGTCCATAGGGTCACAAATAGTCAGACACGACTGAGCAACTGAACTGAACTGAGAAAAGTGGTACATGGGAGGTGTTCCATAAGCATTTTTTGAATGAATTAATAAATTTACAAGAACAGAAAAAGGAAATAAAGTCTAACAATAAGAGAAATATTCAGTAGTGGTACATTCAAACAATGAAATGTTTATAAACCTTGAGTGATGTTTTCAAAGACTTTTAGTACCATACAAATGTGCCAGTTTTATCTTATAACATTATACTTTTTTAATCTTGGAGGAAATATAGCAAAATCTTAACTTTGCTTGCCATAAGGTGATGATTTTACAAGATGTTTCTTTCATCCTTTTTGTAGTACATTTTTATTGCATCAATTCAGTTCAGTTGCTTAGTTGTGTCCAACTCTTTGCTACTCCATGGACGGTAGCATGCCAGGCTTCCCTGTTCATCACCAACTCCCAGAGCTTGGTCAACTGGAATGGGTAGCCTATCCCTTCTCCAGGGAGTCTTCTTGACCCGGAAATCAAATCAGGGTCTCCAGCATTGCAGGTAGATTCTTTACTGGCTGAGCTACCAGGGAAGCCCCCATTATCATCATAGCTACCATTTATCAAGGATATCAGAGACTTTCTGACCAGTACTAAGTCTTTTTAAAATACCTTTAGAAGGAGACGTAATAACCAAGTTTGGGAGTCAGATAAGTTCAGATCCTACTTAGCCTCCTTAAGCCTCCATATGTTCATCTGTGAACAAGGCTCAGTACCTCCAGAAAACTTCTGTACAGTAAGATATGTAAAATACTTGGTCCAGTACCCAGCATGTTGTAAGCCCCTCATAACTTGAAGATACTTTTGCTATTTTTGTTTTATTTAATAGTTGTCATCACAATCTCTCATCTGTTTAACAATCTTTAAGTGTAATGTGGATAAGACTATAATATTGTAGATTAAGGAATTCGCCCAAGTCGCATAGCAAGTGAGTGGCAGAGCCAGATATCCTTCTGGTTGGCCTAGATGCAAGCCAGTGTTCTTTCTCCCACTCCCTTCTACCTCTACCCCAGGAATAATCCTTGCAAAGTTTTATTTTCACTGTGAGTACCAAAAAGGATGGTATCAAATTATCTGTGGTCAGTTGCTTTGTTTTTGACCCTCTGATTTGGATAAATTGTGAACATAAACCATATGGTTTAGAGCTAAATTATCAAGAACATGTGGTTTTAACTTGCGGACAATTTTCAGTTTAAAATCTCCCTTCAGTAAGGTCAAGCCATAATGACAAGGGATTGTCACTGGGCTAAAATGCTGGTAAATCATTCAGTGATTTTAAATTAACCTTTGGCTTATATATTTTCTAAGTGGAGAACTTGGTGCTTTTTTAAATTTCTTGAATAATTTCAATGAGTGCATATTAGCCTGCATCTATTATTGTTAAATGTCATAGATCTGTCTGTGAGTAGAAGCATCAACTTCAGAAAGACTGAGACTCTGCAGTTTCTCTTTTGGCCTTTGGTTCCAAATATTATTTTCAAGAGAACTTGCAAGATATATTATAGGTGCTTTTTTTTCCTTTGGATTGAGTACTGTGATAAGAACTTAATAGTTAAATATACATCTCTAAAGATATATATAATCTTAATATAATCCAGCTCCATTTAACTATCAAAGTGGTATGTATCACTCCCTAATCAAGCTACACTATTTGCAGTTTGTACCAGACTACCAAATTCTTGGTTCATTGAAATGGTGCTCATTTTCATCCTTATTTAAAGGAAGTTTTGTTATCTTTCCTACATATGAGAAAATTGAGCCTCAGAGGGGTTAAATAATTTTTCTTAAATAAATCAGCACATGATACAGATACAGATTTTTAAACCAAGATCTATCTAATTCCAAAGCTATTCTCTCTCCAGTACACAACCTCAAATTTACTCAAAAGAATATTCATTTAGCAAGAGCTTTTAAAACACAAATAGCGATCTAAATTTCTAGGAAGTATTATGTTAGCAAATTGCTTTTTCAATGAAACCAGACACCACTATTATTTTCTCTCATTTTCTTCTTCAAAAAGGTAATACATAGATGTATTCTGTAGTGTTGTAGCCTCTCCCAAATTATTCAAGTTAATATAGTCTTCTGTTGTCATCTTAGGCTATTATCACACATAAAATCTATCTCCTGTGTCAATTAAATATGAGAGGTGTATTAATTTTGGCCTTCTCCACGTATATATTTGATAACAAAGTGGGACCATACTGTCTTTTGTATTGAGTATAACACACAGTATATTTGAATGGTAAATGTATTAGAATTACTTGCATTACAAGGAAATAGTGTTTATTAGAAAGCAGAGACATTACTTTGATGCCAAAGATCTGTCTAGTCAAAGTCATGGTTTTTCCAGTAGTCATGGATGGATGTGAGATTTGGACTATCAAGAAAGCTGAGCGCCGAAGAATTGATGCTTTGGAACTGTGGTAGTGGAGAAGGCTCTTGAGAGTCCCTTGGACTGAAAGGAGATCCAACCAGTCCATCCTAAAGGAAATCAGTCCTGAATATTCATTGGAAGGACTGATGCTGAAGCTGAAACTCCAATACTTTGGCTACCTGATGCGAAGAACTGACTTACTGGAAAAGACTCTGATGCTGAGAAAGATTGTAGGTGGGAGAAGGGGACGACAGAGGATGAGATGGTTGGATGGCATCACCGACTCAATGAACATGAGTTTGAGTAAACTCTGGGAGTTGGTGATGAACAGGGAGGCCTGATGTGCTGCAGTCCATGGGGTCACAAAGAGTCAGACACGACTGAGCTACTGAACTGAACTGAACAGAAGTGAATATTACTTTTTAAAGGTAGTAAACATTTAGTAATTTCAAGAAACATTTTGACAGAAGCATTCAAGATAAGTTCATTATAAATTATTCAAGGAATATAGACAAGTTTTGGAGTTGAGAGTACAGCCATGCTCTTCCAAAAAAACAAGGTTAAAGCCAGCCAGTGCTATTTTCATACGGCAGTAACTATTGCTGTGACATAGCAAATATATCAGCTTTGAGAAAACCACATCATTTCCCAATATTACTTCTCCTCCCAAAACAACATCCAGTGCTACTGGGGGAAACTTTTCGCAGAAGCATGATCCTGCCTTTATAGACTGAGGCTGAAGCGACAGGAGTCTGGGACCAGCAACGAGGCAGATAACTTCTGCGGGGCTCTGGCCCTGCCCTGCTGCTTCTCACTGGCTCAATACTTGTCCCAGATAATGTGTGCACAGCTTTTGTTTTCCTATTTCACCTCCGGGCCTGAGGAGAATTTCAGCAGTGGGCTTGGTTGCCTGACCCTTTTTTTCCAAAAGTCAGTGAAAAGTGGTTAAGCCCCAAATCTCAAAGCCAAAAAGAAGCAAGTTCTCCCTTTCAGCCTCTAACAAACCATTGCCCACATTGTATCTCTCAGGAGCATGTAGGCAGCCTCATACCTTACAGGCTTTCTGAAAAGTAAACCTTTACACCGAGTAAAAGAAATTGCAAACAGACTGGGGGTAATTTGGGTTACAGTTTACTTCTCAACTCCATGTGTGATAACTGAATAATCCACTCTGTCTTAGTGAATGGGGTTTAAAAATTTCAAAAGATGGAGCAAGGTTGTCAGATGGGACATATCGACCTAAATAGATGGATAAAATGAGGCAAGCACAAAAATTGTTTAAAAAAGATGAGCTCATTCGGGAATAGCAGAGGAATACAGGTGAGTCTGTTGAAGGTTTGGGGTATGCAGTATTTATGAGTAGGAAATGTTAAGAGGGGAAAGTTCAGTTAGAGACTTAAAATCAAAACCAAACTGAGACCAGCTTTGAAAATTTCCCGAGCAGACAAAACCAGTCCAGTCACACAAAGTTCAATGCCACTTATTTTGTGAGACTAACGCAACCTGTGTCATTTCTTGTTGATGCATCTGGAAACCATAAGTAAAACTTCCCAAGGGTCAATGTGAGGCAACCTCTGATCACCTCCTTACATTAAAGAAAATTCCAAAGTATCAGTTTGCTATAAATCAGGCATTTATGGGAAATAGGTCTTTCAGTCCTTAAGTTTTGTCTTCCTAAGAGCACATGCAGGAGATTTTCCATTTTATAACCCAGTTAGACTGAAATTCTTTCACAGATCATGAAATGTGATAGAAACACTGAACAGCAATCCTCTTCTTATTCTCCCATTTAGTGCTTTGAGAAAGCCACAGTGAGTGGAAGGAAAGGAATATTTCATCTCCCCTTGTGCAAGAAGTGAGCTGTCAGCCTCCAGCCCTGGCCCGCCCAGCAAGCTTACCTCACAGTGCAGGGCCAATAGCCTGGGATCCAGGCTCAGGACCTTCTCTCCCAGCTGGGCACTGATTCCCAGTGCCTTCTCAATCATTCTAGCACCTGTGGGGTCCCTCTGGCTGTCTGTTACTATCCTGAACTTAACAATGACTCCATGCTTTGTTCTATAACTCCTTTCTAAGGTACTGCTTTTTCCCACTTCCACTTTTTTTATTTTTTTAATTTTTAATTTTTTTTTTTTTGGTAATCATTTGTGTATGGCTGGATGGCCTCTTCAGTCACTTCTGTTCAGTTCAGTTCAGTCGCTTGTGTCCGACTCTCTGTGACCCCTTGAAGCACAGCACACCAGGCCTCCCTGTCCATCACCAACTCCAGGAGTTCACCCAGACTCATATCCATTGAGTCGGTGATGCCATCCAGCCATCTCATCCTCTGTCGTCCCCTTCTCCTCCTGCCCTTTTCATTACCTGCTAACTCCATCCCATGCTGAACGAGAGAGGATGTGAGCCCATGGAGACTATGACTATCCACACTCTGTTTCCACTCACACAGTTAATCCACTGAACTGAATAATAAGGCTTCTCTCTTGCAGTCAGATGGAGAAGGAAATGGCAACCCACTCCAGTATTCTTGCCTGGAGAATCCTGTGGACAGAGGAGCCTGGTGGGCTGCTGTCCATGGCGTCGCACAGAGTTGGACACGACTGAAGCACCTTAGCAGGGGCAACAGCAGCTTGCATCAGATCTCTGCTCCAACTCTGATTCACAACAATGTGCTTTTATTCCTAACTATAGCTCTCACATGACCAGGAGCCCTTCTTGGCATTACTTACAGCCTCCCAAGAACATATTTGTATGGATTACTTAAAAGAACAATCTAGAAGCTGGCTAGCTTGTCTACCTAGATAGGCAAGAGGGAGCAGGGACTAAACCTTAAAATTTTCCTTGAAGACTAGACATCTCCAGATGCAAAGAATATTTTATAGCCATGGAGGTGCTGTTTGGAAAGGAGGCTTCATAGGGGGCAGCGGAAGCAACAAATTTGGAGGTCTGTTCAGTGACACTTTCAAGTCTGCTGGTAAGATCTTTTCTGGCTGCAGTCCCTTGGTCTGGTTTGTTTTATTCTCACTGTTGCCTACCCTTAGGCACTTGAGAATCTACTTGAATATTGGTTGCAAAGAATATGGGCTCTCAAGTCAGGGAGTTCTATGCTCTGATGGAGCTCTGTCATTTACCACCCACAGGGCATTGGAGCATCTTACCTTCCATTGTGGTCAGTTTGCTTCTCCATAAAATAGAAGTAATAACTCCTACTCCACAGTATTATTAGGCGGACTTAACATTTGGGAGCCTTTTAATGTTAGGAGCCTAACATTTAATAAACTTTTGATATATTAAAGTCTCCATTATTTCACAACTCCATACTTAGTGTGCAACTAGAGAATAATACAGGGAAAAGAAAGACAATTTTTAGTTATTAGATTCTGACGCCTATTAACACTCTTTGGAAAGATCCATCCTGGGAGAAGGAAGAGAGATTGAAGTGACAGAATTTCTTGATTTAACTAGTTCTGCCCAGGCTCCTTGACCTTGTGAGAAATAACCTGGGAGGGGAGACCTGCCCTCTTCCCTAGGAGCATGCACTGATCTAAACCTTTGGAACTTTTGATCTGCTTGTGATTTTTGTTTGTTGTTCTTATTACTAATCCTCACTAATGCAGCCTTTTTGGTTCAGTCACTCAGTTGTGTCTGACTCTTTGGGACCCTATGGACTGCAGCACACCAGGCCTCCCTGTCCATCACCAAACTGATCTAAACCTTTGGAACTTTTGATCTGCTTGTGATTTTTGTTTGTTGTTCTTATTACTAATCCTCACTAATGCAGCCTTTTTGGTTCAGTCACTCAGTCGTGTCTGACTCTTTGGGACCCTATGGACTGCAGCACACCAGGCCTCCCTGTCCATCACCAACTCCTGGAGTTTACTCAAACTCATGTCCATTGAGTCAGTGATGCCATCCAACCGTCTCATCCGCTGTTGTCCCCTTCTCCTCCCACCTTCAATCTTTCCCAGCATCAGGGTCTTTTCCAATAAGATGGTTCTTGCATCAGGTGCCAAAGTACTGGAGTTTCAGCTTCAGCATCAGTCCTTCCAGTGAATACTCAAGACTGATTTCCTTTAGGATGGACTGGTTGGATCTCCTGCAGTCCAAGGGACTCTCAAGAGCCTTCTCCAACATCACAGTTCAGAAGCATCAATTCTTCGGCGCTCAGCCTTCTTCACAGTCCAACTCTCACATCCATATATGACTACTGGAAAAACTATAGCCTTGACTAGCTTATCTCTGATAAATCACAAACTGTTACAAACTGTAACTCATTCCCTTCATTCATTGTTAGTCACTGTCACTTACCAGACCTTGAATAATACTTCTGGGTTTTTGGTTTGCCTTTTTTTTTTTTTAATGTTTTCTGTGGAATTTTACAGTGAATTTTAGAGAAGTGTTTTTAAAAATTCTAAGAACAAAAATTACACTATGCAGAGAGACATGCCTGCTGTTTCCTCTTTCACAGTAATAGGCATGAAAATGTGGAGACTTAACCCAATCATGATCATACTTATTTTATGAGTACAAACACCAAAAGTTAGACATCCAAAGACCTATACACCTTTCCCCCCATCTTTTCATGGGAAAAAAATATATATTAAATTTCAGCATTCAAGGGAATTAGAAAAAGGAGAATTCTTAACAAAACCAGGCTTGTGATTAAATTTCTACATTTAATCTTCTGAAACAGATTCTGACTCAATCATTTTTAATACATTTAACTTACAAGGTCAAAATGCCAATGTTTTAGAATTAGTTTTAGAATTAATTCTCTTTTCTTTTGATCAAGAAAAAGTATTAATATCTACCACTTATTTACAAAACAGAAATATACCCACAGACTTAGAGAATGAACTTATGGTTACCAGAGGAGGAAGGATACTTAAGAGAGTTTGGGATTGACAAGGACATGCTACTATATTGAAAATGGATAATCATCAAGGACCTACTGCACAGCACTGTTCAGTGTTGTTAACAACCTAAATGGGAAAAGAATTTGAAAGAGAATAGATACATGTATATATATCCTGAATCACTTTGTTGTACACCTGAAACTAAAACAACTTTGTTAATCAACTATACTCCAGTATAAAAAAAAAAAGTTAAAAAAAAAAACTACCAAATCCCTTTGGATATATAAGGACTTTGATTTATTTACCCAAAAGTAGCATTGAGTAAAAGGGACTTTGGGAAGTCTTCTTACCACCTGAATGCCTTAGACAAAACTCTTAAGCCACAATTCCCAAACATTTTGACATTCTTGTAAGTAAAATATAAATAACTAAACATAGTGTGTGTTCATATAGAATGGAAGCATCTTGTAAATAAATAGAGGCTTTTGTTCTTAGAATTTTAGCTTAAACACTTACCAGTTAAAAATGCTACATAAACACCAGTTTGGGCTGCTTTATATTCTATTTTAGGGATCCATCTAATTTGCTTAGCCATTTTTTGTTCTTTGATGTTTAACTTTCCAAGTTTTTACCTTTGTTTATCCATCTCCACAGTATTAATTATTTTTTCAGGATTGTTTACAAGAAGTGAAATTTGGGGGGGGGGGTGTCTTCTGTTTTGTTTTTTGTTTTGTGTTAATTTTTGCTGCCCTTTGCAAAATCACATTCTAGAATAAGCTAATAATAATTTATATTCCCACCGTTGTGTGCAGACAGTTCCCATCTCAGTGCTCTTGCCAGTACTGGACACTATCATTTTTTAAAAAATATATAATTAAGGCATAACTTTAAAGAGCTTCCCAGGTAGCATAGTGGTAAAGAATCTGCTTGCCAGTGCAGGAGACACAGGAGACATCAGTTCAGCGCCTGGGTGAGGAAGGTCCCCTGGAATAGGAAATGGCAGTAGGAATACCTACTGCAGTATTCTTGCCTGGAAAATTCCATGGACAGAAGAGCCGGATGGGCTATAGGTCATGTGGTCCCAAAAAGTCAGACACAACTGAGCATGCATGCATATGCATCAGTTCAGTTCAGTTCAGTTGCTCAGTCGTGTCCAACTCTTTGCGACCCCATGAATCGCAGCACGCCAGGCCTCCCTGTCCATCACCAAGTCCCAGAGTTCACTCAGACTCATGTTCATCGAGTCAGTGATGCCATCCAGCCAACTCATCCTCTGTCGTCCCCTTCTCCTCCTGCCCCCAATCCCTCCCAGCAGCAAAGTCTTTCCCAATGAGTCAGCTCTTCGCATGAGGTACTAGAGTTTCAGCTTTAGCATCAGTCCTTCCAAAGAGCACCCAGGA
>SJXQ01007797.1:29170-142566 GCA_006408695.1 Aepyceros melampus
CAGCTTGTGCTTCTTCCAGTCCAGCCTTTCTCATGATGTACTCTGCATATAAGTTAAATAAACAGGGTGACAATATATAGCCTTGATGTACTCCTTTTCCTATTTGGAACCAGTCTGTTGTTCCATGTCCAGTTCTAACTGTTGCTTCCTGACCTGCATACAGGTTTCTCAAGAGGCTGGTCAGGTGGTCTGGTATTCCCATCTCTTTCAGAATTTTCCACAGTTTATTGTAATCCACACAGTCATACATAGGCTTAAAAATGAAAAAAAAAATCTTAGATATCATTTGCTATAACCTTTCATTCAATAGAGAATTTGTCTTCCCAGTTCTTTAACTGTAAATTCCTTGAGAAGAAAGATTCTCTTATCCTTTGTTATAATCCCAATACCTACCGTATATCACTACCATATAGTGATACAGTAATATTTGTTGAGTTAAAGATTGAATAAAATAAATATATGATTGAATAGACATTCTTAACGGTCACCTAATTGCCAGTCATTATTCAAAATTTATTTGTGTACCCCTTGAAGTAAATTATAAATGCTTTTGAAAATGCAAGTATATTCTTTATTTTAGAAGTAACTTCTAAATTTTACACTGTAATCAGTATATCAGAAAAGTCTGTCTCAAGATATTATTCTATCATCAAAAATTGCCCAACAATCTGTGGTATGTCTCTCAGCCCATGAAAATATATATTGGTTAAGTGTGTCATTTCTGAGATTTCCATTTAGAACAATATCATTTTTCAACTGAACTAATTCTTACTTGGGTCTGTAAATAGTTATGTGACATTAGATTGGTATCTCAGTTTATTTACCAAAGTATGTGCTAAAAATATAGAATTTCGTTTTAGCCTCTTGTTTGCCAACCATTCTTAGTAATATCTCATAATAATTCAGAATGGGTATGCTCATATCTTTTAAAATCCAAACCACTCTAGAAAACTGTGGGAAACTTGTCCTTGAACAGTTTTCAGTTTTGTTTTCTTAGCCAAGCAAAATGCCCTTCAGTTCAGTTCAGTCGCTCAGTCGTGTCCGACTCTTTGTGACCCCATGAATCGCAGCACGCAAGGCCTCCCTGTCCATCACCAACCCCTGGAGTTCACTCAGACT
Organism: Aepyceros melampus; assembly: GCA_006408695.1. Taxonomy (NCBI): domain Eukaryota; kingdom Metazoa; phylum Chordata; class Mammalia; order Artiodactyla; family Bovidae; genus Aepyceros; species Aepyceros melampus. Next base: position 30,290 of record SJXQ01007797.1, read on the forward strand.
CATGTCCATCGAGTCAATGATGCCATCCAGCCATCTCATCCTCTGTCATCCCCTTCTCCTCCTGACCCCAATCCCTCCCAGCATCAGAGTCTTTTCCTGTGAGTCAACTTTTCGTATGAGGTGGCCAAAGTACTGGAGTTTCAGCTTTAGCATCATTTCTTCCAAAGAAATCCCAGGGCTGATCTCCTTCAGAATGGACTGGTTGGTTCTCCTTGCAGTCCAAGAGACTCTCAAGAGTCTTCTCCAACACCACAGTTCAAACACATCAATTTGGCACTCAGCCTTCTTCACAGTCCAGCTCTCACATCCGTACATGACTACTGGAAAAACCATAGCCTTGACTAGTCGGACCTTAGTCAGCAAAAATATCTCTGCTTTTGAATATGCTATCTAGGTTGGTCATAACTTTTCTTCCAAGGAGTAAGCATCTTTTAATTTCATGGCTGCAGTCATAATCTGCACTTAAGTATTTTTATTCTTTCTCTTTTAGCTGACTCTCAAGAGTCTTCTCCAACACCATAGTTCAAACACATCAATTTGGCACTCAGCCTTCTTCACAGTCCAACTCTCACATCCGTACATGACTGCTGGAAAAACCATAGCCTTGACTAGACGGACCTTAGTCAGCAAAAATATCTCTGCTTTTGAATATGCTATCTAGGTTGGTCATAACTTTTCTTCCAAGGAGTAAGCATCTTTTAATTTCATGGCTGCAGTCATAATCTGCACTTAAGTATTTTTATTCTTTCTCTTTTAGCTCGCTTGATAGTAAAGCGACCAACTAATTCTCCAGAAGTTATCAAGAAATCTTCCATATAAGAATTTCCTTTAGGGTTAAAATTCTCTGTTACTTTTCAATTCAGTGTTTTGATGCCAACTGAGGTAATGCTTTTTCTAAGAACCAAAAGAAGGAAACCAAAAGTTATCAGGTTTAACAATATTCCTTCAAATATTCTTTATTTTCTATAAGCTTTTTAATATATAATAGACCTAAAAGTTATCATTGAAAAAGTAGTTAATACATTATTTTAATGTTCACTAAGTTTATCTGGGACTTCCCAAATGGTGCTAGTGGTAACAAAGCAAACCCATCTGCCAATGTAGGAGACATAGAGACTCAGGGTTCGATTCCTATGTTGGCAAGATCCCCTGGGGAGGGCATGGCAACCCACTCTAGTATTCTTGCCTGGAGAATTCCCATGGACAGTGGAGCCTGGCGGGCTACAGTCCATAGTGTCCCACAAAGTCAGACATGACTGACACGACTTAATACTGCACAGCAAGTTTATCTGATACCTCAATTTAAAAGATATTCGTAAGTACATTCTTATTAATTCATACAAAGAATCACTTTTCCTTTGACATGAGTCTTATGTAACATCAATAACAGGGTCACTAATTTACTCTGTGCTTATTATGTACCAAGCAGTGAGCTAAATGACTCATATTTATTGTCTCATTTAGTCCTCTCAACAACAGGTACTTTAAGGCATCATTAATCTCAGTTTAGAGATGAAGCAGCTGAAGCTAGAGAGAGAGACTCTAAAGTGCATGGCCAAGTCCACACAGCTCTAGAGATTCAAGCTCACAGTGAAAGGTTGTTGCGGAACCACAGAAGACGCCTAGATTCTTGGCCTCCGGAGAAGAATTCAATCCAGGGCCAGAGACAAGGCTTGATCACTGAGCTTTTGTGTAAAAAAGTTTTTATTAAAGTATAAAAGAGATAGAGAAAGCTTCTGACAGACATCAGAAGTAGGCAGAAAGAGTGCCCCCCTGCTAGTCTTTGCTGCTGCTAAGTCGCTTCAGTCGTGTCCAACTCTGTGCGACCCCATAGATGGCAGCCCACCAGGCTCCCCCGTCCCTGGAATTCTCCAGACAAGAACACTGGAGTGGGTTGCCATTTCCTTCTCCAGTGCATGAAAATGAAAAGTGAAAGGGAAGTCACTCAGTCTTGTCCAACTCTTAGCGACCCCATGGACTGCAGCCCACCAGGCTCCTCCATGGGATTTTCCAGGCAAGAGTACTGGAGTGGGGTGCCATTGCCTTCTCTGCCTGCTAGTCTTTTGTGGAATGTTATATAGCTCTGCTTCTGCTAAGTCGCTTCAGTTGTATCCGACTCTGTGCGACCCCATAGATGGCAGCCCACTAGGCTCCTCTGTCCCTGGGATTCTCCAAGCAAAAATATATAGCTACTAGCAGTCTGCTAATTAAAGAAAGGAAATGTCTCAAAACTCAGAGAATGGCACCAGGCCCTTCACCCACAACATGGATTTTGAGATAACCTTGGCACCAGGTGAGTCATCCCCGGCCATAAAACGATTGACAAGAATCTTGAAGAAAGGCAGATTTCCATACAAATATATAGTTTCATTAACATAGATTAGGAGAACCATGTATGAGTTTAACATCCTGGTTTGTCAAGTTAGTCCTGAGCCTTTAGGCAGAACCAACTTGAAGACAGAGTGTAGGATAAATGCATAGTACAGTAACAAAGTTTAAGACAAACATTTCCATAAGAAACATGCATTGGTTAGTTCAAGGTTTGAGAAAAGTTAAGTGCAGGTGGAAGCAGGTGTCATTATGGCAACACAGAATTTTAAGAGAAGCCTCTTTTTAAATCTGTATAGAGAAGGGGAAAAAATATAACACTAGCTTGTTTCCTCCTGCCATTTAAGAAAGAGATTTAAAAAAATGCCTGACATTTGCAGCCTATTTCCCCATTTGGAGACCTTTGGCCTTCCTGCCTGTTACCTTCTCAACAGTGCTTTGGTATAATGCAAGGCAGTTCAGACTATTGGCCTGAAGCAGGAATGCTGGAATATTTTGTCTGGCATGCAAAACTTGATTAGTAGCCCACCGAGATGCTGCACTGAGACAGGTGAATAATTTGAGCTCTATCAGAAAGAATGTCTTGGTCACCTAGTGACAGTCATAAATGCAGAAAAAGGAAAGACGGCTTGCTTGCTGGAGATCTGTCTAGAAAGAAATAATACTGGACCAAGCGGAAATGAGAACCAGCAGTTTTAGGGCTGGACTTCTCTAGAGAGTTGACACTCTGGTTGTTCAGACTGTAAGTCGTGTCCGACTCTTTGTGACCCCATGGACTGCAGCACACGAGGCTCCTCTGTCCTCCACTATCTCCCGGAGTTTGCTCAAACTCATATCCACTGATGCTCTGTATCCTATCTAAATTCTCCTCGTGTTTTGTGCAATGTGAAGAAAGGTGTTGTTGCTGTTGTTGTTTCACTGTCTTTATAAGTCACAAATATCTTGACACACTGAATTGTCAGGTGTTCTTCCGGGTTGGTGCTGTACTTCATAGGTCCCTGTCTGGGGAATATGATGCTCTGTATCCTATCTAAATTCTCCTCGTGTTTTGTGCAATGTGAAGAAAGGTGTTGTTGCTGTTGTTGTTTCACTGTCTTTATAAGTCACAAATATCTTGACACACTGAATTGTCAGGTGTTCTTCCGGGTTGGTGCTGTACTTCATAGGTCCCTGTCTGGGGAATATTGTGCCGTAAGTAATCTATAGGTCTGGAAAGCTAGATCTTATTGACTCTTAATACTGCATTAGCCACTTTTTCCCTATGCCCACGTAATAGAATGCACCATTCAGAGAGTCTGCAGTAATCAAAGACGTTCAAAGCGCTGGTTCCATACAAGAGATCATGTCGTGTAAGAAAGGATGATGCTTTGGAATCTGGAAGCCTGGGATTGATTCTCATCCCTGACACCTGCTGTATGTGCATACATGCTAAGTCACTTCAGTCATGTCTGACTCTTTGCAACCGTATGGACTGTAGCCTGCCAGGCTCCTCTATCAGTGGGATTCTCCAGGCAAGAATACTGGAGTGGGTTGCAATGCCCTTCTCCAGAGGACCTTTCCAACCCAAGGATCAAACCTTCATCTCCTGCATTGTCAGGCAGGTTCTTTACCACTAGCACAACCTGGGAAGCCTGACACTTGCTATATGTGTGACTTAATGACTTAGTTTCCAAATCTGTGTTTTCTCATCTTTGGAAATGAACTAATCATGTTAATATCTATTTCACTAAGTTGCTGTTATGCTCAAGTGAAAGAATATGGATGTAATGTATTGTAAATGACCAATAGCTAGATACTTTAGTTATTAGAGATATGTATAACATCTAGTGTTTAAGTTTTTAATGTTTCTCAGTTTTTTATGAAAACAAATATCAGTAAAAGTCATTCTTCAGTGCTTTAGCACATTTACTACAGCCTCTGACTTCTGGCACTGCCTGAAAACAAAGAAGGCATCACTGGTTTATGTCACTTGAGACTCCAGACAAAACAATAATTAGAGAGCATGACAATAATTTGATTTAGAGTCCAAGCCACATGGTTCAGGCTCCATGCTTCTCTCCTCACACTCAGTACAAATCAAGAGGGAGGGCAAGTGGTTTGAGGCAAGCTCTGAGGATACTCACTTCCAAGTGAGTGGGGCAAAGGAGCCTGCCCTGTTTATAGACAATGTAAAACCAGGCTAAAAAGTGAAAACTTCAGTGCTCTCAGGAAAAAAACTCATCTTACTTTTTTAAAATTATTACTGGCCTGATCAGTGGTGTGTATAGATATTCCTATGAGTCTTCTCTTTGATTTTTTTTTTCCTCTTTGATTTTACCCCAAAAAAAGTCATTGGCTTTTTGGTGTTTTGTTTACTTAGAAAGGTTGTACCATGTCAGCCAATGTACAAAGGGATTTGGATAAAGTGAGAAATAAAGAGAAGTCCCATATTCATTAAGTGATACCATTAACTAGCATTACTTGTGGTAAAGCTGAAATAAGCAATTATATCACTCTACCTGAGTTCATCGTGACAATCACTTGCCCTAGAAGTAAGAAAAATGTCCTCTCCTCATGTTTTGTGGGCTTTTTCTCCTCTCAGCCTTTGTGTTGTCATTCTTAGTTTCTCTCTTAACGTTCCCCCTTCTCATACTCTGTGGAGGCTCCAAAACCATATATAAGACTCCTTGACACTGGGGTCCTCTCTACCTGGATGTTCCATGGACTATTTAACATAGTCTGTCAAGGTTGAATTTACAGTTTCTGCCCTTCCCAATCCTGCTTCTACCCTACATCCTTACCGCAAAAACCATCAATACCATCTCCTAAGGAGCTTCATCACCCTAAGGTGAGAGTGAAGTCGCTCCGTTGTGTCTGGCTCTGTGACCCCCATGGACCATGGCCCGCCAGGCTCCTCTGTCCGCGGGATTCTCCGGGCCAGAGTGCTGGAGCGGGAGCCGCTCTCTTCTCCAGGGCGCTCCCCGCCCAGGTCTTGGGCGTGGCAGGCGGACTCCTCAGCATCCAAACCGCCAGGGAGGCTCCCATCACCTTAGGCCACCTCCAGCCAGCGGCAAGATGTCTCTAATTCCTAAGTATCGCTTTGGGTGGCCCCTCCTTTTTATCCCTGCGGCTACAGCTATCCTTTACCCCCATCCCTTTTCCTTCTTACTGGCATTTCTGTAATAACCCACTGACTTCTGTTTCCCCTACCCAGTCTGGAGGGTCAGACAATAAGCACATGTTTTGTGGGTGATATGTATAATCAGATCATGTCATTCAACTGCTTAAAATCCATTGTTTTCCTATTACCTCTTGAATAAAGTGAGGACTCTTTAGCATGAACTTAAGGCTACTCTACTTTGTTCCTTTCTGACTCTGCTGAAATACTGCTGCTGCTGCTAAGTTGCTCCAGTCGTGTCCGACTCTGTGAGACCCCATAGACAGCAGCCCACCAGGCTCTGCCATCCCTGGGATTCTCCAGGCAAGAAGACTGGAGTAGGTGGCCATTTCCTTCTCCAATGCATGAAAGTGAAAACTGAAAGTGAAGTTGCTCAGTCGTGTCCAACTCTTCACAACCCCATGGACTGCAGTCCACCAGGCTCCTCTGTCCATGGGATTTTCCAGGCAAGAGTACTGGAGTGGGGTGCCATCGTCTTCTCCTAGTGCTCCCTTAAGTAGGGAATACAGTTTTATGCTTCTGTGCTTTTGTAAAAAAAAAGCTACTGTGCACACCTTTTACCCCTGGATAATTCCTACTCGTTCTTCAAGATTTAACCTTTAAGATGAACCTTTAACCTTCAACCTTCAAGATTTCATAATCTCTATGAAAATTTTTCCTCCTCTGTGTTAATCTAGCAACTTGTAAATACCTCCCCCTTGATAATGCTTATGTTTTATTGTGCTCTTTTTCTAAAAATTATGAAACAACTTTATTCAACACAGCCAAGGAAAGAATCGGAAATCTGCAAGGAAGTTCAATAGGAATTACCCAAAGTGGAACACAGAAGAGAAAAACAGGAAAAAACAAACAAAAAACCCACAGAACTGAGCATAGCAAATAATCTAACATATATGTTATTTGAATCCCAGAAGGGAGGTGAAAGAGAATAAGGCAAAACAATTTAAGCTTAATTTAAATTGAAGAAAAAAATTTCCAAAAATTAATGACAGGCACCAAACCACCTTTCCAAGAAGCTCAGAGAACACCAAGCAGGGTAAATACAAAAACAAACACATCTGAGCACAAAATAATCAAACTGCTTCAGACGAGGTGAAGAGAAAATCTTGAAGGAAGTCAGAGAAACAAACACATTGTATACAGAGGAGCAAATATAATCACAGCACACTTCTTGTCAGAAAACTTGCAAGCAAGAAAACAATGAAGTTACAACTTTAGTGTGCTAAAATGAAAATAAAAAGTCAACAAAGAATTTTGTACTCAGTGAAAATATCTTTCATTACCAGCAAACCTACAATTCAAGAAATGTTAAAGGAAACTTTTTTTTTTTTTTTAATTACTTGAAAACTGTCCAAAGGGATTTCTCTGGGAAGTTCTCTGGTGGTCCAGTTAGAACTCAACACTCTCACTAATGAGGGCCCAGGTTCAATCCCTGGTTAGGGAACTAAGATCCCATAGACCAAGTGGCATGGCCATAAATTAATTAATTACTTAAAATCAATAAGCTGTATTTTGTGTTTATAGCACAGATAAAAGTAAAATATACAACAATATAAATTGTAAAATGTAAATAAATGGAAAAAGTGTATGAGCGCAAAAGAAGAGAGGTAGGTATATACGGTTGTAAGAGCCTTACCGTACACATGAAATAGTATAATATTTGAAGGAGGTGTCTGATTAATGAAAGGTATATATTAAAACAAGGTTGCACTGATGAAGAAACTGGGGAGAAGTCATCAAGAAAGTGAATGTGAACAAGTACGCAAAACTGAGCAAGCTCTCCAGGATGGATAATGAACCTGTAGAGGCTACAAAGACTAGGGTTGATTCCACTGAAGTGTGTGAAGTGCTTCTCTAGACTGAAGGGAGGTTTATCTGTCGTAGGACAGGAAACTTAAAGAGTGTACAATAAACAGTGTTTGAGGCAGGTTATTATTCACCTGCTCATCTAGATGGGGCGGGCATGCTTTCACAGTCTTGGGTGGTCTGGGCAAAAATTCACCACAGCAAGTGCTAAAGAGAACACATTGCGTTCTGTAAAAACCGTGTTTCTTAATCTTGCTCCCCAGTCCCAACCACAATGCATCATTGTCCCATGGTCTTGTGGTGCAAGCATATCATGTGCCTTTTGACCTTGGTGGGTCTAGGGTGATCCGGCATGTAAAGGACCAGTGATTAAGCAGGAAGGGATCAATGTATGGGAGAGATCTCTAGCTCTGGGTGAGCCTGGCAGGAAGCTTCAGACTGTCTCCTTTGTGGATAAATGCCCCTCTTGTAGTGAATGCAGTTGGCATCTTCAGCATCCCCTCTGAAGACCTGCCCACTGTGGTTTGCAGAGTGCGTTAATCACCATCATTATCACAGATCCCTGAAAGGGAGAAGCTTCCAGTTTCTTGCTTCCTTTCTCTGCTGACAGCAGGTTGACAGGAGGATTGTTTGTCCTTTGGGTTTATGAACCTCACAGACAAGCATCAGAGACTCCTGAGGCCTGTACTGCACATACTCTTAAAGGGCCCTTAGGCTCCTTTGCTTCTAGTGGTCCAAATCATTTCATGGTAGCATCAGGAGACCTGCAAATGTAGTAAGTGTGAGAATAGAGGGGTGTCCTGAATTTATGATTTAATTAGTGGTTTCCTTAACTCTAACTAGTGCAGGTGGGCTGATGCAGACATATCTTTAAAGAATAGGCAAAAAAAAAAAAATAGTCAAGATGTCCAAGTTGAAATTTGAAAACAAAATAAATGTAGGGGCAAGGGACTTTGAGGATAGTGCTGTTTGCTCCCCGTACTTTTGTTCTATGGCATTTTTCAGATTTTAAGTTGTATATAAGAAGAAGCTAAAACTCATGAATAACTGATCTAGGTCAGCGCTTAAAGTATGCATTTCACACAGGCCTTAAAATTCAAAGGAGTCTAAAACATATTTGACTATTCCCTGTGGGAAACTTGGGTTTTCTGTTCTATAGCATGTCAACAGCTTGCAGGGTTCCAGGGAGCTAATAATTATTAATGACAGTGTCCTGAAGGTTCCCATTGAGCCCACGGAGTAAAGAGAGTTGGAAACTATTCAGAAGGTCTGCAATGGAGAGGCCAGCTGACACGTGATGGTTGCAAGGCACAGCTGCTAGTTGGCGTCTTCCCCAACAGGACTGGGGTGGTGAACTGCTGTGAGAACATTATACAGTGCTGTATGTCAATTATATCTCAGTAAAGCTAGAGGAAGGAAAAAAAGGAACTGCTAAGGACACCACACTTCAGCCCTGGAGGCTGGAAGGAAAATGCAGTAACAAGTATAACGCAAGCCTAGAGCTTTCAGGGCTTCACGTCATCATAATAGCTCTCTTTAAAACAAAACAAAAAAAAAATATTTTTAAATTGTCGTTGATTTACAATGTTTCAGGTGTCATGATCAGCAAAGTGATTCTATTTTACATATGCATATTCTTTTTCAGATTCTTTTCCATTAAAGGTTATTATTACAAGATACTGAATTTCCTGGGCTATATAGTAGGTCCTGATTGTTTATTTATTTTATATACAGTAGTGTGTATCTTAAACCCAAATTCTCAGTTTATACATTCCACACCCCTTTTTCCATTTGGTAACCATAAGTCCAACAGCTCACTTTTTTTCTTGGCAAATGGGATATACCTTTATTTATCAACAAACATTACATATATGTACAAACACACGCACATATATCGTGAGTCAACCCTGATCTTGACAGGGCTAGAACAGAAAGTACTTGTGATCCTTAGTGCCTGCAATGCTATCTGATCAAGGAACTTGGAAAAACAGTCGGCAGGGCCATTGCTCCTCTTGGTTTCGTTTTCTGAAAGCAGAGCGTGGTGGCTTGTGGCTAAGGGTTCTGAGATGGCCCCAATGCAGTCCTCACCAGTGGAGTGCATGCCCAATCACTCAGACGTGTCGTACTCTGCAATCCTACGGACTGAGGGACATGGTCAAACAGCAAACAAGACAAGTTTGGCTTCAACAATGTTTTTTTCTTCCTCCACATCCCTCTCTCATGCTTCTTCTCTTTAATCTCAGAGCCTCAGGGTCCTCAGATTGTTTTCCAGATAACAGCTCCCTATTACTCAGCCATTAAAAAGAATACATTTGAATCAGTTCTAATGAGGTGGATGAAGCTGGAGCCGATTATACAGAGTGAAGTAAGCCAGAAAGAAAAACACCAATACAGTATACTTACACATATATATGGAATTTAGAAAGATGGTAATGATAAACCTGTACGCGAGACAGAAAAAGAGACACAGATGTATAGAACAGCCTTTTGGATTCTGTGGGAGAGGGAGAGGGTGGGATGATTTGGGAGAGTGGCAGTGTAACATGTATGATATCATAAGCGAAACGAATCGCCGGTCTAGGTTCGATGCAGGGTGCAGGATGCTTGGAACTGATGCACGGGGATAATCCGGAGAGAAGGTGTGGGGTGGGAGGGGGGAGGTGGGGGTCAGGATTGGGAGTTCATGTACACTCATGGCTGATTCATGTCAATGTATAGCAAAACGAATACAGTATTGTAAAGCAAAACAAACTAAAAAATAAAAATTAATTTAAAAAATAATAAAAGCACTTACCAGACATCTGATATTGTACTAAGCACTTCAGAGCTGGTATCCCAAACCCCCTTGTCATTGTGAGCAGTATTGTTTCCCCTGGTTTTATAGACTAGAAAGAAACTGAGACTTAGAGAAGGTACATGACTGACTAAGGTCACAGAACTAATGTCTGAAAGAGCAGGTCTAGCACCAATGACTGACTTCAGAGCCTGCGTCTCCAACCAGTTGCTCTCTGTTCCCTCCTGCCTCTGTATTTGAGTGTTCTTTCAGTTTCTCAAATACTTGCTGTAGATAACATTTTGTGTTAAGCCCCAGTGGAAAATTGTGAGCGTACATCCTCATCTAATCAATAAACATTTATTGAGCACCTCTGCTGTACCAGGCACTGTACTTAGCGTGGGGCACAAACATGGTAAAGACACATCCTTCCCCCAAAGAATGCATTGACTGGTGGTGGGGACAGACAAGTAACTCCACAGTACTGACTGAGCACCAGGTATTGTCAAGATAGTGGGGAGCTTTTGCCTCTCCACATGACGGACATAAGTTTCCAGCCAATTCTGAACCCAAGACTTGCAGAGCTGTGGTAGCCCTGGGGAACATGGAATATACCTCTAAAGACTCATGATGCCTGAGGAAAAAGTTCAAAAGATGAGGAAGAGGAAGGAAAGGAGTCAGGAATGGCTCTTTCTCAGGGATGGCTGACCTTCAAGGATGCGGTCATCAAATTCACTCCTGAGGAGTGAGAATGCCTGGACCCTGCTCAGAGGTCTTGTACAGGGACGTGCTGATGGAGACCCTCAGGAACCTACCTTCTGTGGCTTTCTCACAGACATTTCATCATGGCCTCTGCAAAGAAATAAGTGAGATGAAGGAGTTGGCTTCATCAGGTGTGATTAATTCATATCCGTCTTTCCTGGGAAAATGGGGACACTGAATTATCAAATTCAGTGGTGTGTGAATTAACATCAGGAAAGGGCAGAGAATAATGGAGAAACATGACATGATTTATCATGCTTATTATGTTCTGGGGGCCATTCCATTGTCAGGCCACAGCATGTTTTAGGACAGGGAGCTGCTGTAGCATCTGACCATCAAGAGAGCAGTTATCTGAGTGGAATTTAATCAAAAGAAGTCAAATAGTATGTATACGTGTATGATTCATATCTAAGTGCTGCCATGACCATTTGCTACTGTTCTATTCAGAATGTATCATGGGCATCGTATCTTGATTAATAAAATTTAATCACTTTTATCACAAATTTTTAAAAAAAGATAAATGTGAGCCACAGAGACAGGCCCACTAAGAAGGGCAAAGAAAGCCTACAGGATTCCACTTGTCAGTTTAATATTACTAATGCTTGAAAGTTCACAAACAGTAGAACCTCAGAACATTAATAAAGGAAATTGTCTATCCCTTTTTTCTTTCTGGGAGAAGGAAAGTTTATTACTTGCAGCAAGTAAGAACACTGGGGAGCTTTCCCAATGCAATATCTCAGATTCTCTCTTAAGCAAGAGATTGTTTAGCCCAGCTTCCAGCCATCCACTTATTTCTTCAACAAATATTTAACCCTAGGCAATTTTGTATAAGATGATGTGCTCCCTACCAGCAGCTGCAAAGAACAATTCAGAATCCCTGCTTTCAAAAACATTGAATACAGGAGGGTGAGACAGAAATGGAAACAGGCAGTTATAAAATACATCCTGAGTCCTCAGCAGGATGGTACCCTTGACTGCAGGGATTTGCTTAACAAGAATTCTGAAATAGGAATCTTGAACCATCCTTCTTCAGCTCATAAACAAAAGCTTATAAACTTTGGGAGTTCCCAGGCAACTACCTTATCATCACCAGTATCCTCCTGCTGTTATCACCTGGAGCACTCAGCATTCCCTACTGCATTCAGCTAAACTCTAGAAAACACTATTATCCAAAAGTAGCTATTGTCTTATTAAGGAAAATAAATTCCATGTTGATGTGGACACAAGCCTACTAAGAACACTAGACAGTGTTAAAATAAGCAAAGTAATAGTTTAATGAGAAAAGACTTAAACACAATTGTCAAGTTTCGGGGACTGCTCCCCAAACCTCCCTCATCATGTCCACATGACCCCTCCCTTCACCCCCACCCAGTGCAGAGAGATGCTGTTCAGGTTGAAGGCCATTGCCAAGCTCCTGATATCTCAGGTTCCTCCACAAACTTTTGAAACACAGATTTTCAAGCATTTATTTTACTAAAAATTCTTTTTTGTTTGCATTAAGATGATATTAAGGCCTTTCAGTGTTTCCCCCTCATAAATTAAATAAGCCCAGTTCCTCTTAAATTTTATCATAAGACCAATTTCCTAATCCTTTAGTCATCCTTTAGTCTGTGCTTAGAAACTGTGCACAAAATATAAGACTGAGGAAAACAATGGCAATGACTCTTCAATTTTAATATTGCTGTCCCTTCTAAGAACTTACAACAATTTTTTACATGTTTTGATTCCATTTTATGACACTAACCATCTGTGGGCTCTTGAGCAAGTCATTCACATTTTGAGGCCTCTGTTTCTTCAACTGTTAACCAAGAGTTAACATTGGATAACACTCAATATTCTGTAAGGGATCTTACAGCCCTCAAACTCTACATGGTGCAATGTTATTGTTAACAGTAATAATAACACTTTTGTAGCCAGCATCATAGGATTCTTGAGGCACCTGTCATCTGGAGCTTAAATTATTGCTAAAAGTAAATCTCTTGTGCAGACAAATCACTGATAAGGCTAAATAAAAGAAATGCAAAGAGAATGAATCTATTTATCAGTTCAATTTGCCATAACTAAATTAAGCTTGGGGCTTCCCTGGAGGTTCACCTGGTAAAGAATCTGCCTGCAATGCAGGAGACCACGGTTTGATTTCTGGGTCAGGAAGATCCCCTAGAGAAGGAAATGGCAGCCCACTCCAGTATTCTCACCTGGAAAATCCCACAGACAGAGAGGAGCCTGGTGGGCTACAGTCCATGGGGTCTCAAAGAGTCAGACACAACTGAGTGCCTAAGCACGAATGAAATTAAGCTTACCTCTAGAAAGCAATTTAGTACCATGTGAGAAAAACCATTATCATGATAAATCTCAACAGCATGATTTTTAAAAATCATGATGAATATATGAATAGATTGCTCAAGAAGACATTTGATAAAAACATACATCTGTCTGGATTTTTTGAAAAGTAAAAGTTTAAGTATAAAATTATTCTTCTGGAATAAGATTTACTTAAAATTGAGTCACTGTACTTAACAAAGATATATCTCAGACATTTCCAAACAAAACAGGAGTGTACTTTCTTGCACTTGAGCTTTCTACATTAATCAATCCCTGACTTGTAATAAGTCCAAAAGTAGGGGAATGAAAGAGAAATAAAGAAAGGAACAATATCACCTTTGCAAGCCATTCATAGCTAGAAAATTCAGTATACTAAACTAAGAGCTACGTATTAGTCTACTTGGATGTCATAGCAAAATACTACAGACTGTGTGACTTAAACAATAGAAATTTATTTTCTCACAGTTCTGGAGATAAGAAGTTCAAGATCAAGCTGCTATTAGGCTTGGTTTCTCTTGAGACCACTATTTCTGGCTTTTAGAGAGCTGACTTTTTTCTGTCAGAGGCAGAATCTCTGATGTCTCTTCTCATAAGGACAGCAGTTCTGTCCGCAGGGCCCCACCCTTCTGACCTCATTTAACCTTAGTTACTTCCCTAAAGGCTTCATCTCCAAATACAGTCACATTGGGGGTTAGGGCTTCAGCCTGTATCTTTGGAATGAGGTCACAATTTAATCTGTAACAAGCTATTAGAAAATTTAGTAAAGAAACTGGTCATAAACTGAGAAATAGTGAAGAAAAAAGGGATCTCACTTATTGTATTAATGAAAATAATAAATCTGCTACAGAGCGGGCAGCTTAAACAACAGAAACTTGCTTTCTCATAAGTCTGGAGGTTAAGTCTGAGGTCATGGTGTCCACAGGCCTGGTTTCTTCTCGGACCTCTCTCTCCCTGGCTTGCAGACGGGCTGTCTTCTTCCTTGGTTTTCACATGGTCTTCCCTTGGTGTCATCTGCTTCCTATTCTCTTATGAGGACCAGCCATATTGGATTGGGCCCACCCATGTGACCTCATTTTCATGTGATTGCCTCTTAAAGACCCTGTCTCTAAAGGCAGGCACATTCTGAGGTACTGAAGATGAGGACTTCAGTATGTGAAATTGGAGGGACACAATTCAGCCCAGAAGGCCTAGTACAGCTCCGCAGGTGAGATACGGACTGCAAATGGACGGAGAGCCTGCCCGCTAGGCTGTCAGACCATAGCCCTTTACCCTGTCCCGTGTGCTGCCCCGGGGGCCAAGATTACCTTCTCTGGCTGGATCAGTCACACCTCTCTAGAGAGACTAACAGGCCCCACTGAAGGATATTCTGACATTTGAGAGGTCTCTTGGGAAGATAACCTCACTCATAAATATGACAACCATACCAGGGGAAGAGGAAAGGGATAAATTGGGATCAACACATACATACTACTATATATAAAATAGATAAGTAGTAAGGACCTACTGTATAGCACAGAGAACTCTACTCAGTCTTCTCTAATGACCTATATGGGGAAAGAGTCCAAAAAAGTGGATATATGTGTATGTGCAACTGATTCACCATGTTGTGCACCTGAAATTAACACATTGTAAACCAACTGTACTCACCAAATAATTTTTAAAGGTACATGCCAACCAAAAAGTCTTCTGAGGAAAGTTTCCAGCATGAAAGCAGGTGCAATATAAACAACAGAAAATAATGAATCTGGAAGAAATGGAGACCTCCAGGAAATGAAAGAAAATATTAATAATACCCTAGTTACATCTTCAGAGCATTAGAAGAAAATAGTATCACCACAGGACAGAAATAAGATGCAGGAGAGAGCATTAATTATTTAATGAAAAGTGGTTAATATTATCGAGAGATTACAACAACAAAGAGGTGCAAAGAGGTGTAAGAGCTAAATCCTAAAACTAATAAATCAAGAAATAGCAGTAAATTTATTTTACCCATAATTGCAGTAACTTCCAGAAGAAATATCTAAACCAAAAATGTGTTTTGCCTGCAAGAAAGAGTAGAGTGCTAGTTTTTCATGATGTTTTTCAGTAACATAATTCTCTTTTCTTTTTAACTCTGTTGATGTATTGTTTTGATTTAACTATTTTTAAGTTTAAAAAAATGACTTGGAATAGTCATAACATTGCTAAATATAATAGCTGTGTTCCTGCCAAATATGTAGATTAATTTTTATAAGTCAATCAATTTTATTTATTTTTGAGCCCTCTTAGTAGGGCTTCCCTGGCGGCTCAGACGGTAAAGCATCTGCCTGCAGTGCAGGAGACCCCGGTTCAATTCACAGAGTCGGACACGACTGAGTGACTTCGCCTCGCCTCCTGGAGAGGGGAATGGCTATCCACTCCAATATTCTTGCCTGGAGAATCCCATGGACAGAGGAGCCTGGCGGGCTACATCCATGGGATCGCAAAGAGTCAGACATGACCAAAGCAACTCAGCATACGTGCAATCAATTATTTTAGGCTCTGTGAAGGAAAATAGGAATTTTAAGATAGTCCATTCCTTCCATGAGTCTGTGGTTTATTCAGGGTAACAATATTATGAGGCGGCACATTCCAAATACTAAATAAAAGTAATAGACTGGAATGTCATGAGACTTCAGGGAGGAGATGGCCGAACATGGCCTTCAGTTCGTGGAGAAGAGAGGCAGAGTTGAGCAATGGGAAGAAGCAGGCAGTTAACGGAGGGTCGTGGAGAACTTTACCACAGAAATCATAGGACACTCGGAGCAAAGACAAGCAGCTCAGATGAGATGATGAGACAGAGAGTGTGCTAGTTTGTTAGGGCTGCTGTAAAAAAATACCGCAGACTGGGTGGCTTTAACAACAGGTATTTAGCGTCCCACAGTTCTGAAGCCCAGAAGTCTATGATCAAGGTGTCAGTGGGTTGGGTTTCTTCTGAGGCCTCTCTTTCTTAGCTTGAACGACAGCCACCTTCTTGCTCTTTTTTTTTCGTGGTCTTCCCTTTATCTGTGTTGTCCGAGTCCTAACCTCCTTAGCTTATAAGGACAATAGTGGTATTGGATTACAGCCCACCGTAACAACTCCATTTTTATTTGCTTAACTCTTTAAAAGGCTTATCTCCCCAAATAGTCACACTCTAAAGCACTGGAAGTCAGGTCTTCAACATTTGAATTTGGGAGACACAGTTAGCCCCTACCAGTAGTAAACTAGCTTGACAGCAGCATAAAATTTTTATTTTAAAAGACTGAAGGGTGTAGTGGGAATAATTCTAAAAGAGCAATCTGGAGAGGCCATGCCAAGTATGGACTTTATATCATAGGAAATAAAATGTCCTTGAACATTTTTGAGCAAGATGTAGGCAAGATCAACCTGGTAGTGGTATGTGGGATACTGTGGCCAGGAGATCAGACCAAAGGTCTGCAAGAATTAAGCAGTTATTGTAATATTCCATTTAGGGATAAGAGTGATTTTTAACTGTACCAATAGCAGTGGCAATGGGAAGTAAAGATATTAGAATGCTACAAATGGAAAAACTTAGAGATTCACAATATTTACACCTCTAAGAAACTTTAAAAATTATTTTTATAACACAGGGAAACTATATTCAATATCCTATGAGAAACTATAATGGGAAAGAAAATGAAAAAGAAATTTTATATATATATGTATGTTGTTTGTTATTTTGTTGTTTAGTTGCTAAGTTGTGTCTGATTCTTTTGTGACCCCATAAACTGTAGCCCGCCAGGCTCCTCTGTCCATGGGATTTCCCAGGTAAGGATATTAGAGTGGGTTGCCATACCCTTCTCCAGGGGATCTTCCCAACCCAGGGATCAAACCCAGGTCTCCTGCATTGCAGGTAGGTATACCACCTGAGCCACCAGGGAAACCCCATACATGTGTGTGTGTGTGCATATATGTATACACACAACTGAACCACTCTGTCGTACAGCAGAAATTTATACATTGTAAATCAATTCTATTTCAATAAAATAAATTATAGAAATAAAATTATTTTATCCTAATTGTCACTGAAAGTTTCTAGAATGTCATTACCACCAGCTGGGCTTTCCAAGTGGCTCAGCGGTAAAGAGTCAGCCTGCCAAGCAAAAGACATGGGCTTGATCCCTGGGTCAGGACGATCCCCTGGAGTAGGAAATGGCAACCCATTCTAGTATCACTGTCGGGGAAATTACATGAACAGAGGAGCCTGGTGGGCTAGAGTTCATGGGGTTCCAAAGAGTTGGACACAAATGAGCGACTAAACAACAACAACGAACAGCCAGTCAGAGCCCTGGACTAGCATGAGCTAACTGCTGCTAACTGTACCAAGTTAACAGAGACAAGCAAATAAACTCAAGGTGTTAGTTGGCTCTTGGAGCATTTTTGTGGATAAAAGTACATTATTATGTATTCTAAAGTACAAAATACCTAGAAAAGTAACTTATGAATGCTTATCACTGTTTTCTGAAACCCCAGGAGACTCCTAAGTTGGAAACTACTGATTGCACCCAGAATGTCTCCATTTATAGGTAAAGAAATGTAACCAGACACATCAGAAATCACATTTCAAGTTATTAACATCTGCTCCATTAGCAAAACGGGACCAGAAGGAACCTCTTATATCTCGTTCAAAATCAGTTGCATTCTGCTGAGAATTAGCAGGACCTGGTGTCCACCTAGTAGCACTTTTAGGGAACAATCAAGTTGCTCAAAAGGTAAATAATAATCCCCTCATTTATCTTTTGCTTAAGACTAGATTTTCCATCATTAACTGTTTGCCTGAAGCAAGATAAACCATTATTTCCAAGTTAAAATTGGCTGCTAAAACTACCATCTGGACACTTTTTCTACCTTTGATTTCTCTATTTTCTTATTATCCTGCCGTTTTGAACAAGAACAAGCATTACTGATTCTTGTTCCATTCTGACATAATGGTACAGTAGCAATCATATTGTCATATACATAAATAAATGTATTTTTTTGTCAAATGAGCCTTGACAGTCTCAAGGTCTGAATCCCTTATTCAAAAATCCCTGACAGTTTTCCTTTTCTGTAACTCTGCCCACAGAATATCACAAGGGTTGGGCATTCATTCCTTATTCAGACCAGCCTCAAAGATCTCTGTGGTGACATCTATATTTTATGGTATAAGTCAAGCTGCTAGATTAGCAGATGGTTATCACTAAAGGGAAGGAAAAGTGAATGGGAGAGGCCTTGTCCCTGTTAAATGCTGCATTTAGGGAGAAAATTAATATGTGTACTCTCTTCTGGATGGTTACCACTCCAATCCTGTGCTCTCTTGTCCACACTCGTGTGTGTGTGTGTGTGTGTGTGTGTGTGTGTGTGTCTTTCTCTTTCTCCCTCTCCCTAACAGTAAGCTGTTCTCATCATTTAGATAGAATCTTTGGAGCCAAATCTTTAGTGTCTCAGAGTAACCCAAAATCCATGTGAAATATTCTGCATCTTACCTTTCTTTTTTCACATTAAGCATTCCTCATTATGGGAAACTATGATAATTTAGAATGAAATGTGGGAGAAATATTTTTAAATCTTGTCATTTTATAGAACTCTTATGCAGAACATTTTATAGAACTCTTATGCAGAACTGAAAACAAAGTATGGGGAAGGGTAAGCCTTGAACTTTCTCCACTTGGCCAAAAGGAGAATTTCCCAATAGCAAGTGGGGTGATCAGAAGAGTTGCTGTTTCAATGGACAGGCTGAGTCTTAATCATACATTGTGTGTGCTGTCTAGTCACCCAGTCCTGGCCAACTCTTTCTGATCACATAGACTGTAGCCTGCCAGGATCCTCTGTCCATGGATTTGGATTGCCATTTCCTTCTCCAAGATGTCTTCCCAACCCAGGGATTGAACCCACGTCTCCCATGGCTCCTGCATTGGCAGGCAGGTTCTTTACCACTGAGCCACCTGGAAAGCCCATATCACAGATTAAGGGAGCAAATTCAGAAAATTAGACATTATGGAGGAAAGTAGAGAGGAACTGGAGGACTGGACGGAAGAGGAGTTAGCTCTGGGAATGAGAACTATCCTGTCTGGAAAACAGAAGTCTCCATGACAACCAAACAGCATAATTGAGGATATGAAAGCTATGGCATCAATTATAGTAACTGACTTCTTTGACTAAAGTGAAGCCCTAGTTGCAGGAGACTGTACTTGCCAGCCTGCCAAGAGGATCGCCTATGAGTGATTTTCTGATATTTCCAGGGAGACACTGTAAATCTATGTACCGCATTATTGGTCAAAGTCAAGGCTACATGAGCCTCAGAGAAGAAAGTGGTGGAGACGGGGAAAGAATGGTAACATTCAGTTTTGAAACATATGGGAAAGATATTTGCAAATTCTAGTTCCCAATGTTAGAGAAGAAACTGGATGAATCTGTGGCTACCACAAGAAGAATTTCTGGGCCTCACTGATAGGAAAGAAGAAAGGAGAGAAAGTAGTATTACCTGGGGCACAGCAATCGCCTGGGGCAGCAGAAATGTTGAGTCCTTTAAGTAAAGACAGAAAAGTGACAGGAGGAGGCAGTGAGAGAGGAGATGACTACGGAAAAAAGAAAGAGGAAATGAATATAATTTTATTTTTTTAAAGAAATTAGTAAAGTGATTAATGTGAATTGAGAAGGTAAAAGCATTGCAAATGATTGCTATTTTAACAAATCATCATTATTTTGAAACCACAGTTTTTCTGAATTTTTTTTAAAGAGTATGATTTACATGGCAGGCGGACCTCCAGCATGCATCTTTGTGAATTCAGCAGTGAGAACTGGGCCTCAGCTGGACACTTGAGGTCTGATATAACATTGTGATTCTGTGGCTTGCGAAGGGCTCACCAGCTATGAAGAGTAGTTAGCTGATTGATAGGACACATGCAGAATATTAAGACATGAATTCTGCTCTTGTCTGAGTATCATACCTGGTTCCAATCAGTTAGTTTCATAGAAAAGCTCCTTTGATGTAAAGTGATCTCCAGTGGGGTGAAATGCCTAGACCATGCACTCATCTATAATTATTCACAACTGTATTATCTGTTGTGGTTTATAAAACAGAGATGTGAAAGTTTTGACCAGAGCATGTTTTCTCCACGTGGATCTTCTATTTTGCCAGATGGCTGTGTTTGTCTTGGATGGCTCATTACCACTGTCATTAAACAGTTGATAAAACTGTCATACTGGACATTTCAGTGAGAGTGTAGAGCCCAGAGTTTATGAAGCTAACAACGAACTTCTAGAGGAAGTTGACAAACCCAGATCATTCATAATGAGTAAAAGAGAAAAACTCAATGGGACTAACACTGAGCCAGAGAAATGATCAAAATAACCAATCCACCCAAAAAAGAAAAAGAAAGTCCTTTATTTCAGTTTTGAAAGAATGTAAGAAATAAAAACAAACTCCAAAAGGTTTTTTAAAAATTCTTTAAAAAGATTTTTGTTCTATTTATTACTTTATATCCATTATACAGCATGATTTCTTAGTTGAAAGGTGAGGAAATTCTAAAGATTAAAAGAAGCAGAGTGAAGTCATGAAAGAATATTTTAAAAGAATGTGTTCAATCCCTTTGCTGCTGCTAAGTCACTTCAGTCATGTCCGACTCTATGCGACCCCATAGACGGCAGCCCACCAGGCTCCCCTGTCCCTGGGATTCTCCAGGCAAGAACACTGGAGTGGGTTGCCATTGCCTTCTCCGGTTCAATCTCCAATAAATTATTTTTATCTGTATATTTTAAAATTCCAGTAATTTGTGGTTAATCATTATTGGTGTATTCACTTAAAAATTACCTTATCAAACTTTGTGTCTAAGTAGTACATGGGCAGATTTTGTATTGGGTTGGATCCCGCGTTGGCAGAGCTTCTGAAGGGTCTATTGAGGGGTTGCTCTCAAAAGACACCTGTCACTGAGTGAAGGAAATAGGAGAGGGCAGGGAAAGAAGGCAGACACAGATTTAAAATTTCAAGAGCAGTCCAGCCTCAGCCTGACCTCACCAGCAGCTCTGGTGAGAGACTTGCACAGAGACGACCCAGGGCATGGGGGCTGCTCCCAGGCAGCACCTGTCAGCCAAGAGCAGTCCCCCAGAAAAGGATCTGGGGGTGAGCTGTTAGCAGTCAACACTCTCAACAACTGGTGAGAGGTGTACCAACCTGGTATAGGTATTTGTCTGTCTCAGGACCTTCTTCAAATAAAAGCATCCTCGGGCTGTTGATGTTGCCCAGTGTCTGTCCATAGCAGCTGTTCAATTAATAGCTAATGGGTGGGTGAACAAATGCATAGATGCTACAGGAAAGATGTTGAAAACTAGATTATAAAAATAGATGATAATCATAATAACTAGCATTTATAAAACATTTGCCGTGTGCAGACACTATGCATGGACTATTTTTGTCAGGTAGGAACTGTTACTACCCGTTTTACACCTGCAGAAACTGAGATGGATGTGTTTTTCAGAGTCACATAGCTAGTGTGATATCAGAGCCCACACTTTTAACCTCTTCCTTATACAGAATGTTCAGAAATGAAGAAGGTGAAATAGAGTAAAACAAATACTGGGCATACTGACCCGGGGTCATTTATAGCTTTACAGAATGGCTCTGGTTTACTTGTGAAAGATGGAATTTCCAGCTGCATCTCCCCACTTCTAAAAGGCCAGGCATATCTACTCTAAGATGGAGCTTGAATAAAAATAAAAAATTCTAGAATCCTTGGAACATGCAGAGTGGTTGAAATATCCAGAAGAGTCCCAGTCTTTTTGTCTCTGCTCAGTGATAGATTAACCACTGAATAAGCACATATATAATTATACCTTCTAAATTGGTTGTTTAGGTTTAAGCTTGGCTATAGTTAAAAATATACCATGAATATTATTAGAAGACATGAGATTTAAATGGATGTTAATTATTTTTAAATATTCCTCCAAGGAGCAAGTTGAACTCTCATGAGTCTTATGGGAGAAATCCTCTAACACATTTGGGCCTCGCCTTGCTCTTCTTCAGGATAATTACTGGTTTGCTCTGTGTCATTTATGAGATAAGCGACTTAAAGTTTAAGCCCCTCTCCTCTGTAATTCACCTGATATATGAAAGAAAAACTTAAAATAACACATTTTAAATGAATACTAATATTAGTTTAAAGTGAGATAGGTATCTGGCTGTCTGCATGCGTGCTGAGTTTCTTCAGCTGTGTCCGACTCTTTGCAACCCTATGGACTGTAGCCTGCCAGGCTCCTCTGCCTATGGGATTATCCAAGGCAAGAATACTGGAGTGAGTAACCATGCCCACCTCCAGGGGATCCTCCTGACTCCAGAAATCAAACCTGTCTCATTATGTTTCCTGCACTGGCAGGCGGGCTCTTTACCGCTAGCGCTACCTGAGAAGCCCCAAGTATTGCTGTGTGTTAGTCGCTCTGTCGTGTCCAACTCTTTGTGCCCCCATGAACTGTAGCCCACCAGGCTCCTCTGTCTATGGCATTCTCCAGGCAAGAACACTGAAATGGGTTGCCATTCCCTTCTCCAGGGTATCTTCCTGACCCAGGGATTGAACCCAGGTCTCCTGTATTGGAGGCAGATTCTTTACCACTGAGCCACCAGGGAAGCTGAAGTATCTGGCTACTTATCTTTAAAATTATGTACACGAATTTTAAATAGAAAACCAGTATTAATCTATCTGCAGTGTGTGCCCAGGAGATTATGTGCAACCTCCATGGCTGTCGTCCAGCTGTGTTCACGGCGATGGCACAAATGCAAAACCTGAATCTGCACATTCATAATCATAGTGCTGACTCTCCTAACAAGACCACTAAGTAGGTCATGATTTTATGCCAAAAGGAAATGGCCTTTTAGTGGCCAAAGAACTGTTTTTTATACTCTGTGGAAACCTATTATGGTGACCCAGTACTAACGTCATTGCTGTAGTTTCTCATTCCAGATTCATCTCTTTGCCCACAATCTTCCATTTTTGCCTTTCCCACCAGGAAATAGTGGTGGGATTTCTTTTTAAATATTTTAAAATTCATGAAAACGTTTTATGATACTGCAGTATTCCCAGCTCTTGGGGTAAACACAGAAATGTACCTTAGTTCTTAGGGCATGATTTTATGATACTTTAAAATTCTTTTTGAGACAGAACTGTTGAGACCACAATTCATTTATTTATTCACTATTCACTTGCAGAACTCTTGATCCAAAAGAGTTTGTGGAAAAGTGAAAGTGAGATGCAGATTGGGGTGATTTGTTGTTATTGTGACTTTTATTTCCTTTATCAATGATATAATGATATTTATAAATAAATGTAAGCCAGGAAGATTTTTTAAAAGCAGAAGCAATGATTAGACCTAAGGAGTTGTCAGAAAAAGATGTTAACCATTTTGGAGTTAAAAGAATTTTATCTCATTTTAAATGCTTTTAGAAAATGTGATTCTACATAGACAACAATTTCCTACTCCCCAGTATAGGAATAGGTAAAACTTTTTAAGATTTAATATGTGCCAAGCTCTACAGTAATAATGTAGAGCTCACTTACCCCTTTTAGCAATCCACAACCGTACGATATAGGCACTGTGGCTATCCTCTCTCTATGGATGAGGAAAGAGGCTTAGAGATCACAAAGTCACACAACCAGTAATGGTAGGACTAAGATTTGAATGCAGAGGGTCTAGCTTAAGAGTTTCTTCCTACATCTTATCACTTCCCTTGAGGGTTACCTACGGTCACAGCAAAACAATGAATTATTATTGACATTATCGAGAAACCTATTTCTCCGACCAGATAAAGAATCGTGTAGAGCTGGCTGTGTGTTTTCTGATTCCTAAATTGTTGTTAGGTAAAGAAGAATATCTTTATTAGATCTGGGGCAGACACAAACCTAGACAAGAACACTTAAGGGTCTTAAATGTCTGGAACTCAAATGCCCTCATCTCCTGTGACACTTTCTGTAATCCTCAAATCTCATCCACTCATACATCCTTCTTAATTCCCCTTTCCTCTCTGAGACCAATTAAACCTTCTTTCTCCTCTGATCTCCCATGTTCATTTCTGTATAGCTCTGCGACTTCCTTTATTAACATTGGACTTTGAGTGAGTGTCCCCCGCAGTGGACTATGAACTCTTTAAAAACAAGAGTATTATTTTACCAAGCACTGAACCTCCCGTGCAAGGCATATAGCAGCTGAACAAGTGCTTTTTTAATGAATGATTAATAAATATTTCCACATGCTCATAGTATCATTTTCTCATTTACTTTTTAATGGAGAAGACATTTGTAACAAGCAAAAACACAATTCTTTTTATTCTACAATTTGATACTGGAGTAAAGCAAATTTGCATACTATTTCCACAGCAGATGTTAGTTAGTCAATAAGTATTTGTTGAGGAAATTAAAACCATCCATGAGAACCTTCCAGTGAGCTTGCAAGAAGTCTTGTGGAATGTGATAAATTTCCTAAATATCCTACAAAGTCACTTCATGATGTTGTAAAAGCTAATATCTTGCCTTTGCTTTCATGTAATCAAAGCTGCATTATTCTATAAGAGTGAAGGATGCATCTGAAATTGGCATCAATTTTGGTTTTCTCAGGCTCAGCCCTTTTTCCTGAGGCTATTAACAGATTCTTGCTGGCTTTGGCTCCATTGGCATGTCCCATGTGTACCTAGTGGGATGTGACCTCTAAGCCTCTGGAGAAGTCTGTTGCTTTGCAAATACTAGGCACCCTTTATACTTTCGATAAGCTTACCAGTTCCCATCCCCTTTAAGAGGAAGTTCAACATGTCCACTATGGTAAAAAGAAGCAGACTTGGCTGGAGGCAGCGTAGAGGCTAATCAGCTTTTCCGGAGCTACACTCATTTTGTCTTTGAGGGAAGTCACACCTTTGTAGAACAGAATCTCTCATTGCTGATATCTTCGGGAAGCTAGACAGGAAGTCTTCTAGGATCTCAAGCATATTGGAAAATGAAAAAGGGGAATAATTAAACAAAAATTAATCCCAAACAAAGTGATGGAGATGATGAAGCCAGGCGCACAGGGACAAGTTTCCATGGGTTGAGAAAGAGGCATATTTTGCACTGAAGCCCCCTTTTCACTCATCTTCATCCTCTCCAGCCACCCACCTCAACTACAGCCTGAAAGATCTATTGATACCATACTTACCCAACAGAAGCAACCCAGGGTTATACAGGATTCAGATTTGCTGAGTGCAAGGTGGGTTGTGTAATATGTGGCCAATGGAATTTCTAGATGATTCCCTTTAAAATTTAACAAATAAAATATAGATATTCCTTATAAATGGCAAGTAATCTCTTTTTCCTTCTGTTGCCTCTAATCAAAGGTCTAATGACTTTAGCAGAGGAATATGAAGTAACTGTCCTTTTAGCTGAGTCAGCTAAAACCACACATCAGAAGATTTATGGGAATTTTTTCTCCATTTGCATATTATTGCTGTCCGTGGACCCAAACATAAGCCCTCTTATTATAAATCTGATTTCCATTCTCATAATTTTATTTTTCTCTCTTGCTTCATTTATATTTCTCCTAAAACTTGGAACAAATAGCTAAATTATCCCAACGGCCCAATGGCTATTAAGTTGTTAAACAATCCTCCATTCTGTTTGGGTTTTTTTAATTATTTTTTTACCATCGAGCCTGTCAGGCCATCTTATTAATAAGTTAACTATTCAAAAACAAAGGCCTGTTTAGTTTTTTGGGAACTTGGTACTAACAATATTATCACAGAGTACTAGACCCAGGGTTAGTGCATAAAGGAAAAAATGAGGATGGTTGTTTAAATGGGCCTGAAATTGGAAATGACCTTAAAACTAAAAATAGAGAGGAAAAAGAATGTAAGATAACTAAGCACATAGGATTTGTTCCTTACAGGGCTAAAACAGCTTAGTTCTTAAGAGCACAAGTATAGTAGTAAGACAGACTTGAGTTCATACTCAGGCCCTGTTCTTCACCAGGTTTGACCTTAAATAAATATTACATTTCTGAGCCAACTATTTGCTTGAGAGAGTGACACCTCGGGTTGTTCTGGGGTTTATTGGGATGTTTACAAAATGCTTTGCCTATTGCCTGACAGACGGTTAAATGCTGCTTAAAATGCTATGTAAGTAGCATTGTTATAACAATATTATCAGTTCAGTTCAGTTCAGTCGCTCAGTCGTGTCCGACTGTTTGCGACCCCATGAATCGCAGCAGGCCAGGCCTCCCTGTCCATCACCAACTCCCGGAGTTCACTTAGACTCACGTTCATCGAGGCCGTGATGCCATCCAGCCATCTCATCCTCGGTCATCCCCTTCTCCTCCTGCCCCCAATCCCTCCCAGCATCAGAGTCTTTTTCAAAGAGTCAGCTCTTCGCATGAGGTGGCCAAAGTACTGGAGTTTCAGCTTTAGCATCATTTCTTCCAAAGAAATCCCAGGGCTGATCTCCTTCAGAATGGACTGGTTGGATGTCCTTGCAGTCCAAGGGACTCTCAAGAGTCTTCTCCAACACCACAGTTCAAAAGCATACAATAGTTAAACAGTAACTACAGTTATCTTATCTGTCATCTTCCTGGGGTCACAGCCCAGCACACAGTTAATATATGCACATGCCCAGAGATTTCTGGTAGAGGAAACAGCTACCAAATCAAAAACTCCAAGAAAGCCTTCAAAGAACTTAAGGAAGCAAAAAGTGCATCACCGGCCAATCCCTTCTCAGAAGGTGAATTCTAGAATTTTAAGGCAAAGGCACCCTTATTTTCTTCAAAGAAATTTGGCTTTTGTAACTTTTCTCTTTGTCATTGAAAGATGTGCCATTCCTTTCTTTCATTTCACTTGTTCAGAACTTGGCTCATGGATCAGCTTCTCCAGAAAACCTTCTCAGACTCTCCCCAACCCCACTGCCCACCTGTGCAGCCCCAGCTCCCAGGACACCCCATGTGCACCCCCATCGAGGCCCTTCCCACAAGAACTGTCCTTAACAATTTATCAGTTTCTCAACATAGACCTTAAACTCCATGGAGGCAGCTGTACTATCCTGTGTGCTGTTCTCAGTTGTGTCCAACTCTTCATGACCCCATAATCTGCAGCCCACCAGGTTTCTCTGTCCATGGGATTCTCCAGGCAAGAGTACTGGAGAGGATTGCTATCCCCTTCTCCAGGGGATCTTCCTGACCCACGGATCAGACTCAAGTCTCCTGTGTCTCCTGCACTGCAGGCAGATTCTTTACCGCTGAGCCACTGGGAAAGCCCGCCCCCCACCTCCATGAAGGCAGAAGCACTGCCATGTTTGAAAGAACTTCAATTATTTCTCCAAGGTCATACTTCCTGCCCATGTCTTCAACAACAAGAAACATTAGTATGACTCTTCTAAGAGTTATTTTATTATTCAGAATTATTTCTGACTATTCCAGTAAACCATGTTTTCATCAATGTTAAATGACATCCTAAAGAACTCTATAAAAAGAAACAATCTCTCAGTATTGGTAACAGAAAATGTGTATTAACTAAGAAGGAATTTAATTTAAACCCCTAACTCTTTTTCTACTCGTAAGTGACATCTTTCATCCTAAGGTCCTGTGTTCACATTGCAAAATACATTTCCCTTCATTTTTCTTTTTCTGAACTGATCTCTGATTCCACTTGATCTCCACTGAATTGCCCATATAATTACAAAAAATGACCTTATTTGGCTATGACTGTAAAAGTCAACCTGCTAGTGAGAATTTTAAAGTAAAAGAATGCAGCATCTCAACTAAGGAAAAAAATAAGTAAAAGAAAACAGAATGAGCCTGATTTTCCCGGGCCCTAAATTAGCCCCTAGTCACACATCTGGCACTTTCAGATGTGTTTTTCAGGCTGCCAGGGTACCACTCAGGGCTTGTAGAGGAGACACTGAGCACTGGAGAGAATGGAGCCTGTAATTAGCGAAGTTACCAAATGTCACATGAGGCTGAAAGTCAACTTCTGAGACTGTTAACTAGTTTCGTTAGTTGTAGACACTTTATTGGCAAAGGTTTCAATCTTTATGTCACCACCTCATAGCTTTTATAAAGTCTGACACTGCTGGAATGCTGGGAGGAGAGGGAAAAAATGGAAAATAGGAAGGAAAAGGGGTATTTTAATTAATTGAATTTCCTGGTTAATTCAGTCTGATGAGTATTTGTTGTCTAACTGCTGGGCTCTGCACCATATTAAGTATGGTAGAGAAAAGATAGGAACCACGTGAGGTTATTTACGCCCACAGCAAGTTTATCTTGCCTATGCTCCTCTATTTTCTTCTTTTAACCTTTCTTTATCAAATCTTTTCAAAATATTTTAGTCCTCATTGGTGCCTTAATAATTACCAAAAAACAGACATGATTTAATCTTCCTTCCGTGTATTTTCGCTATCTAGCATACCCTGGAACAAAGCAGGTGCTCAGTAAGTCTTTACTGAATTGAATTGTATTATGTAGATCCTTGATGATCCCACGATTTATTCGAAACTTGTCTTATGTGACAAAAATCTGCTGTGTCCACAGGGTGCCCAGGATACCCTGGCACTCTGTGCTGACCTAGAAGGTTGAGATCAGGGGAGGGAGGCACATGAAGAAGAGGATATATATATATATATAATTACGACCGATTCACGTTGTTGTATGGCAGAAACTAACACAACATGTAAACATTGTAAAGCAATTTTCCTCCAATTAAAAAAAATCCACTGTATCAATCTATTTGATGTGCTGCAGACTAGTAAATATTTCTTAATTAACTTCTGAGTGAGAAGCAACATATCGTTTAGTTGTTGTTCAGTCGCTTAGTCATGTCCGACTCTTTGTGATCCCATGGACTGCAGCACGCCAGGCCTCCCTGTCATTTACCATCTCCCAGAGCCTGCTCAAACTCATGTCCATTGAGTCAGTGATGCCATCCAAACCATCTTGTCCTCTGTCATTCCCTTTTCGTGGTGCCTTCCACCTTTCCTAGCATCAGGGTCTTTTCCAATGAATTGGCTCTTTGCCTCAGGTGGCCAAAGTATTGAAGCTTCACCTTCAGCATCAGTCCTTCGAATGAATATTCAGGGTTGATTTCCTTTAGGATGGACTGGTTTGATCTCCTTGCTGTCCAAGGGACTCTCAAAAGTCTTCTCCAACACCACAGTTCAAAAGCATCAATTGATGCTTTATCAACCTTCTTTATAGTCCAACTCTCACATCCACACATGACTAAGGGAAAAACCATAGCTTTGACCAAACAGACTTGTGATGGCAAAGTAATGTCTCTACTTTTTAATATGCTGTTTAGGTTGGTCATTTAGTAGTATCTTAAAAATATATTGCAATGCATGAGATGGAGTACTCAGGGCTGGGGCACTGGGATGACCCTGAGGGATGGGATGGGGAGGGAGGTGGAAGGGGGTTTCAGGATGGGGAACACATGTACACCCATGGCTGATTCATGTTAATGTATGGCAAAAACCACTACAATTTTGTAAAGTAATTTGCTTCCAATTAAAATAAATAAATTAATTTTTTAAAAAAATACCTTGAATACTTGCCCATGTACTAAAATACTGGGTTTTTTTCAGCTACCTCCATTAGAACATCTCCAGGTTCAGTCCCTAGTCAGGGAACTAAGATCCTGTAAGCTGTGCAGAGTGACAAAAAAAAAATGTTTATACCATTTATATATGTGCTTTCTTTGGCAACGTAATTTTACTTTTCTTTTCTCCCAGCTTGAGATATAATCGATATATTACATTGTATAAGTTTAGATAGAGAATGTGCTGATTTGATACACAGACATGTTGTGAAATGATTCCACAATAAGATTAACAGCCCCGTCACCTGATATGATTATAATGTGTGTGTGTGTGTGTGTGTGTGTGTGTGTGGTGAAAGCATCTAAGATCTACTCTCTTAGCAACTTTCCAATATATGAATACAGTATTGTTAACTATAGTCACCGTGCTGAATATTAGATCCACAGAATTTATTCATCTTATAATGGAAATTTGTACCATTTGACTGACATCTCCCCATTCCTGCCGCCTCTTAGCCCCTGGCAACCACCATTCTCTGGAGTTGGCTTTTTTTAGATGCCAGACTTAATTTGAAAAGTGTTTTATCATAGTGCCACCGGATCCATGAGCAAAATACTGAGCTCTTGATATAGGTTCATGATCTGGACATTGCTTAGCCCAAGGACGTCTGCTCTAGGGTTCTACTTGAGTCTACAAAGTATTAAAAACCAGCTACTGTAGCCACATACTCTCCAGCTCAAAAATTGTTCAAGACCAAGTTTCCACCACCGACTTGAATCTTTATGCTTTGGCTCTTCTCTC
Organism: Aepyceros melampus; assembly: GCA_006408695.1. Classification (NCBI taxonomy): domain Eukaryota; kingdom Metazoa; phylum Chordata; class Mammalia; order Artiodactyla; family Bovidae; genus Aepyceros; species Aepyceros melampus. Next base: position 60,768 of record SJXQ01007797.1, read on the forward strand.
GCATCAACAGCCTTCTGCACATCCTAAGACCTAGCCTTTCCCCTCTCATCGCAGGTGGTCTGGCTTTGGATCCACTATCCCTAATGAAACAACCAGAGCTCTGGGAAAGGCATGTAGAATGCTGCCTGCCAGTCAGAGGCAGAGCTGACACCCTGGCTGGGATGTGGGGAGGAACTGTTGAGGCAAGGCTGTGCCTCGGGTGCTCGAGGATGGGGAACCCTCTGAGGCAGAACCAGAAGAGCTTCTGCAGGAAGTGCTAGACTGAAAAAGCACCCCTATCAGAAATCTACTCTCCAGCCCCAGAAAGGCTTTTAGAAGGAGGGTAGGCTTACTCTTTCTCTGATTACTGAAGAAGGATTGACTGGTAAGGAGAGGAGAAAAATAGAATCTTTGCTGGATGACTTTAGTTCTCTTAACAAACTGAAGGGCAGAGTTGTTTAAGTTTTAGAAGCTGATGGAGAAGGTACAACTAGAGTCAACAGTGGACCGAGAGGAGTAGCCAATTTTCCTGTGAAAGTGATAGCCTTAAGCTAAAGACCCTGAGAAAGAGCCCTACTTGGAGCTGGGAAGTCATCTGCCTCTTGCTGTCCATTTTCCTTGCCCTTGCTCCTTCCGAGGCTCTGGGTCAGCCAACAGGGAGGTTCCTCTGCCAACAGCCACATCCATTTGGCAGAGTACACACATCATATAGAGAAATAAAATAACCCACTATGGCCTCAAAAGGGAAAGTCAGATCAAGGATATTTGAGTATATTGCACCTAGACCTAGTTTGGCTTGGCTTCAGGGGATTCTTAGAGCTCTATTCTGAGAGTACTCCTTTAGGACTTTAGCCCTGATTTGCTCTACAAGAGCCCAGCTAAGATCTAAAGCTTCTGGGACTTGACTTCCCTAGTGGTTCAGTGGTTTAAGACTTCACCTTCGACCCCTGGTTGGGGAGCTAAAATCCCACATGCCTTCTGATCAAAAAATACACAAAACTTAAAATCAGAAGCAATATTGTAGCAAATTCAATAAAGACTTTAAAAATGGTCCAGATTTTTTTTTTTAAATCTGGAAGAAAAAAAAAAGATCTATGGCTGGCCCATGATTCTGATCCTGACAGCCTTGACAGTTTGCTCTAGGTAGATAGGCATTCAGATCCTGGCTTGACCACCTGCATGATCTTGGCCAAGTTATTTAATCTCTGAAACTGAGTTTTTAAATCTGAGCATGATGACACCTCTTCTAAATAATATTGTAGGGATTTAATGATAAAGTGTTAAAGAAAAGCTTAACAATATGTGGCACATAATAGATGCTCCAAAAAAATGGCAACAGTATCTAGTTCTTCAGTTAGTTCCCTTTCTTGTTGATTGCTATAAAGATTCTGAAAAAATGTCCTCAGAGCTGGTATAGTAGGAGTAATCAAAATTCTCTGGAGTAAGCCTTCTTCTCTCTAGCATAAGTCAGTCATTATTACATTGTTAAGATTCAAGTTCAGGAAGAAACTTTTTTCTAAAGCACATTATAAATGCTGCAACCATTTCCTCTGGGATCTTTTCATTGTGTTGACTTTTTCCCAGCAAAAATTTTTAGATGCTGTCCATGTCCATAATCAAAATGTCCAGTGAAAATAAAGATTCTGTACAAATTGCAGAGAAAAGAAGTGTTTTACTCAGTTATTCACAACTTTCTCATGTTCTTGTACTCATCACTTTGCACACCAATTACATTCATTTTTAAATCTAGTTTCATTCACATTTTACCCTTATTTCATTCTGTAAGGAAATATGTTCTACACATCTCAGTTTTACAGGGACATATCACAGTAATTCTGTTCATCAAAGCGTGGGATTGGGACTTCCCTGGTGGTCCAGTGGCTAGAACTTCATGTTCTCACTGCCAAGGGCCCGGGTCCAATCCCTGATGCAGGAACTAAGATCCCATACGCAGCAAGGTGTGGCCAAAAAAGTTAAATTAAATTAAATTTTAAAATAAAAAGCATGGAACTGATTTGGCTTTCCCAGACAGAATCTTGTCCCTACCAGCCCTACCCCAACCAAATCTACTTTCATGCTTTTCTTCAAGTTTTCTGATTAATTATGAAGCTTTAGAAACACAGTCCTTTAGAATATAAACTGTCATTACTATTGATATATTGCTGATAACTACAGATTTCACTCCAATAATGACAGGTTTTAAAATTATTACTATTTTAGTGAAAACTCCAATTTTAGTTGGAGAAAAGTGAAATACTGTAAATAAGATACCAGCCAATCAGTTTGTTAGAAGAAAGTTTCTAGACATAGAAAAGTTTTGAAGGGCCAGTGATTTTTTTAAATTTATTAATTAACTGAAAGTTTTTTTCTTATTGAAATAGAATGGTGGCAATTTAGTCACTAAGTTGTGTCTGACTCTTGCAACCCCATGGACTGTAGCCCACCAGGCTCCTCTATGTGATTTTCCAGGCGAGAATGCTGGAGTCGGTTGCCATTTCCTTCTCCAGGGGATCTTCCGACCCAGGGACTGAACCCAGGTCTCCCTCAGTGCAGGCAGATTCTTTACTGACTGAGCATACAATATTATGTCAGTTTCAGATGTAAAGTTTTCTTTTGAATAGTGGAGATAGACAGATCCAGGTGGAGTGTGAAATCCAAATATGAATTTTTAAAGACACAGAAAGGAAAACAATTATAGGTTTGAAGACAAGTTTGCTGGTCCATTTGAGCCCATCCCGAATGTCCACACCCTGAAGTCAGGATGCTCCACCTGGGAGTGGCCTGGAGAAACCTGCTGTCTACCACAGTTACTATGAGACTTGGGACATACATTGGCAGACATCATTCTTTCATGCTCTATTGTTACATTTTTATTGGAATATAAGTGATTTACAATGTATTATTACTTTCCTCTGTACAGCAAAGTGAATCAGTTATGTGCTAAGTCACTTCAGTCATATCTAACTCTTTGTGACCCCATGGACTGTACCCCACCAGGCTCCTCTGTCCATGGGATTCTCCAGGCCAGAATAGTAGAGTGGGTTGCCATGCCCTCTTCCAGGGGATCTTCCCAACCCAGGGATCGAACCCACATCTCTCAGGTGTCCTGCATTGGCAGGCGGATTCTTTACCACGAGCACCACCTGGGAAGCCCAAATCAGTTATACATATACATATATCCACTGTTTTTTATTCTTTTCCCATATAGGTCATTATAGAATATTGAGTATAGAGTTCCCTGTACTACTCTATTGTTCTTATTAGTTATCTATTTTATAAGTAGTATAGTATAGTGAAATCGCTCAGTCATGTCCAACTCTTTGCGACCCCATGGACTGTAGCCTACCAGGCTTCTCCATCCATGGGATTCTCCAGGCAAGAATACTGAAGTGGGTTGCCATTTCCTTCTCCAGGGGATCTTCGTGACCCAGGGATTGAACCCAGGTCTCCCACATTGGAGGCAGATGCTTTAACCTCTGAGTATGTATATGTCAGTCCCAGTCTCCCAATTTATCCCTCCCCTCAAGAGCCAGTGTTTGCATGTTGAGGGATCTTGAATAGCAAATGATGAAAACTATTTGGTAGAGACCAGGCTTAATTGAAATCTCTGCAGGAAACCAGAGGGAAGTAAAACATTCAAGAAGCTGGCTTGATGTTCAGAGAATGATATTTATGGGATATATAAAACTGAGATAATACTAATAACAGAGCCAATTTATTTCCTTCTCAACTGTTGAAACATAGAAAAAAACAGAAGACAGACCTAAGTTTAATGAAAGGTGGAATCTAAAATGACTGAACTTTTATTCTCCTTTTTGAGTCCATTTAGAATATAGCATATTCAAAAGCAGAGACATCACTTTGCTGACTAAGGTCCATCTAGTCAAGACTAGGTTTTTCCAGTGGTCATGTATGGATGTGAGTTGGACTGTGAAGAAGGCAGAGTGCCGAAGAATTGATGCTTTTGAACTGTGGTGTTGGAGAAGACTCTTGAGAGTCCCTTGGACTGCAAGGAGATCCAACCAGTCCATTCTGAAGGAGATCAACCCTGGGATTTCTTTGGAAGGAATGATGCTAAAGCTGAAACTCCAGTACTATGGCCATCTCATGCGAAGAGTTGACTCATTGGAAAAGACTCTGATGCTGGGAGGGATTGGGGGGAGGAGGAGAAGGGGACGACCGAGGATGAGATGGCTGGATGGTGTCACTGACTCCATGGGCGTGAATCTGATTGAACTCCGGGAGTTGGTGGTGGACAGGGAGGCCTGGCGTGCTGTGATTCATGGAGTCGCAAAGAGTCAGACATGACTGAACAACTGAACTGAATTGAACTGAGAATATTTTATAGACCTAACATTCTTAGCTAGCAGTGCTAAGAATACAGAAAGCTTCATCTCTATGGAGAAGATCTGAGAAGATTGTTGCAGTCTAAATCAGAGCCAAAAGAAAACAAACAAGAATTCATTTCTGCCATTAAAATTGCAAACCATCATTGTTGCAATCTACTATAATTTCCTTTCCTAATCTAGATATATTTTGTATGATTTTGAAAGCTGTTAAACATTTGTTATTCAAATTAAAACATGTGTTGTAAGTGAACTGGGAAATTTGGTAAGCATCTCATTTTGAAATTTCCAATTGACCTCCCCAGCCCTCTTACATTAAATGACATAAAACAAATCATGCAGACCATGTCCTCTGCAAGTTCTTTCCCTCAAAAAAAAGGAAAGAGGTTTGTTAAGATCGTTAGACATTAAACAACAATCACCAAAAAGATAAAGGGCTCACATAATCACAGAATTTCAGAGCTGGGAACAACCTCAGACATCATCTGGTCTAGTGGCACACAATTTCGTCTGCCCCCCGAGGCTTGTTGCAGACTCACAAGATCTATAAAAACTGTTCTTTCTAGAACCTTAATAATCCTACACCTATGCTTGTGTTCAGTCACTGTGTCATGTCCGACTCTTGCGACCCTTTGGACAGTAGCCCGCCAGGCTCCTCGTCCATGGGATTTCCCAGGCAGGAATACTGGAGTGTTTTGCTATTTACTCCTCAGGGGATCTTCCTGACTCAGAGACTGAAGCTTCATCTCCTGTTGTCTCCTCTGCAGTATTACCGCTTCTGCTATTCTTCATATTTTGGAGTTTACAGCACAGGTTCTTTTGGCTCAAAATCAGACAAAAAGAGGGAGAGGAATGGAGAGGGAAGGAAAGAAAGAAGAAAGAGAGAGAGAGGAGGAGAGGAAGAGAATAATTGCTACTCAAGTCTCAACACACTTTTTAGAACCCCCAAAACTGAGAATGCTTTGGTATAGATGAGAGTTTCTCAGCTTTGGCATTACTGACATTTTAGACTGGATAACTCTTTGTTGTGAAGGGGCTGTCCTGTGCACTATAAAATATTTAGCAGCATCCCTGGCCAGTCTCTTCCCTGCCAGTTGTGACAACCAAAAATATCTAGCAACATTGTCAAATTTTGGGCAGGGGTGGAAGCAGGTGGACCACCTTATTCCTGGCTGAGAACCATTGATGTGTATGGTTTGTGAAGAAACAAATAATAGATAAAATGATGATTGGAAGCCAGTTCTCTACTCATCATACACACAACCTCTCCAACACTAAATGTTATTATTTCATAAAGATCTTTTCCTTGAAGTAACAGCTGTCCTGATAGCACTCAATCAGAATGCTCTCCAAGATCAGTATGCCACGTTATTGGCCAAACACCTAGACAGAGAGTCCCATTCTAGTCCTGGAGCTGCCAACGTGGGATGTTACAGAAAATAAGAAAATCTAGGTTAAATTCTGTGATCCTGATGCAGAAGTCACTGGGCTTCATCAGCTTTTGCATAATCCCGGAGTTGAGTTGGCCATGTGGGTGTCATCTTCCTTCCTTGGGGCTCCCTGTTCATCATCCAAGTGCTTCAGTTCAGTTCAGTTGCTCAGTCGTGTCTGACTCTTTGCGACCACATGAATCGCAGCACGCCAGGCCTCCCTGTCCATCACCAACTCCCAGAGTTCACCCAAACTCACATCCATCGAGTCGGTGATACCATCCAGCCATCTCATCCTCTGTCGTCCCCTTCTCCTCCTGCCCCCAGTCCCTCCCAGATTCAGGGTCTTTGCCAATGAGTCAACTCTTCACATGAGGTGGCCAAAGTACTGAAGTTTCAGCTTTAGCATCAGTCCTTCCAAAGAACACCCTGGACTGATCTCCTTTAGAATGGATTGGCTGGATCTCCTTGCAGTCCAAGGGACTCTCAAGAGTCTTCTCCAACACCACAGTTCAAAAGCATCAATTCTTCGGCACTCAGCTTTCTTCACAGTCCAACTCTCACATCCATACATGACCACTGGAAAAACCATAGCCTTGACTAGATGGACCTTTGTTGGCAAAGGTATGTCTGCTTTTGAATATGCTATCTAGGTTGGTCATAACTTTCCTTCCAAGGAGTAAGCGTCTTTTAATTTCATGGCTGCAGTCACCATCTGCAGTGATTTTGGAGCCCCAAAAAATAATGTCTGACATTGTTTCCACTGTTTCCCCATCTATTTGCCATGAAGTGATGGGACCAGATGCCATGATCTTCATTTTCTGAATTGGAGCTTTAAGCCAACTTTTTCACTCTCCTCTTTCACTTTCATCAAGAGGCTTTTTAGTTCCTCTTCACTTTCTGCCATAAGGGTGGTGTCATCTACATATCTGAGGTGACTGATATTTCTCCCGCCAATCTTGGTTCCAGCTTATGCTTCTTCCAGCCCAGTGTTTCTCATGATCTGCTCTGCATATAAGTTAAAAAAGCAGGGTGACAATATACAGCCTTGACGTACTCCTTTTCCAAGTGCTTAGGAGTGGTCAATTCAAGAGTCTACCAAGGACATAGTAGTTACTCAGCAAATATTTGTTGAATGCTTTCATGAAAGATGTTTTACTTTGGATATTTTGCCTTTTGGATTGGACAATTAAGCACTTTATTGTTCCAGAGCTAAACATATCCTTGTTCAAATCAGTTGGAGGATAGGCTATCTCCTAGAAAAAGTCACTCATATTTCATACTCCACAATCCTCAAGTTAAAAAAGAAATGTGCAAGGCAAAGCACACATCTGCCTTGTCCAAAGTATAGAAGCAATCAAAGGTGTAGAGACAGTACTCTCTCAATGAAGGCCCGCAGTTAGGCCAGGTCTGTACTGGTGTGTTAAATATACCAGCTCTTTAGCCCTCACAATAATCACATTGTATAGATGCTAAGCACAGGAAAATATATTGTTCAAGGTCAGACAGCAGCTACAGGGGTAGCAGAAATTCAAATCAAGGTCTGATTGAGTTTTCAGCTGCCTAAGCCAGTTTACAAGCCTCCCTTGACTCACTTGGCCCATGTGCCCCAGGCCTCTGTTGCCTGCTGAACGGAGAACTGTCGGTCTACTGCTGCCCTGCCCTCCAGGGTAGCTGACAGCACCCCCCGCCCCCCGCCAAGCCTCTTCAGGACTGAGGGCTGAGCTTCATCACCCGAACCTGGTGAGAGCCTATGCAGAGACGGCCCCAGGACCCAACCAGACCAGACCTGCAGAGGGTTGGTGCCTTTCAGCACTTCTAGATCCACACACTCTGCTGCTCCCTGGAGATGGGATCTGGCTTCCAGGGGCTGCCCTAGGGTAGAGGCAACCAAAGCAGAGGTGGGGGAACTTAAACTCTTCTTAAAGAAAACTGGGGCCAGTGGAAGACTGTAAACTAAAAGACAGCATATATATGCCTCTCCCTTCCTTCTCCCTCAGGCTGTTCTGAGATATACTGGTTCCATTTAGTCTTTCTGGAGACCAGCTATGACTTCTTGTGAGGCTGAGCCCCAGATCAGTACTATGTCACCTTACATCTGCTTCGCTTCTTGCTTTGTCTCAGTTCCCCTTTCCTTCGAACTTACTGCCCTGGTGTTACACACATGCACACACACACACAGCCCCCAGTAAAGTGTTAATCTGTAAGTATTGCTTTGGTTCTGTTTTTTAAGGTACTGAAGCTAAAACATAAGCTTTAATTTATGAAATTACACGCTGTTACCCATCTTTCAAAAGTCCAAGAAAAATAAAAATAAACCTTCTATTAGTAGAGCTTACCCCATAGTGATCATAGCTGACAAATATTTTGAAAGAAAAAAAAAAAGCAGCCATGGTCTACAGGTGTGGGAAGCACTGCATTAAGGTGGCACTAATCTTGCCTTGAAGAAGGTTGAGCGCCAAAGAATTGATGCTTTTGAACTGTGGTGTTGGAGAAGACTCTTGAGAGTCCCTTGGACTGCAAGGAGATCCAACCAGTCCATTCTAAAGAAGATCAGCCCAGGGTGTTCTTTGGAAGGAACACCCTTCTTTCTAAAGCTGAAACTCCAGTACTTTGGCCACCTCATGCAAAGAGTTGACTCATTGGAAGACTCTGATGCTGGAAGGAATTGGGGGCAGGAGGAGAAGGGGACGACAGAGGATGAGATGGCTGGATGGCATCACCGACTCAATGGATGTGAGTTTGAGTGAACTCTTGGAGTTGGTGATGGACAGGGAGGCCTGGTGTGCTGCGATTCATGTGGTCGCAAAGAGTGGACATGACTAAGTGACTGAAATGAACTGAACTGAATCTTGCCTCATCTACCTAACTCCATATGCTTTTCTCCCTCTTGCATTTAGACAAAAGGCTGTGTTAACACTTGTTTGCGTACCAGGGCTCTGTTTATCTGGCTATGATGATCCTGTGTAGCCTAGTAGGATGGAAAGTGTCAACTGTCCTAAATTCAAGTCCTACAGCTTCTGCATATTTGGTGTCTGACTTGAGAAAGTAATAATACCTGCGTAGATATTTCCTCACCTGTAAAATAGAAACAAGACGATCTGCCTCACCTTTCCCATGGGCTGATGTGACACAGTGAGAGTATGTTGAAGCATCGCACAGGTGTGCTTTAGCTGTGTGAGAGGAGGTTAGGTAATAACTTTTTAATTTAGTCTTCTGAATTCCCATCACTAAAAATAATGAAGCACTTCAGTAGGAAAATATAAAGGAATAAATCACTTAAATCTTTTCATATAGGTTTAAGGTAATAATTAAGCTTAAAAACCAAGATGGACTAGGGACTTCCCTAGTGGTCCAGTGGATAAGAGATGAAGCTTACACTGCAGGGGACACTGGTTCAATCCCTACTCTGGGAACTAAGATTCCACAAGCCATGCAGCATAGCCAAAAAAATAGAGGAGAAAAAAAAAAGCTATGATGGAATAAAAGAGACTGGATTTTCCCTCCCACATGAAACAAATAAACAGAAATAAACAGAAAATATATTTAAAAAAACAATTTTAAGACAGTGGATGTCAGATGATCAGATGATTCTCCAAGAGAAAGGAAACATGTGATGGACCCTGTGATTGCCCTCAGCTGACCACTGGAGAATTTCCAGGCTACAGCGCATGGAGAAGGAAGCCTTGGGGAGATTGGTGGACCTCACAAGTTGAGCAGATGGAGCTGAGACCCCAAGAGACCAAGGTGGCTGAAGTTCAAAGGACAGAGTATCAAAGATGCAAGAGATGCACAGAGAGAAAACTCTGGAGATCTGCAGGATCCAGCAGAGTACGAATCAGGGCATGCATGTGAGGAAACTGCGCAAAGCTGAGGGGAAAACGGCCCAAAAGATCTGCAGGAACAGTGGCTAGAGCTCACACTGGGCTTAGGAAGAGTGCCTGTTCCTACCAGCCAGACTGAAAAAAATCCCTTAATTCACAAGGCACTGGGCAGAGTACTTGAAAAAAAATTGCCACAACAGTGGGAAATAATTAACCATAAGCTAAATACTGCTGTGATCCAGTCTAATAAATCTTAGAAGTATGACCTGAAAGGATCAAGTTGTTTCCAATAACTAAACTTCATTCCAGAACAAAGCTCAAAAATATTTATAGAAATTATTATTATTATTATAGTTGTATTTCATATGTTCAAAACCTTGCATTTCATATCTTCAAAACTCTCTATAGAGAGTTTCTAAGACTCAAATCAAATATCTGTGGATAAAAACTACAGTGTTCAAGATAAAAGACGTCTGCTGCTGCTGCTGCTCAGTCGCTTCAGTCGTGTCCGACTCTGTGAGACCCCATAGACGGCAGCCCACCAGGCTCCGCCATCCCTGGGATTCTCCAGGCAAGAACACTGGAGTGGGTTGCTATTTCCTTCTCCAATGCATGAAAGTGAAAACTGAAAGTGAAGTCGTTCAGTTGTGTCCAACTCTTCGAGACCCCATGGACTGCAGCCTACCAGGCTCCTCTGTCCATGGGATATTCCAGGCAAGAGTACTGGAGTGGGTTGCCATGTCCTTCTCCCAAAAGACGTCTAGTATGGAATAAATAGTATATCCATACAATAAAATATTACTGAGCAATGAAAAGGAGTGAGCTTGATAACATCTCAAAACAATTGTGCTAAAAGAATCCAGACAAAAATGTTTCAAGCTGTACCATTCCTTTTACTTGAAATTCTAGAAGATGCAAAGTAATCTCTAGTTGCAGAAAACATATCAGTGATTATCTGATGAGGGGGCAGAAGGAAAGCATTCTCAAGAGGCACAAAGAAACTTTAAGGAGTGATGGTGAAGCTCACTATTTTTATTTTTATGATGGTTTCACAGATGTGCATAGATGTCAACGCTTATCATTTTGTACACTTAAATATGTGCAGTTTATTGTATATCAATTATAATTTAAAAAACTAAAGAGACTAAAGTGTATTTCTAAAAACCATTGAACAACTTGGGAAATAGAGGACTTAAAATGTAGCCACATTTAATATTTAAAATTTTGTAAATTTTAGACAATGGTTCAAGATTTAAATTTATAATTTTTGTTACATCTAAACCTATAGTGTCTATAGACTATACCTATAGAATAGCATCTATATTTGTATAGTAGCTAAAATTTGTTTGAGAGTTCTCTGTTTTTCCTTTTTGTAGCAACAAATTAGAAAATCTATTCACCCTGTTGATTGAAAATATTTTCATGAAGGAGGATGCGGGAGTATTTCAAAACAAAACTAAGAATCAGAAAGGCACAAGTTATGAATTTTTCCAAAGCTTGTTTTAGAAATTAAGAAAATTATACCCATTTTTCTTAACCGTAAGTGACTGTACACTTACTCTCTAACACCCCTTTCTCAACACACCCCTCATATCAACACACCCTTGATATGAGGTCTAGGCTTGAAAAATCCTCTAAATATCTGATTAAAGACTCAAGGACTTTAATTCCTGTTGTCCTCACTCATTAGAGATACAGCTGTGTGATGCATGCTCATTATATTTTGGGCTGAATTAATTTATGTATTCTCATGCTCCCGACTTGTCTGTCTTAATTTCTCCCAGTTTGATGCCGACCGAGACGAGGATGAGGTGTTCTATGACATCAGCATGGCAGTTGACAGCAAGCTATTTCCAAACAAAGAGGCTGCAGCAGGTAAGTCACCATGTCCTTTGGGCTACAGTACCCCCTGATCCCCTGCCAAGTGTCTGGGGCTTTGTAGTAACGCTGAGGCTCAACATACTGCTGGAGCTCAACATACTTCATACCTTCTGGTTTAAAAATAAAGGTACAAAACAACATAAAAAGCGCCATATATCTGGTTGTTATGGTTACTGCCTTTCTTCCAGTCATTGCACAAGCAAATTAGCAAGTAGTCACAATATAGCATAGGTCTACGCTACTATGGGATATCCCTAGAGGCTCAGATGGTAAAGAATCTGCCCTAAATGCAGGGTATGTGGGTGGGAAAATCCCCCGGAGAAGGAAAGGGCAACCCACTCCAGTATTTTTGCCTAGAGAATTTCATGGACACAGGAGCCTGGCAGGCTACAGTCCAGGGGGTTGCAAAGAGTCAGACATGACTAAGCAACTAACACTTCACTACTTCTATGTTACTATAATTTTTAAAAATTGGTCTAACCCATAACTTGAGCACAATGAAAGTTACAACTTCTCCAGGCGGCCCTAACACATATATATCTCTCCTGAACCACCAGGGAAAAATCCTCCCCTTGGGTCTTCTAGATGCCCCCATTCCACCCCACTGCCCCTGTTGTGGCCCTGCCCCTTCTGTTTCTATATCTAGAAGTTTGACACATATCCCCTCAAATAGTCAGTACTCACAGTTCCATCCTTGACCCTTATCTCACTCTCTTATACACTTTCTCTGCATCAACTCATTGTCCCTCATGGTTTCAACCATCACTTCTCCATGGATGACTCTCAAATCTTTGTCTCAATCCTGACCTTTCTTCTCAGTTACAGCCTCGGTGAATAAAGACCAAAAGTTCTGGGCTGTAAAGAAGAAGGCTAAACACCTAAAATTTTAAGCTGTATTTGAAGCCCACTAAGAACAGGTTTTAAGAAATAATTTTTTTTAAAGACAAGGCAGTAGTCTTTCTGGGCAAACCCACAGAGCACAGATAACTGACATAAACTCACCTGCTTGATTTTCCAGTGATATTTACAGAAAGATAGCCTGTTACAGGAAAGAAGGAATATGGAGAAGCATGTCAGATCATATAAACAAGAGTACCACCGCTTCGAAAAAAGTTATAGACCTATGTTTTTCATTTGGTTTGTTTTGTTTGACCACCTTAGGGTAGTTCCCCCACCAGGGATCGAACCCAAGCTCTCTACACTGAAGAACAAAGTTTTAACCACTGGACTACCAGGGAAGTCTTGACACCTGTGTTTTAAGTTAATATTTAATTTACAACATTCCTTTTAGACCTCTCACAACAAATATCTATCTAATAGATACCTTCAATTTCCAAACAGCAGAGCAGGAGAAAATTTAAACTGCCCCTTCTTTAGAACTTCCAGCACTTTATGACTCTCAAGTAGCATTTCTCCAAAGTGGTCTCATCCTACAGCGATGTAGCTGTGCTGTCTAAAGTACATTCGGTAAATTCTGTCTTCATCCTCTTCAGGTACCCTTGGTAGAGTGCACAGTGCCTGGCCCATGGCAGGGGTTTCCAGGGGCCCCTCCTGCCTTCCTACAGCTCTGAGCTTATGAGCAGAGAGGTCTGTGCTCACAGCCACAACTCCCCAACCCCCCTCCATTCCCAAGACCCCTGAAAACATACAAGACCTCTCCTCCAGCCTTAGAGTAAACCCCTTCTATCTGTCACAGTCCTGGTGAGTGAAGTGATCCCAGGAGAGCCTGTGGTAAACTGAAAATAAACTTCTCCTTACCAGAGGCTGCCACTTCACAGCCTCAGACTATTGTTCAGTTCAGTTCAGTTCAGTAGCTCAGTCATGTCTGACTCTTCACGACCCCATGGACTGCAGCATCCCAGGCCTCCCTATCCATCACCAACCCCTGGAGTTTACTCAAACTCATGTCCATTGAGTTGGTGATGCCGTCCAACCATCTCATCCTCTATCGTCCCCTTCTCCTCCCACCTTCAATCTTTTCCAACATCAGGGTCTTTTCCAATGAGTCTGTTCTTCACATCAGGTGGCCAAAGTATTGGAATTTCAGCTTCAGCATCAGTCCTTCCAATGAATATTCAGGATTTATTTCCTTTAGGATGGACTGGTTGGATCGCCTTGCAGTCCAAGGGACTCTCAAGAGTCTTCTCCAACACCACAGTTCAAAAACATCAATTCTCTGGTGCTCAGCTTTATTTATAGTCCAACTTTCACATTCATACATGACTACTGGAAAAACCATAGCTTTGGATTAAAGATTTACTGAGCATGGCCTTGCCATCAGAACAAGACCCAGTTTCCCCCTCAGTCAGTCTCTCCCATCAGGAAGCTTCCATAAGCCTCTTATCCTTATCCATCAGAGGGCAGACAGACTGAAAACCACAATCACAGAAAACTAACCAATCTGATCACATGGACCACAGCCATGTCTAACTCAATGAAATTATGAGCCATGCTGTGTAGGGCCACCCAAACGGACGGGTCATGGTGGAGAGTTCTGACAAAATGTGGTCCACTGGAGAAGGGAATGGCAAACCACTTCAGTATTCTTGACTTGAGAACCCCATGAACAGTATGAAAAGGCAAAAAGGTAGGACACTGAAAGATGAACTCCCCAGGTCAATAGGTGCCCCATATGCTACTGGAGATCAGTGGAGAAATAACTCCAGAAAGAAGAAAGAGACGGAGCCAAAGTAAAAACAACACCCAGTTGTGGATGTGACTGGTGATGGATGTAAAGTCCAATGCAAATATTGCATAGGAACCTGGAATCTTAGGTCCATAAATCATGGCAATTTGGAAGTGGTCAAACAGGAGATGGCAAGAGTGAACATTGACATTTTAGGAATCAGCAAACTAAAATGGACTGGAATGGGTGAGTTTAACTCAGATGATCATTGTATCTACTACTGTCGGCAAGAATCCCTTAGAAGAAATGGAGTAGCCATCATAGTCAACAAAAGAGTCCAAAATGCAGTACTTGGATGCAGTCTCATAAATGACAGAATGATCTCTGTTCATTTCCAAGGCAAACCATTCATTATCACAGTTATCCGAGTCTATGCCCCGACTAGTAATGCTGAAGAAGCTGAAGTTGAATGGTTCTATGAAGACCTATAAGACCTTCTAGAATTAACACCCCCAAAAGATGTCCTTTTCATTATAGGGGACTGGAATGCAAAAGTAGGAAGTCAAGAAATAACTAAAGTAACAGGCAAATTTGGCCTTGGAGTAGAGAATAAAGCACAACAAAGGCTAATAGTTTTGCCAAAAGATGCACTTGTCAGAGCAGACACCCTCTCCAACAACACAAGACTCTACACAAGGACATCACCAGATGGTCAACACCGAAATCAGATTGATTATATTCTTTGCAGCCAAAGATGGAGAAGCTCTATACAGTCAACAAAAACAAGACCAGGAGCTGACTGTGGCTCAGATCATGAACTCCTTATTGCCAAATTCAGACTTAAATTGGGGAAAACCACTAGACCATTCAGGTATGACCCAAATAAAATCCCTTACAATTATACAGTGGAAGTGACACATAGATTCAAGGGATTAGATCTGATAGACAGACTATTGTTACCATTAAAGAATGGACCAGTGTTTCTGGATCCTTCTCTCTTTCCAGAGAAATCAGAAGCCTGCACCAGTAGGTAAAATCTCCCAGCTGGTAAACATCAGTGACTCAGTCAGTTAAAGAAACCATGTCCATGGGTTCTGCTCTGTGACTCATCAGCCCCCAGGTCTTGTGCCTTGGCTCTCTCCTTCTCTTTGAATCCTCTCTCTACATAATCTCAGCTGCTCCGCAGCTCCCATATCACTTCCAATGATGAAGTGTGAATGACTTTCAATTCCTTTAAATTTTTTAAGTAAAAAATTGTGTATACATATATATATATGTATACATGATGATTTGATTCATGAAATGATTACTACGGTTCAACTAGGTAACATACATAGTCATCTTTCCATTGTTGTTGCTCAGTCATGTCTGACTCTTTGCAACTCCATGGACTGCAGCATGTCAGGCTTTCCTGTCCTTCACTGTCTTCCAGAGTTTGCTCTAACTCATGTCCCTTGAATAGGTATGCCATCCAACCATCTCATCGTTTGTTGCCCTCTTCTCCTCCTGGCTTCCTTTCCCAGCATCAGGGTCTTTTCCAATAAGCCAGTTCTTCCCATCAAGTGGTCAAAGTATTGGAGCTTCAGCTTCAGCATCAGTCCTTCCAATGAATGTTCAGGGTTGATTTCCTTTAGGATTGACTGCTATGATCTCTTTGCTGTTCAAGGGAGTCTCAAGAATCTTCAGCACCAAAATCAAAAGCATCAATTCTTTGGCTTTCAGAAAAGTGTTAGAGGAACTTTTATCTACAGATTCCCATCACTGCCCAGGAATCCCAGGCTTGCAGGAGGTTCCCTCTATTTGGTACTCAAACTGAGAGGAGGGTCGTCCCAAAACTTCAGATTGAAGATCCACTAAGAGGGAAAACATCTTTACCATCGTCCCAGAACACAGTATGTTTAGCCTTCCAGTACCTCTGAAGCCAATGTATCGTCTTCCCAATTAAATTTAAGGGGACAACATTTCCGAAGACCATTCTATATTTAAAACTAGTGACAGTGAGTGATCCTGGGGGGTTCTATTTCAGCTCACACCTTTGTCTGTTATCTGTGGAAAGGATATTTTTAAATCTGGAAAGAAATTGAGAAATTCGAATTATGGGTAAAAGAAAGCCATACTATCACTTTTACAAAATGTCCTGATTTTGCTGTCTTTTTTGAATATTAAGATCATTGTAGTTGTTTCATGTGTTAAATTGTCCAGTGAAAGATGCAAAATATGTACATATGGTTATGTTTACCTCCCTATTTTGTATGTCAAGCCTTAAACTATTATTAAAGGTACCATTTTCAGCAAACCAAGCAACCAGTAGTAAAAGAAAATGAAAGCTATTCAATCATTATCTGAGCAGATAATGACATCCTTTGTCTATTGCCTTCTATGATCTATTAGTACTGTTTCCCAGAGCAACAACACGTCAAGAAATTTCATCCCTTGAGGACACAATAACATTTCTGTTAAAAACATTTTATTAGGAAAACCAATCTTTTCTTCCTTATGAGCGGGAGTTGTTTATTTTTTAAACGAAGACCTCTTCATTCTCCCATCGATGAAGCTAGTTTTCTAATAACCTTGTTCCATTTTCAAATATTAATGTGTGACATCTTCTGTTGAATGGGTTGTTTAAGACCCTTCATGTTGTAGTTTATTAAAACAACTAAAAGAACAGTTTCTAATTAAATAAGTAGGACACAGGAACTGAAGCAGCTATATATTCGTGAGCCTCTGTGTTCAGGTCATGTTGCTCATTTCAAAGGAACCACTTTAAAGTCTAAGGGGAGGGTATTATCTGAGTACCTATTGCCACTTCCACTAGTCGGTGGTGAATCATATCCATGTTGTGGAAGTAACAAAAGCTAATTAAAGTTGGCATTGCCTTTAACAAAGCTGTCAGTAGCAGCCACCTTGACTTTCATGGGCTGGAGAGACATGCCTTTATTCCACTTCCCATTCTTCCATTTCTGCAGCCACTCAGTGACCCATCTCATCATCAATCATTCACTGTTCCTATTTTCTCAGAATGTAGAAGAGACAGCACACTCCTCCAGGTTCTCCCCTGTAGAGCACTTTAATAGAAGATAATGTATACGAAACCTTTTGGATTGTGTCTGCTTACAACTTGGAGTCAGTAGCCTGTGTTAGAAATGGGAGCTGTGACTTGTCTTTGATCTCACTCACTTTCTGGATGACCTTGGCCAAGCTATGTAACTTCTCTACAGCTCATTTTCCTCTTTTCTAAAGTGACAGAGTAGGATTCTGTCAAATATTAAATTCCAAAATGCTTATGATCCTATCAGAGAGAAATATACATTTTACTCCTGAGCTCTTTACTGCTTCCCAACACTTAAGTGCAAACTGGTCTTCCAGCTGGACCCTGAGACATCAAGTAGTTTGGCCCTAAGATACACCTTACAAAACTTTTATTTGAAAAATGCTTAAAGAACAAAGATAGGAAAATTACATCTTCTACTTAAAAATTATATATAAAATTAAAGTTTGCATATCACCCCTAGAGGCACTTTTAACAATCGTGTTGCCAAGGGTATCACCAAGAATTGAGGAACATATTTATTCAACTATATGTGGCAGCTCTACAGTTCTCTTTCCAAAATGATTTGATGGGTCAACCATCTTCATTTTGAAAATCTTTATTGTACTTAGTTTTTTTTAATTACAAACACAATAAACTATGGTGTTCCTGTTTAGTGTCTATTTGATTTGATAGTACTCAGTTAATTTGTGAACAGCAGAAGTAATGATGAGAAGAGAAGAAGAAATGAGGAAAGACTGTGGGGACATACCTTGGTTCTTTTTCTAAAAGAAAATATGAAAGTAGCATATCTGGGAGAGGTCTATATCTGAGAAATGCATGAGATGCTTGACTTTTTTTTTAAGAAATTCATCTTCATTTAACATTACTCATTGCATGTTCTGAACAAGAGTTATTTTGCAAGAGCAAGTTTATAGTGGAGCAGAGTGGTTGGTTTCTTCACAGGTGCATAGCATTTCATGGGCAGTACTGAAGAATTCTGTCTTTGTGGCCAGTTAAGTAATATAGATTGCCCAGAAGGAAAGGCTTGTTAGATGAGGATGATAACTCAAGTGTGCTTCAGGAGCCCCATTATGAAAATTACTGGTCTAGGCGTAAGCCTTGGTAATTAATGGATAAGTAATTCAGTGTAACCTGTAGTACCTAGGGGTAGAAACTCTGTATTAACAGATTAAGTTAACCTGATTTTTCCCACTTTCAGGAACTAACATGATCCAAAGGCTGTAAGAAAAGCTCATCAGGTTCTCATGAAGTGAGCAAACTCAGCCCTTCTTTTTCTGGAACCCTTTGCTCTACTCCCACTTTGTTTTGCTCCTGTTCCTTCCTCCTCAGTCACTGTTGCTGCTGCTGCTGAGTCGCTTCAGTTGTGTCCGACTCTGTGCAACCCCACAGACGGCAGCCCACCAGGCCCCCCGGTGTTGCACACCCCTAAACCACTTCTCCTCCTGGACAACCCTTATTCACCCTCATAGTTGGGGCTCACAAACTAGTTCCTTGTGAAGAATCCTACCTCCATCACCTCCTCCACTACAAGTCAGAATTAGTAGCTTTTTCCTTTTGGTTTCTGAACCTTGCTGTTCTCAAGTTAATCTCCTCCACAAGATCATTGTTTTCTTAAGGGTAGAGACAGTGTCTAGATATCTGTGTTATCAAACCAAACTTGGGTCCGGTCCCCCAAATGCAGTAAAGCCAATCTGCTGACACTGCTTTGGATGAAGGAAAGTGCCATGTTTCTTGCAAGGTGATAAACAAGGAGTTCAGGACAGGTAGTGCTCAAAAAGCCAAACTCCTCTATGGGTTTCAGCCAAGCATTTTTAAAGTCCAGTTGAGGGAGGGGCATCCCACTGTATGTGATCGACTCATCCCCAGTTCTCTGATTGGTTGATGGTGAGGTAACTGGGTGATGTTACAGGGGGTTAATGTTATCAATCCTTAGGCAATCCTACATGCTCACAATCATCAAGTAGTTAATTTCTTTCATTTGGTGGTGATTTTAGCATCTGTAAAACAACTCAGGAAATGTGCATCAGATACTGTTATTTAGGTACTTCAGAGAGAAGCCAGAACAGAGGATATGGAGGAAGGGTCTGTCTTGGGAAGGCCCTGTAGGATCCTGCCCAGTTACAGCTGCATTTTCCATCTGCAGAGCAGACAGTGCCTGGCAGATAGGAAGAGTTAAAAATATTGAGAATTTAATATAATCACAAGGACAATATGGAAACCTCGTGGGAGATAGTTTACTTTAGAAACATGCACAGACAACCTCTATCCATCAGGTAACATCTGTTTTCCTAATCTTAGGTTCAAGTGACCTTGATCCTTCGATGATGTTGGACACTGGAGAGATCATTGATACGGGGTCTGATTATGAAGATCAGGTAATTAAAATCTAAAAATATTTGTCTATTTAAATGTTTTTAATTTTGGTCTTTATAAGTGTTTCATGAAAATTAGAATTACAAATCATTCTGTGAAATGATTACAGATAACTAATCATCTGTTCCATGATAAATCATACAGCTTTTATTCATTAACTTTAGCCCTCTAATCCTCCTTTATCCACAGACTCAAAGTGGCAACTAATTAAGGGGAGATCTGTGGTCAAAAGTTATATGAGCTAGAAGTAAGGCTACATGAGGTTCCCTTCCCCAAGAATTTATCTGTGTCTCATTCTTCCCAATTATAAGCCCAATATTTACTAACCACTGCCTCCAGACTCAGGGCCCTGCTTTCTTTTCTAACCTTTAAAACGGACTGCTGACCAAGGACAACACAGCCAAGAAGTCACATATATTTTCTGTTTGGATAAGAAATTTATCTGGGTCATTTTTTCTCAGCAGAAGAACTCTTCTTCCTGCCCTGTTTTAGTGATCCAAAATAGTTGGCAAATGATCTGACTCTCTAATTAGGCCTTATTTTTTAAAAAGTATCTTGTCTGAAACTTCATCCACCTCTCATCAATGCTCTTCTGCAGTGGCTGAAAGCCAAGTGGGGGCGTTCTCCTGGATTTTTCCCCCAATTTCAACTAATACATGTCACAAATTAATGAAATAGATCTGACCAGTGTCCAAATGTAATGGCTGTTTCTCTGTTTCACATACGTATTCAGAAATTATTTTCAAAGGCATTAAGTTTCTTCCCTTACATCACAAATCAAGGAGAAGATATTGACAGGTATTTAAAATATCTTTTAGCGATTAAGCACTTCGTACATACTAAACATTGGGCTAGGTTCCTTAACTTGATTATCTCACTAGTTCCCCACAAGATCTCTAGGAAATAGGAATTATTATCTTTATTTCATAGATAAGAGAATTAAGACGCCAAGAGTAATTTGCATGCAGTTACACAAATATTTTCACAGTGGAGCTTGTGAACTCAGGGCAATTTCCCTAAACCTGCACTCTACCACCCGCCATCCTCAGTCTCCAAAGACAGGCCATTCAGTGATGAATTTCTGGAGCCTTTTCAGTTGCTAACTCTTAAGACCTCAGCAGAGGCAAATGCCAAACAACCACTATAAAAAGTGAGCTTACCATCTAAAATTATAGACCACACCAAGAAATGAACCATAGCATGAAATCCAGCTGATTAAATAAATGAAGGGTTCACACCCCAAGGACTAGACAGAACAGAAAAATCTGAAAGAAATCTTAATCAAGGAATATTTAAAATATCCAAAGAGATAAAGTGAAGATTAGAAGTCTTGAAACAAGTACAGGAAAGAATGGAAAGCAAGAGGCAAGAAGGAATAGGAGGAAGAAATAGAAATTCTAGGCACCAAAAAATATTGTCATTACAATAAAAATTCAGTGAACAGCTTGAAGAGTAGACCGCTGCTGCTGCTGTTAAGTCGCCTCAGTCGTGTCCGACTGTGTGACCCCATAGATGGCAGCCCGCCAGGCTCCCCCATCCCTGGGATTCTCCAGGCAAGAACACTAGAGTGGGTTGCCATTTCCTTCTCCAATGCAGGAAAGTGAAAGTGAAGTCGCTCAGTCGTGTCCGACTCTTTGCGATTCCATGGACTGCAGCCTACCAGGCTCTCCAGTCCATGGGATTTTACAGGCAAGAGTGCTGGAGTGGGGTGCCATTTAGACACAGCTAAAAAGAGACAATGCTAGAGCTGAGAAAATTTCCTTAGAATAAAACAGAGAGCTAAAAGAGAGTTCTTCTTGTCAAAGAAAGAACTTGGGAGACACTGAAGATGGAATGATTGGGTCAACATGTTCTAAAAGGAGTTCCAGAAGGAGGATTGAGTGGAGGGAATAGAGCTTCGTGTTAACAGATAATGGTTGAGAATTTTACAGAGATGAGAAAAGACAAGTCCCCAGATTGAAGGAGCACATTGTGTCCTGAACAGGAAAAAAAAACAACCATCACCTATTCTTTTTTCATTTAGCAAATATTAATAGAGTACCTACTATGTGTCGGGTACTATTTTGGAATATCTAATTGTATAAAACAGACAAGGAACATCCATCTAGGTGGGGAAGATTGTATACAAGAAAGATGTTAGTAAATGAGTAAATATCCTAGATTGATATGTGCTATGAGAAGAAAAAAAAATAGAACAAGGTAGGAAGGTTAGGAATGCTGGAATAGGGACAGATTACAGTATTAACTAGGAGAGTCAATGTTAACTAGGATGGTCTCATTAAAGAGGTAAGATTTGAGCAAAAACTTGACATATAATGTAAAACATAGAGAACACAAAATACTAAAGACAAAAATAAAATATTAAAACTGAAAAGGCATTACCTAATAGTTTGGGGGGGTGGGCAACAGATTCAATAAGTCGGGTGCTTGCCTTTTCTGAGTACCTCCAATAAGTCAGATGCTGCGTTTTATGGTTTACATACATCATTGCTAATCTTTCCAACAACTTAAGAAGGTAGCTCTGTTAAACTAAAACTCAGCTTAAATGACTTCCCAAGACCACACAGCTAACAAGTAGTAGAGTCAGGAATCAAACTATGATCAGTCTGGCACCAAAAGCTAGTTTATGCTTTCACATTCCAAATAGAGCTGTTATCAAGATCATTGACAATCTATTGCCAATTCCAGTTAATGCTTTTTCATGATCTTTCTTGACCTTTGCTCCCTTTGATCCACCCCTATAACAGTAATGCAAAAGTAGCCACAACTCTACTTAAAAGTGTGGCTGTGTTCCAGTAAAACTTTACTTATGGTCACTGAAATTTGAATTCCTCATATTTTCTTGTGATTTATTTTGACTATTCGAAAATCTAAAGCCCATTCTTAAGGAAGATGCTGTTTACAGTCAGCAGAGTGGATTTGGCCTGTGGCCATAGGTTGCTGTGGAGAAGGAAATGGCAACCCGCTCCAGTATTCTTGCCTGGAGAATCCTGAGGACAGAGGAGCCGGATGGGCTGCTGTCCATAGGGTCACACAGAGTTGGTCACGACTTAAGTGACTTAGCATGCATGCATGCATTGGAAAAGGAAATGACAACCCACTCCAGTGTTCTTGCCTGGAGAATCTCAGGGACTAGGGAGCTTGGTGGGCTGCTGTCTATGGGGTCACACAGAATCGGACACGACTGAAGCGACTTAGCAGCAGCAGCGTAGGTTGCTGACCATGGCTGTAACCCATCTCCACCTCTTGACACTGTCCTATTGCTTTCTAACATTTCTATAGTATTTAATACTGTTCTAAATGCTTCACATTTATTACATTTTATCCCGAGACAGTTACATGAGATTGATATCATTATCCTAATTTCACTGATAAGGAAACTGTAGCCCAGAGGAATTCAGAAGTTTACTTAAAGTCACACACTGGCAAGAGGTAAAGACAGAATTCCAACACAGCCATCCGACTGCAGAGCTAGGATTAGGAAAGGTAGATGAGGCTCTTCTATAGTAACAAATAAAACTCAAGGGACTTCGCTGGCAATCCAGTGGTTGAGACTCCATGCTTCCACAGTAAGGGGCATGGGCTCAGCCTCTGGTCAGGGAACTAAGATTCAGCATGCCATAAATTTCTTTTAAAAATTTTTTTAAAAGGAAAGAATAGCCAACTAATGGAGCTTATATTTTTTAAAAAAAAACATCAAAATTTGAGTGTTTTCCTTCCAGAGAGACATCCAAAGGGGCCATGGATAAGAAGGGGAAAAGCATGGGGCGAGGGGAGCAGCAGGAACCTGCTCTTAATTGCATATTTCTTCCTCCCACGATCATGAGACATCCGCTGTCACTGACTCTGCCTATGTCTAAGGAGGCTGAAAAATGGAGCTTACTTAAGTGTTTAGTGAGTGCCAAGCCAGCCTGGACTGCAAAGCTCTTGCCCCCACTGTTCTCTCTCTCACACTCCTCTCACTTCTTGGTCCACTCTTTCTTGGTTTTCCTGTGAACTCTGCTCTGTTGGTGCATCACTTCAATATGAGCATCCCCGGTATCCTGGCAAAGGGAACCTTTGCTCCTCACTGCACACGTTATCCTTTGAGAAGCTCGACCACAGGCATGATTTCGGCTTCATTCAGAGTCCCCTGGTGAGCTTCCAACGCCTATGTCTGCCTGCTAAACAGCACTGGTTGGATTTCCCACGTGCATCTCAAACTCAGAACATCCAAAACTGAACTCACTGTCTTCCCCCACAAAATCTGTTCTTCCTTCTGTTTCCCCTATTTCTGTGAATGATACCACCATCCTCCCAGCTGCCCAAGCCAGAGACAAGGGCGTCTTCCTAGTCTCCTTCCTTTTTCTCCCTCCCTACAGCAGGGTGATCAGAAAGCTGGTCAGCCGGTCCATTTTCCTGTGCAGGCATCACTCCTTCCCTCTCCAGTTCCAGTGCCACTGCCCGGTTCACACCCTCACCCTTCTTCCCCAGGACCGCTGACAGTGTCCGAGCCAGTCTCCCTTCCCCAGGCTCCTCACCCACGAAAATCATCTTGCTTAAAAACCAAGTCAGTCAGCATATCCCACTGCTTAAAACTCTTCATGGCTCTTCATTGATGTCAGAATTAAATCAGAACGCTTATCAGTAGACATGGGAACTTTCAAATTAGCCTGACTATCACCTCCTTCCCCAAACTCATCCCTTGCCAATCACCAAAACACACAGCATGTGCCAGCCACACCAAGCCATTTGCATTCTCCTAAGCGGGGGTTGTGCTTTGTGAAGTCTCTTTCCTCTATGGAGAAGCTTCTGCAGCCCCATCACCCCTGTGCCGGATAACCTCCACTCATGGTCCATCAGGACCACACTCCTCCTCGAGGAAGCCCTTCTCATTCCATGTCAGGTTCACCTTCTTGGGGGACCCATGAGCCCCTGTGTTCTAACATCCTCTTGCATTGTGTTCTGCTCTCCTGTCACTCAACCAACACACAATATGTGCTCAAAAAATGTCCATTTTTTGAAAAGTCCAAAAAAATGATTTCTAGTTTTTCTACTTCAAGTGTTGAAAGGAAAAAAAAAAAAAGCCTAGGCTTTAGTATCCTGTAAAATTATCCTTCGAAAATGAAAGAGAAATAAAAACTATCTCAGACAGAAATTGAGGCAATTTGTTACCAGTAGACCTGCCTTGCAAGAAATGCTAAAAGAAGTTCTTTAGAGAGAAGGAAAATTATATAGGTCAGAAATTCAGATCTACATAAAGAAAAGAAAAGAAAAGAAAAGTATCAGAGAATGGATAAGTGAAAGTAAAATAAAAACTTATTTTTCTTATTCTTAATTGATCTAACAGATAATGACGTGTTAAAAACAATAATAGCCACAATGTTTTTTATTATGCATGTTTATGTATTAGTGAAATGAATGACAACAAAAGATGGAAGGGAGGAATGAGGAATATTTTGTTATTATAAGGTACTTATACTGTCTGTTATTTGAAAGTGGATTTGGATAAGTTTAAATGGGTATTGCAAATTCTAGAGCAACCACCTTTTAGGGAGAGGGTGGGATGATTTATGAAAAGGGCATTGAAACATGTATACTGTCATGTAAGAATCGAATCGCCAGTCTAGGTTCAATACAGAATACAGGATGCTTGGGGCTGGTGCACTGGGATGATCCAGAGAGATGATATGGGGAGGGTGGTGGCAGGGGTTTCAGGATTGGGAACTCATGTACACCCGTGGTGGATTCATGTCAATGTATGGCAAAAACCAATACAGTATTGTAAAGTTAAAAATAATAATAATAATAAATAATAAATTTTTTAAAAATACTTATGTCCTGTATTTAAAATAGATAGCCAATGAGAATTTGCTGTATGGCTCAGGAAACTCAGACAAGAGCTTTGTATCAACCTAGAGGGGTGGGATGGGGCTGGAGATGGGAGGGAGATTCAAAAAGGAGGGGATATATGGTATACCTATAGCTGATTCATGTTGAGATTTGACAGAAAACAACAAAATTCTGTAAAGCAATTATCCTTCAATTAAAAAAATTTATTAAAAAAAAGAAACATAATTGATATGCTAAGGAAGGAGAGAAAATGGAATCGTATAAAATGCTTAAATAAAGATACAAAGGCAGAAAAAGTTTGGAGATTAAAAGAAGCAGCAAAGAACATGGGCAATAAATAGAAAATAGTAACAAATGCTAGATGAATCCAGCTATATCAGCAGACACTTTAAATATCAGTGATCTAAATACTCCAGTTAGAAGACAGAGATTTTCAAAATCGATCAAAAAAAGACCCAACCACATGCTGTCTTCGTCATTATTTTTCAGTCACTAAGTCATGTCTGACTCTACTACATCCCCACAGACTGTAGCCTGCCAGGTTCCTCTGTCCATGGAATTTTCCAGGCAAGCATACTGGAGTGGGTTGCCATTTCCTTCTTCAGGGGATATTCCCAACCAAAGGATCAAATCCACATCTCCTATATTGCAGGCAGGCTTCCCTGGTGGCTCAGAGGTTAAAGCGTCTGCCTGCAATGCGGGAGACCTGGGTTTGATCCCTGGGTCAGGAAGATCCCTGGAGAAAGAAATGGCAACCCACTCCAGTATTCTTGCCTGGAGAATCCCATGGACAGAGGAGCCTAGTGGGCTACAGTCCACGGGGTCACAAAGAGTCGGACACAACTGAGCGACTTCACTTCACTTCTTCACTATATTGCAGGCAGATTTTAAATTTACCGCTGAGCCACAGGGAAGCCCACATGCTATCTGCAAGAAACTTATCTTAAATATAAGGATACAGATAGATTAATAAAAAGGAATAGAGAGAGATGTATCTTTTAGCACTAAATAAAAGAAAGCAAAAATAGCTATATTAATTTCAGACAGGGCAAATTTCAAAGCAAGAAAAGTTATCAGGGATAAAGGAGAGTGGTACATGATGATAATGGGGTCAATACTCCAAGAAGACATAACCAATTCATAGTGTATATGCTGCTAACAGCAGAGTGTTTCTAGACTCATCATTTGCCCAAGCCTTTGGTCCCATTCTTTCCATCTGCCCTAGAACTTTGCTCCATTAACTGGTACTGCTTCATCTTTCTAAAAGCTCTCATCTTCAGAGTATCTTTTTTCTCTATCTACCAACCCACCCACCTTCCCCACTTGGAAAGAAGAAGGCCATTAACATTGCCAAATGTGATAGAATGGCCACATAGGATACTGTCTTTCCTCTACCCTCTCCTTCAGCACTAAATTTGGCAAAAGAGAAGTCAGTTCCCCTGCTTCAATGCCATCACACCCCATTCTGTCCTATAAACCCGCTTCTGCCTATCTGTTCCCCTAAGAGAGCTTTAGAAGTCATCTCATTACTGCCAAGTCAGGAGAACATTTCCTAGTTCCTACAGTGTCTGGGGCTCAAGACACTAGCTTGCATTTCTGCTTTCTCAAAACACTTGGGTGCCTTGGTTTAATGCCACCTCTGTGGCCATTATTTCTTTACCTCCTTCCCCCAGCATGGTTTTCTTATTCTGCCCTCCCTTTAAAATAGTGTGTTCACCCAGTTCCTTTTTTCATTGTTTGTTCTAATGCCAGCTTTCAAGGAAGGAAGAATATGTTTAACACTGTTACGTACTCATTCTGTTTAAAAACCATCCAGATGACTTAAAGGCTGTGTCAGGAGTGGGAGGGTCTCTCTTCTCACACCACACAACTGCTTCAGCTAAGCCCATGACTTCACCTTTTTAAATTTACTTATTCATTCAACTCATATAGAGAATATTTGATGTGCCAGACTCTTATATGAGTTACTGAAAATATACAGTGAGCAAAAGAAGATACCGTTCCTACTCTCATTGCTCTTACAGGTAGAAATAGATAATAGAATAATCACATAAATAGAAAATTAAAACTATGCTAGGAGTTTGGGAGAAGAAGTACATAGTGCCATGTGTGTGTGATCAAGTGGGATTTATCCCAGGGATGCAAGAATTTTTCAGTATCCACAAACCATTCAGTGTGATACACGACATCAACAAATTGAAAAATAAAAATTATATGATCATCTCAATAGATGCAGGAAAAGCTTTTGACAAAATTCAATAGACATTTATGATTAAAAAAAAAAACTCTTCAGAAAGTGGGCACAGAGAGAAACTACCTCAACATAATAAAGGCCATATATGACAAACCTACAGTTAACATCATACTGAACTGTGAAAAGCGGAAAACATTTCCTCTAAGACCCAGAACAGGACAAGAATGTCCACTCTTACCACTTTTATTCAATATAGTTTTGGAAGTCCTAAACATGGCAATCAGAGAAGAAAAAAGAAGTAAATGGAATCCAAACTGACAAAGAAGTAAAACTGTTCTTGTTTGCAGATGACATGATACTATACATAGAATATCCTAAGCAGAATACAAAACTAATACAAAGAAATCTTTTGCATTTCTATACACTAACAATGAAAGGTCAGAAAGAGTAATTAAGGAAACAATCCCATTTATCATCACATCAAAAAGAATAAAATACCTAGGAAAAAACTACCTAAGGAGGCAAAAGACGTATACTCAGAAAACTATAAGACACTGATGAAAGAAAGAAAAGATGACACAAACAGATGGAGAGATATATCATGTTCTTGGTTGGAAGAATCAATATTGTCAAAATGATTATACTATACAAGGCAATCTACAGGTTCAGTGCAATCCCTATCAAATTACCACTGGTATTTTTCACAGAACTAGAACTTAAAAATCTTAAAATTGTATGGAGACACAAATTGACCCCAAAAAACCAAGGCAATCTTGAGAAAGAAAAACTGAGCTGGAAGAATCAGCTCCCTGACTTTGGACTATACTACAAATCTATAGTCACCAAAACAGTATAGTACTGGCACAAAAACGGGAACATAGATCAATAGAACAAGATAAAAAGCCCAGAAATAATCCCCACACACCTAAGGTCAATTAATGTCTGACATAGAAGGCAAGACCATGCAATGAAGAAAAGACAAGTCTCTACAATAAATTATACTAGGAAAACTGGAAGGCTATATGTTAAAAAAAATAAATTCAAACATTTTTTAATACCATACACAGAAACAAACTCAAAATGGTTTAAAGCTAAATGTAAGACCTGCTGCTGCTGCTAAGTCACTTCAGTTGTGTCCGACTCTGTGTGACCCCAGAGATGGCAGCCCACTAGGCTCCTCTGTATCTGGGATTCTCCAGGCAAGAACACTGGAGTGGGTTGCCATTGCCTTCTCCAATGCATGAAAGTGGAAAGTGAATGTGAAGTCGCTCAGTCTTGCCCGACTCTTAGCAACCCCATGGACTGCAGCCCACCAGGCTCCTCCGTCCATGGGATTTGCCAGGCAAGAGTAAAACTATAAAACTCTTAGAGAGAAACATAAGCAGAACACTCTTTGACATAAATCACAGCAATATCTCTTTCAATATGTTTCCTACTGACAAAGTTTCATATAGTCGAAGCTGTGGTTTTTCCAGTGGCCATGTATGGATGTGAGAGTTGGACCATAAAGAAGGCTGAGCACCAAAGAATGATGCTTTTTAACCGTGGTGTTGGAGAAGACTCTCGGGAGTCCCTTGGACTGCAAGGAGATTGAACCAGTCAATTCTAAAGGAAATCAATCTGGAATATTCATTGGAGGAACTCATGCTGAGGCCTAAGCTCCAATACTTTGGGCACCTGATGCGAAGGGCCAACTCATTTGAAAAGACCCCGATGCTGGGAATGATTGAAAGCAGGATGGAAAGGGGATGACAGAGGACAAGATGCTTGGATGACATCACCAATTCAATGGACATGAGTTTGAGCAAGCTCTGGGAGATGGTGAAGGACAGGGAAGCCTGGCGTGCTGCAGTCCATGGGGTCGAAAGGAGTCAGACATGACTGAGGGGCTGAACAACAAAGAGTAATGGAAATAAAAACAGACTAAAAAAATGGAAACTAATTAAACTCAAAAACTTTTGCACAGCAAAAGAAACCATTAAAAAAATAAAAAAAAAAAAAAGAGAAGACAACCTGCAGAATGGGAGAAAATATTTGCAAATGATGTAAGCAACAAAGGGTTAATCTCCAAAATTTACAAATAGCTCATGTGGCTCAATATCAAGAAGACAAACAAGCCAGTCAAAAAATGGACAAAAGACCTAGACATTTTTCCAAAGGAGGCTGGCCAAGAGGCACATGAAATGATTCTCAACATCACTAGTTATTAGAGAAATGCAAGTCAAAACTATGAGATACCACCTCACACAAATCAGAATGGCCATCATCAAAAATTCTACAAACAATAAATGCTGGAGAGGGTGTGGAGAAAAGGGAACCCTTCCATACTGTTGCTGGGAATGTAAATTGGTACAGCCACTATGGAGAACAATATAGAGATTCCTTAAGAACTAGAGACAGAGCTCCTTATGATCCAGCCGTCCCACTCCTAGACATTTATCTGGAGTAAAACACCATCCATAAGAATACACGCACCCCAGTGTTCATTGCAGCTGTATTTACAATATCCAGGACACAGAAGCAACTTAAATGTTCATTGACAGGTGAATGGTAAAGAAGTTGTGGTACATATATACAATGAGTATTACTCAGCCATAAAAAAGAATGAAGTAATGCCATTTTCAGAAACCTGAATGGACCTGGAGATGATCATACTAAGTGAAGTAAGTCAGAGAAAGACAAATATCACATGATATCACTTATATGCTGAATCTAAAAAAAATGATACATTTGAAATTATTTACAAGACAGAAACAGACTCACACACTTAGAGAATAAACTCGGGGGAAGGGTTGGGGGAGGGGTGGATTGGGAGTTTAGGATTGACATGTACAAACTACATTTAAAAGAGATAACCAAGGACTTCCCTGGTGACACAATGGATAGGAATCCACCTGCCAGTGCAGGCGATATGGGATCAATCCCTGCTCTGGGAAAATTCCACATGCCACAGAGCATGCGCCACAACTGCTGCCTCTGTGCCCTAGAGCCTGTGATGAAGCCCACGTGCTTGGAGCTCATGCTATGCAGCAAGAGAAGCCAGGACAATGAGAAGGCCATGCATCGCAAAAAGAGCAGACCCGCTTACTGCAGCTAGAGAAAGCCCGTATGCAACAGTGAAGACCCAGTGTAACTAAATAAATAAATCATTTTAAATAATTAAATAGATAACCAGCAAGGACCCTACCATATAACACAGGAAACTCTGCTCAGTGCTCTGTAACAACCTAAGTGGGAAAAGAATTTGAAAAAGAATAGATACATGTATATGTATAACTGACTCACTTTGCTGTGCACCTGAAACAAACACAACACTGGTAATCAACTATACTTCAATATAAAATAAACTTAGCAGATAGATGTGGTCAGTGAGGTGAGGAGAAGCTTTTCTAAGGCAAGCAATGCTTGAGTTGAGATCTGAAAGATGAGCTAAGAGGTCCCAGGTATGTGTGAGAAAGTGAAAGAACTGGAAAGTTTGAGGGGTACTGGGATGTTCAGAAAGAGGAGTAGGCTGTATAAGCAGAAAGAAGCATGGCATCTGGAAGGCCAGTGTGACTAGACTTTAGAGTAAAGGGGAGTGGGTGTGAGATGAGCCTGGAGAGGGGGACTTTGTAGAGCAGACGCTGTGCTGTGCTGAGTCGTTTCAGTCATGTCCGACTCTGCAATCCCGTGAACCATAGCCCACCAGCCTCCTCTGTCTATGGAATTATCCAGGCAAGAATACAGGAGTGGGTCACCATTTCCTTCTCCAGGGGATTGAACCAACCCAGTAACTGAACCTACATCTCTTATGTCTCCTGCACTGGCAGTGGATACTCTTTACCACTAGAACAAGTAGGTGTTTTGATTTTATCCTAAAAGCAACGGGAAGCACTAAACAATTGTTTTGTTTTGTTTGGGGTAGAGAAGGGGATGTTGACATTTTATTTGTGTGTTTTTAAAAAAAGATTGTTCTCACTGCAATGTGAAGAACAGTTTGGAGGAAGGCAAGAATGGATCTAGGAAGTCTAAGGGAACTCTCAGTGATCCAGACAAGAGATCACGAATGATACCTTACAGTGGAGTGCTGGAGGAGGCGGACAGAAAGTGATGAATCTGAGAGGTACTTGTCAGGTGAAATCAACAGGACTTCAGGTTGGAATGGAAATGAGAGCCAAGGGAGAATGAGCTGTTGAAGATGATGCCTGCGCTTTTAACTTGTACAGCTGGGTGGTGACTTTCACTGAGAAAAAACACTAAGAAAACACCAGTTCTATAAGAAAGAGCATGAGTGTAATTTTAGTTAGATATGCTAAGTTTAAGTGCTTTGATATACCCAAGTGGAGAATTCAAGTGAAGAATTAAAAACATAGGTCTGGTGCTTAGAAGAAAAATCTGGGCTGGGCATATAAATTTGTGAGCTTCTGAATGTAGGTAGAGCTTAAAACTAAGTGGAGACAAGATACTCAGAGAAAAAGATCAGAATTGAGAAGAGAAGAGGATCTAAAGCTGAGCAATGAGTAAATTGAAAGGCTGGGTAGGGGAAGTGAAGTGAAAGTCATTCAGTTGTGTCAGATTCTCTGAGACCCCAAAGACTGTAGCCTGCCGGGCTCCTCGTAGGGCAAGAAGAGGCAGCAAAAAAGATGTGAAAGAAGTTGTTAATGAGACAGGAGCAAAATCAGCAGAATGTGGTACTCTAAAAGCCAAAGAGAACAGTATTTCAAAGAGCAGAAAGTGTTAAGTGTTGATTGGAAGATTAAGAAAAGGGAGGATGGGAAATGGCCATTGTAGATAGAAACCTGGAAGACATTGTTGCCCTTCCAAAGAGCTACTAGGGGATGCGGTCTTGTTTGTTTGTAATAGAAGACACTTGAACGTGTTTAAAAACTCGTAGCACAGATCCACTCATTCATGAGCTGAAGAATAGACAAGAGAGGGGGAGCTTCCTCTGAATGCAGGCGGAACTAAAGCACGGGGTTTTGTTTTGTTTTGCTGTTGTTGTTATTTTTCTTGTTTCTTTTTTTTTCCACTTTACAATATTGTATTGGTTTGCACAGATGGAGTGGGACTTGCCTGGTGGTCCAGTGGTTAAGACTCTGCACTCTCACTGCAGGTGGACCAGGTCAGTTCCTGGTGGGGGAACTAGATCCCACATGCTGCAGCTGAGAGTTCGAGTGCTGCAACGAAGTGCAACCATAAATAAATACTTAAAAAATAAAATTTACAAAGGAAAAAAAGCACAGGTGGAGAGACTGGTGTTAGAAGAGGGACCACATGCATGGATATCGATCAGATAGGAGTGTGGGTTTGAATGTTTAATGGTAGGATGTTGATGAGGCAAAACCATCTGTTAAGAGTCCAAGATGTGAAGCAAGTAGAGGACTGAAATATTGTGTAATCCCTCAAAGCATGAACTAAGGAAACCTAACAGGATTGGACTCATATAGCGTCTGAGAGCCCATTTGACATTAGTGCCTGGAAATTTGTTTTGACCAAGTGATCCTCTTAACTTTTTCCATTTATTTAGCAAATGTTAGTTGGGTGTCCCAGAGGTGCCAGGCACCCTTCTTGGCACTAACGATACAGAGGAAACTGTGGAACTCCCACAAGGCACAGGAATTGTCCATAGTTCACTTCAGCAATAATAGAGTTTTACCAAATTTATTGGTAACTGGTCACTAACAGATCAGAGCATTAGCAGTGTAAAAGACGGTGGACCAAGAATAGAAAGGGAAGTGGACAGATGACAGGGGGAAAAGCCCAGAAGAACTGGAAGTACATTTGTCTTCTTTAAAAATATAACTCTATGTCACAAATTCAAATCAGCTCTTTATTAAAAAGAATAGTTGATCCTAGCAATCCTACAAGGATCATTTCAAATCCTGCTTCTTCTTCCTTCTCTAATAATTAGAGTAAACGTTCATTTCTTGCCTATCCCACTGAACACCCAAAGCACTTGAGGTTTATACCCTGTCTGAGCAGTTGATGTGTAATTTTGTATTCCACCATGTGCTTACTCACATCGCTCCCTGCATATCTCCTACATGCATCCTTCACGAGAAAGACCGTGACTGTGGAGCCAGCCAGACCTAGTTCAAATTCAGGAGCATACCTATGGGTTGCAGGTTACTTAACCACTTCAAGCCTGAGTTTCTTCATCTGTAAAAATGGGTATAATACCCTGAGGCTATTTGGATTAAAAGAGATGATCTGTGTAAAAGCACCTGGCACAGTAGGCCATTTTCTCTTTCTTCTTTCCTTCTTGAGAGGGGTTCCCTGTCTTATACTTCTTTTGTGTCTACTGTACTGTGGCAGGGACAGTGTCAAGACCAAAATAGACTTATGGACTAAAATCGCAATGCCACATTCCCTGGTCAGAACAAATAACAGACTTCAATGTGTGTGTGAATTTCAAAAAGAACTTCCATAGTTATATTCAGCTTCTAGATTAAGAAATAAGTCAAAACTTGTGTTAGGTTGTACGGGTAAAACTGTTTTAAAGTAGTGCCCTTCCTACAGATGAAGCTCCTTCCAAAGCAGATACAGAGACACAGATGTAGAGAACAATCACGTGGACCCAAGGGGAAAAGGGAGAACGGGGTGAGTTGGGAGATCGGGACTGAGAGGAATACACTACTGTGTGCTGCTCTGCTCGATCACTCACCTCCAGGCTCCCCTGCCCATGGGATTCTCCAGGCAAGAATACTGGAGTGGGTTGCCATGCCCTCCTCCAGGGCATCTTCCCCACCCAGAGAGAGAACCCACATCTCTTATGCCTCCTGCGTTTCAGGCGGGTTCTTTACCACTAGCTCTACCTGGAAAGCTTGAAAACCTACCATATAGCACAGGGAACCCTACTCAGTGCTCTGTGGTGACCTAAAAGAGGAAGAAATCCAAAAAAAGGGGGAATATAAGTATATGTACAGCTGATTCACTCTGCTGTACAGCAGAAATGAACACAACATTGTAAGGCAACTATACTCCAATAAAAAAAAATTTTAATAAAATAGTGCCATTCCTAAAGCAGTTTATTTCAGCAGCACAGCACTGGTCATAATTTGATGATTTATCAAGTTGTAACTGCCACCCTGCGGAGAAGGCAATGGCACCCCACTCCAGTACTCTTGCCTGGAAAATCCCATGGGCGGAGGAGCCTGCTAGGCTGCAGTCCATGGGGTCGCTAAGAGTCGGACACGACTGAGCGACTTCACTTTTACTTCTCACTTTCATGCATTGGAGAAGGAAATGGCAACCCACTCCAGTGTTCTTGCCTGGAGAATCCCAGGGACGGGGGGGCCTGGTCGGCTACCGTCTATGGGATCGCACAGAGTCGGACACGACTGAAGCGACTTAGCAGCAGCAGCAGCAGCAACTGCCACCCTGAGCCCTGTTCTCATGGGTAAGTCAGGTTTTTGTAGTAAGTCCTACAAGAACTGATTGAAGTTGGGAATCTGGAATGGCAAGGTTTACCTCTCAGCTCTGCAGCAAGCACCTGTACTTGACAATGAATACTATTGGTGGCCTATTGGAAGGATGAAAGCAGGGCTTTTGGAGAGGGAAAAGGAACAAGGTCATAAAGATGTGTCTAGCTTTCCCCATGGAGAAGGAAATGGCAATGCACTCCAGTATTCTTGCCTAGAGAATCCCGGGGTCAGAGAGTCACACAGAGTCAGACATCACTGAGCGACTTAGCATGCATGCATGCATTGGAGAAGGAAATGGCAACCCACTCCAGTATTCTTGCTTGGAGAATCCCAGGGACAGAGGAGCCTGGTAGGCTGCTGTCTATGGGGTCGCGCAGAGTCGGACACATCTGAAGCGACTTAGCAGCAGCAGCAACAGCAGCCTTCTCCAATTACTAAAACAAAAATATCTGCTTCAGGTTCAGGCAGCCAGCCCTTCCTGACTGTCTCCATGAACCACAGACAGTTTGCAGCTAATTGATTCTGTAAGAAGAAAGACTAGTCTCATTTTCAAACCTCTTTAATTGTATAAGGATGCATTTTCACTACTCTACACTGCAAAGTCAGGGATATCCTTCATATTTTCGGTATAGATATTAAACACTAAACGGCAGCATTTTGTCACTTAGGTTACCAATTCTGAAACAGGAGTTCAATATATTTCCATGCTCTGAGACATAAAAGTGAATGCCTCATCACAGGACTGAAGGAGAAATCTCTGCAGAAGGAAATAAGAACCGATAGAATCCCTTATTTCAAAGCAACAGGATATATTCCTGAGTAAAAACATATGAAGGATTGATCAGTAGAGACTGTTCTTCCCTTTTCAAAAGCCCTATTATTCTTATTAGACAGGTTTTTATAATTAATTTCATGGGCTCCTGTGACATCTTATTAACCAAAATAACCTTGAATGCCCTGTCATTCTGAAGGCGAATAAAAATATTTGTGATCGCACAATAGTGCCTCTGCATGATAAAGAAAATAGAACTCATGTGTGACTCGTCATCTGATGTACCTTGGAGCCTTAAATGACAGGAAATTGTCGTTAATGGGAAACCAAATAACCTGGGAATATAAGGTGCTTACAGAAGCAAAGCTGGGAACAATGCCCAAACCCTGAAAACCCAACCTAAGAGCAAACACAGGCCTACACAGACTTAAAGATCAGTGGCAGGAAAGGACTGTGATGAGGTGATGAGGTTGCCCTTTGCTCCTTGGAGCTGGCTGCCAAGGAACGGGTTACCATTGTCCTCCTACTGCTGAATTATCTGTCTTTTTCTGCAGGTTTTGGGAATTTTTATGTTAAATCCATTGTTTTGTTAGGAATGGTGATTGTGGCTAAGTAAGTAAAGGCCCTGAGTTTTGAGTCCTGGATGGGTTTGAGTTCTGGTTCTACCACTGAGTGGCTTTGTGATAATGACACATCCACTTACTTCTCTGAGCCTCAGTTGCCAAATCTATAGAAAGAAGAAAATAATGTGAAGATAAAAGAACTGATTTATGTCAAGCCATTCTATCAGATATAAAAGTGCTGAACCTGTAGTTATGCAAACATAAAGTCTTAACATGATGATTCTTTACTGTAAGCTTCTCATATCCTCTTTTGAATGTAGATAGAAAATACTATATAGAACAACAGCTTTACTGTTCAGGAGTTTGGAAGGACCCTTCCCTTCAAAAATACATGAAATAATAGCACAGATAGGAATAAAATAATAAAATAGCAAAAATTGACTTGGGATTCCAGTTCCATCCTGAAAGCTTTCAGCAGACTTGCCTTCCTTTTGCCAGCTCTATTCCTGTTTCTGTCGTAGCACTGGCCACTTGTGTACATGTCTTTCTCCCCAGTAGATGATACCCAGGGACCTGGACAATGTCCACTTCACTATAATTCTTCAATTCTTACATGATGCTTGACAAAGCACATGCGTGTGTGTATGCATGTTGTCACTTCAGTCGTGTCCGGCTCTTTTTGACCCTATAGACTACAGGCTCCTCTGTCCATGGACTTCTCCAAGCAAGAATACTAGAGGGGGCTGCCATGCCCTCCTCCAGGGGATCTTCCCGGCCAAGGGATCAAATATATGTCTCCTGCATTGGCAGGCAGGTTCTTTACCACTAGCACCACCTGGGAAGCCCTGCTTGACAAAGTATAGGAGGGCAATTCAGAAATATTTTCTCCACGAACAGAATAAAGAAAAATCTCAAAGGGAAACATAATGAAGAAGTCTGTCATTCTATAAACTATAAACAGAGGACAGAATTGAAACAAATTTACACGCAATGGTGAAATTCTTTAAATTTTTATGTTTTCAAAGGAAGGTAGCCAGGATACTGAGGTATCTAAAAAACTATCAAATGAGAAGTGGTGGGAGGATCTGGAAATATCTAAGTGCAGAAGCACATTTTCCTGAGAGCATGGCCTGTTCACTCCATGGTGGGTGGGGTTTGTGGTCTAGTTCACAGCTGTTTCTAGTGCCTTGCACAGCACCTGACTCATGCTCAATGAACAACTGTTTGGTGAAGAAATCCTGTCATCTATAAGGGACTGTATCATTTTAGAAGAGGGAATTAGACTTCTGTATTATCTAGGTTGGTCATACCTTTTCTTCCAAGGAGTAAGTGTCTTTTAATTTCATGGCTGCAGTCACCATCTGCAGTGATTTTGGAGCCCCAAAAAATAAAGTCTGACACTGTTTCTACTGTTTCCCCATCTATTTCCCATGAAGTGATGGGGCCAGATGCCATGATCTTCGTTTTCTGAATGTTGAGCTTTCAGCCAACTTTTTCACTCTCCTCTTTCACTTTCAACAAGAGGCTTTTTAGCTCCTCTTCACTTTCTGCCATAAGGGTGGTGTCATCTGCATATCTGAGGTTATTGATATTTCTCCCAGCAATCTTGATTCCAGCTTGTGTTTCTTCCAGTCCAGCATTTCCCATGATGTACTCTGCATATAAGTTAAATAAACAGGGTGACAATATACAGCCTTGATGTACTCCTTTTCCTATTTGGAACCAGTCTGTTGTTCCATGTCCAGTTCTAACTGTTGCTTCCTGACCTGCATACAGATTTCTCAAGAGGCAGGTCAGGTGGTCTGGTATTCCCATCTCTCTCAGAATTTTCCACAGTTTATTGTGATCCACACAGTCAAAGGCTTTGGCATAGTCAATAAAGCAGAAATAGATGTTTTTCTGGAACTCTCTTGCTTTTTCCATGATCCAGCAGATGTTGGCAATTTGATCTCTGGTTCCTCTGCCTTTTCTAAAACCAGCTTGAACATCNCAGTTCTAACTGTTGCTTCCTGACCTGCATACAGATTTCTCAAGAGGCAGGTCAGGTGGTCTGGAATTCCCATCTCTTTCAGAATTTTCCATAGTTTATTGTAATCCACACAGTTAAAGGCTTTGTAATAGTCAATAAAGCAGAATTAGATTTTTTTTGGAACTCTCTTGCTTTTTTGATGATCCCGCGGATGTTGGCAATTTGATCTTTGGTTCCTCTGCCTTTTCTAAAACCAGCTTGAACATCTGGAAGTTCACGGTTCACGTATTGCTGAAGCCTGGCTTGGAGAATTTTGAGCATTACTTTACTAGCGTGTGAGATGAGTGCAGTTATGCGGTAGTTAGAGTAGTGTTTGGCATTGCCTTTCTTTGGGATTGGAATGAAAACTGACATTTTCCAGTCCCGTGGCCACTGCTGAGTTTTCCAAATGTGCTGGCATATTGAGTGCAGCACTTTCACAGCATCATCTTTCAGGATTTGAAAGAGCTCAACTGGAATTCCATCACCTCCACTAGCTTTGTTCGTAGTGATGCTTTCTAAGGCCCACTTGACTTCACATTCCAGGATGTCTGGCTCTAGATTAGTGATCACACCATCATGATTATCTTGGTCTTGAAGATCTTTTTGTATAGTTCTTCTGTGTATTCTTGCCACCTCTTCTTAATATCTTCTGCTTCTGTTAGATCCATACCATTTCTGTCCTTTATCGAGCCCATCTTTGCGTAAATGTTCCCTTGGTATCTCTAATTTTCTTGAAGAGATCTCTAGTCTTTCCCATTCTAGTCTTTTCCTCTCTTTCTTTGCATTGATCACTGAGGAAGGCTTTCTTATCTCTTCTTGCTATTCTTTGGAACTGTGCATTCAGATGGGTATATCTTTCCTTTTCTCCTTTGCTTTTCACTTCTCTTCTTTTCACAGCTATTTGTAAGGCCTCCCAAGACAGCCATTTTGCTTTTTTGCATTTCTTTTCCATGGGGATGATCTTCCCCCCGCCCCCCCATGGGGATGATCTTGATCCCTGTCTCCTGTACAATGTCACGAACCTCAGTCCATAGTTCATCAGGCACTCTATCAGATCTAGGCCCTTAAATCTATTTCTCACTTCCACTGTATAATCATAAGGGATTTGATTTAGGTCATACCTGAATGGTCTAGTGGTTTTCCCTACTTTCTTCAATTTAAGTCTGAATTTGGCAATAAGGAGTTCATGATCTGAGCCACAGTCAGCTTCTGGTCTTGTTTGTGCTGACTGTGTAGAGCTTCTCCATCTTTGGCTGCAAAGAATATAATCAATCTGATTTTGGTGTTGACCATCTGGTGATGTCCATGTGTAGAGTCTTCTCTTGTGTTGTTGGAAGAGGGTGTTTGCTGGTAGTTGTTTCCTTTGGCTGAGGAGGCATCCCAGGGACTCAGTGGTAAAGAATCCGCCTGCCAAGGCAGGAGACACGGGTTCAATCCCTGGGTCAGGAAGATACCCTGGAGTAGGAAATGGCAACCCACTCCAGTATCCTTGCCTGGAAAATTCTATGGACAGAGGAGGTTGGTGGGCTACAGTCTGTGGGGTCGCAAAGAGTCAGAAGTGACTGAGCATGCGTGAGCACACAGAACCTTAATAACCAAAAGAAGCCAAAAAGTATTAATAGACTTTGTCCTTGGCTAGGTTCCCATGTAGTTTGGGAACCTAGCCAAAAAGAGCTGAATCAAGGGTGTGCTTTTATTGAGAGTTTATAAGTAAAACTATCAGATACAAGGTCCAACTGAATCAAGTCTACCAAAGCTGACAGATCTGAAAGGAAGCTAAAGGTACAGCAGGAGTAGTGTCTGCATGTGGCCCCTTGGGTGGACAAGCCAGCACCCAGAGAATGTACGGAGCCCCTTTGTCACAGGCGGTTGCTGTCAGCATTGCAGGTGCAGCACACAAACTCCCTAGCTGCAAGAAACAAAGAGAGACACCAATTCTCACAATTCCTGATGTTGGTAAATCACAATAGTCCTAATACTCAGAAAGTACATTTTCCTCAACTTGTATTTTGAATAAATTTAAACCTACTATGAAATTGAGAGACTAATGCAACAAACTCCATATACCTTGCATTAAATTCAACAATTGCTGGCATTTGCTACATTCATTCTCTCCCCTCTCACCCCTCACCTTGTGTGCCGTAGGGTCTCAAAGTGTCCAACACGGAATGACTAACCATTTCACTTTCAATTTTCACTTCTCCTGTACTCCCCCCAGGGTAGTTCTCCAACCTTCATTAGAAGTTCAGGGTTAGGTGCCTACCAGAGATCTGGGTGTAGCCTAATACTCCCCTAGGTGTTACACAGGTTTCTAATGCTTTGCTACTAGAAACAATGATGCGAGGAATATCCCCCATACACAACAGTTTACACTTGTTTATTTCCTTAGGAAAAGTCTTAGAAGTGAAATTGATTAAATAGTTTGTACTTTACATTTTGATGCTTTTTGCCCAATTGCCTAGAGGAAAGGGTATAAAAATTTGTACTTGATAAGAGTGTTAAAGAAAACCTTTTCGCCAACACCTTAGTCAACACTGGGTATTGTGTCTGTGGTCTTTTTAATTTGTATTTCTTTGATTAATTCGTCGAAAGTCCACCTGCCAGTGCAGGGATGCTAGTTTGATCCCTCGTCTGGGAGGTTCCCTCATGCTGAGAGCAGCTGGGCCCATGTGACACAACAACCGAGCCGCATGCCTGGAGCCTGAATGCCACAAGAGAAGCCACCACAGGGCACTGCAACGAGGAGTAGCCTCCACTTGCCAGAACTAGGGAAAGCCTGCATGCAGCCAAAGAGACCCAGCGCAGCCAAAAACAAATAAATAAATAAATTTTTTTTAAATAGTGAAGCTGACATCTTTTCATGTGTTTATACACAGTTATCTCTTTAACAAGATCTGGGCACATCTTTGGTGTAGATGCTGGTTCAGTATCTGGTTTCAAGGAAGTTTTATATTTCTTTGCAATACAGTTAATTCATATGTTAAAATCTTCTTGCATTCTAAAGGGAGAGAAAAGTAATTATAGTCTAAAATTCAAGCTGTTAAAGCAGAATAGACTTAATACAACAAATATATTGCCACATATGAATGCCAATGAAATTGCTATACCTCGACTTATATTGCTATACCTCAATTTATATTACTGATACTTACTGATTATATACTAAGTGCTTGAGTCTAAGCATTTTACATACACTAACTCATTTAGTATTCAGTTCAGTTCAGTTGCTCAGTAATGTATGACTCTTTGCGACCCCTTGGACTGCAGCATGCAAGGCTTCCCTGTCCATCACCAACTCCCAGAGCTTGCTCAAACTCATGTCCATCAACTATGACATGGTGATGCCATGCAACCATCTCATCCTCTGTTGTCCCCTTCTCTTCCTGCCTTCAATCTTTCCCAGCATCAAGGTCTTTTCCAGTGAGTCAGTTCTTCATACCAGGTGGTCAAAGTATTAGAACTTCAACTTCAATCAGTCCTTCCAATGAATATTCAGGGTTGGTTTCCTTTAGGATTGACTAGTTGGATCTCCTTGAAGTCCACAGTTCAAAAGTATCAGTTCTTCGGTGCTCAGCTTTCTTTATGGTCCAACTCTCACATCAATACACGACTACTGGAAAAACCATAGCTTTGACTAGACAGCCCTTTGTTGGCAAAGTAATGTCTCTTTTTTAAATGCTGTCTAGGTCATAGCTTTTCTTCCAAGGAGCAAGCATCTTTTAATTTCATGGCTGCAGTCACCATCTGCAGTGATTTTGGAGCCCTCAAAAATAAAGTCTCTCACTGTTTCCACTGTTTCCCCATCTATTTGCCATGAAGTGATGGGACCAGATGCCATGATCTTCATTTTCTGAATATTGAGTTTTAAGCCAGCTTTTTCACTCTCCTCTTTCACTTTCATGAAGAGGCTCTTTAGTTCTTCTTCACTTTCTGCCATAAGGGTGGTATCATCTGCATATCTGAGGTTATTGATATTTCTCCCGGCAATCTTGATTCCAGCTTGTGCTTCATCCAGCCCATCATTTTGCATGATGTACTCTGCATAAGTTAAATAAGCAGGGTGACAATATACAGCTTTGACGTATTCCTTTCCTAATTTGGAACCAGTCCGTTGTTCCAAGTCCAGTTCTAACTGTTGCTTCTTGACCTGCATACAGATTTCTCAGGAGGCAGGTAAGGTGGTATGGTATTCCCATCTCTTGAAGAACTTTCCAGTTTGTTGTGATCCACACAGTCAAAGACTTTGGCATAGTCAATAAAGCAGAAGTAGATATTTTCCTGGAACTCTCTTGCTTTTACGATTATCCAACAGATGTTGGCAATTTGATCTCTGGTTCCTCTGTCTTTTAAAATTCAGCTTGAACATCTGGAAGTTCACCATTCACATACCGTTGAAGCCTGGCTTGGAGAATTTTGAGATTACTTTGCTAGCATGCGAGATGAGTGCAATTGTGCATTAGTTTGAACATTCTCTGACATTGCCTTTCTTTGGGGTTGGAATGGAAACTGACCTTTTCCAGTCCTGTGGCCACTGCTGAGTTTTCCAAATTTGCTGGCATATTGAGTGCAGCACTTTAACAGCACCATCTATTAGGATTTAAAATAGCTCAGTTGGAATTACATCATCTCTACTAGCTTTATTTATAGTGATGCTTCCCAAGGCCCACTTGTCTTTGGACTCTAGGATGCCTGGCTCTGGTGATTGATCACACCATTGTGGTTATCAAGGGTCATCAAGACCTTTGTGTAGTTTTTCCGTGTATTTTTGCCACCTCTTCTTAATATCTTTTGCTTCTGTTAGGTCCATACTATTTCTGTCCTTTATTGTGCCCATCTTTGCATGAAATGTTCCCTTGGTATCTCTAATTTTCTTGAAGAGATCTCTAGTCTTTCCCATTCTGTTGTTTTCCTCTATTTCTTTGCATT
The DNA here is from genome assembly GCA_006408695.1 of Aepyceros melampus. NCBI lineage: Eukaryota > Metazoa > Chordata > Mammalia > Artiodactyla > Bovidae > Aepyceros > Aepyceros melampus. Next base: position 103,980 of record SJXQ01007797.1, read on the forward strand.
GATCACCGAGGAAGGCTTTCTTATCTCTCTTTGCTATTCTTAGGAACTGTGCATTTAGATGGGTATATCTTTCCTGTTCTCCTTTGCCTTCAGCTTCTCTTCTTTTCTCAGCTGTCTGTAAGGCCTCCTCAGACAACCATTTTGCCTTTTCACATTTCTTTTCCTTGGAGATGGTCTTGATCACTATCTCCAGTACAATGTCACAACCCCCTGTCCATGGTTCTTCAGGCACTCACTCTATCAGATCTAATCCCTTGAATCTATTTGTCACTTCTATTGTCTAATCATAAGGGATTTGATTTAGGTCATACCTGAATGGTCTAGTGGTTTTCCTACTTTCTTCAGCTTAAGTCTGAATTTGGCAATAAGGAATTCATGATCTGAGCCACAGTCAGCTCCTGGTCTTTCTTTCTTTCTTTCTTTCTTTTTTTTTTTTTTGCTGACTGTATAGAGTTTCTCCATCTTTGGCTGCAAAGAATATAATCAATCTGATTTCGGTATTGACCATCTGGTGATGTCCATCTGTAGAGTCTTCTCTTGTGTTGTTAGAAGAGGATGTTTGCTATGACCAGTACATTCTCTTGGCAAAACTCTGTTTTAGTCTTAACAGTTTTCAACAGGAGTTGGTATTATTATCCCTATTTACTGGAGGGGAACCACAAATGTGGAGAATCTGAGAGCTAGGGCCCATCCTGCGAGTAGCAACTGGGGTTTGAGCCTGTAGCCACAGAGCCTGTCCACTTAGCCACCTCCAGATCTACCTCCTCTAACTTGGTCTTCATGTCCCATCTATAAATGGGCAAAACAACAGTAACTGCATAAACTAGATAAGATAAAGTGCTTATCACAAAATCCATCACATTTAATAATGTGACATTATTGCAGCAACTTAATAATCTAGAAACTTACCCCAAAGAAATAATTAAGAATGTGGCCAAAGATTTAGCTATAGTCATTATTTGTAACAGCAAAAAGTGGGAAGTATTTTAAGTGTCAAGTGTTATCACATTGATTACATTCACTATTCTATACACGCTCCGTTGCGTCTGACTCTTTGTGACCCTATGGACTATAACCTGCCAGGCTCCTCTGTCCTTGGGATTCTCCAGGCAAGAATACTGGAGTGAGTTGCCATTTCCTCCTCCAGGGGATCTTCCCCACCTAGGGATCAAACCTGTGTCTCCTGCGTCTCCTGCATCGACAGGTAGATTCTTTACCACTGAGCCACCTGGGAAGCCATTCACTATCCTATGCTCATATAATAAAATAATGGGCAGTCATTGAAACTATGTAGAATATTTAATAGTATGAAAAGTTTATTATAAATTATTAAGTATAAAAGTAGATTATAGTATAACCTGTATTTGTAAATCATATTTTTGGTTTAATTTTATAAATTACATGCTTTAACATATAAAGATGGATAGAGAGATGATTTTTTAAAAAGTCAGGAAAGACATTTACAGAAATGTGGGGTGCATGTACACAAATGTTCATGGCAGCCATGATTGGCTAATCATAATAGCCAAAAAGTGATACAGCCCAACTGTCCACCAAGACATGAATAAACAAACAAAAGGTGGTGAATTTATCCAATTCATACATACTACTCAGCCACAAAAAGGAATGAAATTCCGACTCATTGTAACATGGATGAATCTTGAAAACTTTATCCTCAGAAAAACAAGGTAGACACAGAAGGACAAATACTGTATGATTCCATGTGTACCAGGTACCTAGAATAGTTAGATTCATAGAGACTGAGTACATTACAGATTGCCGGAGACTAGGGCAGGGGCAAATGGGAGTTACTGTTCTTAATGAGTACAGAATTTCAATTTGTGATGATTAAAATCTTCTGGAATAGAGAGTGGTGATGTTTATACAAAATTGTGAATGTACTTATTGCCACTCAAATCATACTCTTAAAAAATGGTTGAGTGATAAATTTTATGTGATGTATATTTTACCACAATTTTTAAAAATGCATAATAAAAATGTTTCCTACCAATTTAAAAAATTGGGGAATGGAGATTATGGGTTATCTTTTCTTTATCTTTCTTTTGGAGGGAGAAGTTATCTGTTGTTTCCTCTAATTTTTCTACCATAAACATGTAAAACTTTATAATAAAAATATTTAAAAAGCAAAAACAAGGACTTCCCCAGTGGTTAAAAATCTGCTTTGCAATGCAGGGGACATGGGTTGGATCCCTGGTCAGGGAACTAGGATCCCACATGTCATGGGGCAACAAAGCCCACATGCCACAAGTAAGGAACCTGATCCCACATGACACAACTAAGACCCAGTGCAGCCAAACAAATACTTTTTTAAAAAGACAAAAACAGCTCCAGGTTCCTCAAAAAGAGTAAAAGGTGGATAAATGTATGTATAGCATACTGTAAAACAAAACAAAACCCTTACCAAAGCAGAATTAGGAAAGGAATATTGTGCTTAAATGAACCATTCATAGAAGATTAGGAAAAATCAGAGTCATCCAACTGTTTATAAAGCAATACAGAATATGCAGATCAAAGTCACTAGGATCAGGAAGAGCAGCTTCGGGAAAGCAGTAGAAAAGCAGATTCTGGGCAGAGGGGTTGTGGACTTTGTGTTGACAGGGCAGAATGCTTCTTTCTTTTACTTGTTTAAGTGCCTGTATTCAGCTAAAAAAAGCCCAATTTTAGATGTTGACAGTTTGTAGCCTTCATTCCATAAATGGGTTAAGTTAAGCCTTGTGAAGCACTTCTGATTCAGTGCAGCTTGACAGCTAGTCCTATAGATTCCTACTTTATCAAAAGAAATAAGACTGTGATGTCCCTCTGGTGACAGGCATGGTTCTCCTTGGTTAAATGCTAGTGGACTGAGAGGTTACCATGGTAGCAGTGAGGAGGTCACACAGAGCCCTCACAGGCCTTGGTTAGGGCCCCTGGGCACTGCGTATGTGTCTACTCTGAGAATGCTGGCCCAGGTGTTGGCACTCTGGGGCATGCTGCTAGAGGTCAGGGCCCTAGCAGGCCTGACACAGCAGCTCTGGACACACTGTTCAGGCCAAGCATTCTCACCCTACACAGCTCTCTTTCCTGCCTTCCTTCCCTTCTTATCCACCTTCACAGTCACCCTGATAAACACACTTACCCCCTCCCCACAGGGGAAAGGAAAGAAGCCCTTCATCAAGTACACTTGATATCTGCATACCTATGGTCACATCCTTCATTACTTCATCTATCACCACAATTTCAGCCCACTGGGGGTCAACTCATATCCCTCCCCAATGGTTGCACATGATAAAAGCCAGAGAAAACCCTACAACAAGATAAGTTTATCTCCCAACACCAAAACACCAGACTTACAAAGGAATTTCGTATACTTACTTTTTCTTTTTATCACTCCTGCGGTGGGTGGTGGGTGGTGATCTTTAAATCGCCAGACTCAACTTACGTTGGCCAAACCTCCCACACCTTGGGTCAACACTGACCGTAGTGATGGGTCTGTGCCTTGAAGCAAGAGACCAGTGACTGGAGATGGTGTGGGCTGAGTAGAGTGCTCTGGGGCTGCTGCAAAGGCAGCTCGAGTGGGGCCGTGTCCAGTAAAAGCCAAGAAGTCTCCCACGCCTGCAAGTTCCCAGGACTCAGCACCGCTCATGAAACTTCTGAAGCTGATCTCCTCCCAGTTAATTCAGACACACAAGTGTCAAGCCTGAGTCGGCAAGCCTTCACAAGCTTTGGCTAGCTCTGATGTGTCATCAGAGAAGGCAACAGATTAGAAAAGGTCTACAGCATGTAAAGCAGCTGCATAGCATTGCCCGTGGATGTCTGCTGTCCCCACCTGGCACAGGGAGAACGTGCCATCCACACCCATGACTCGAGCCAAGTGGTCTGAGACAGGGCCAAGGTGTTTGTGGAGGTTCTGATCTTTCTCCAAGAAGACAAGACAGAGGGGAAAGGGGTTTAAGAAAATAAATCATTGTGTTTGTGGGAAAGAGTAAACTTGTTTATTAATTCATGCAAACATTTTCCAGCTTGGGAAGAGAGAGGGCCAAGCCAGTAAAAAAAGGCTTCTAAGAAATGAGCTTAAATAAGAGTCTCCCTCTTATTTTATTTTAGGATTCACCTGGAGTCAACTCTAGGGGGCAACAAAATGACAATTTACAGGAACATTCTTACCACATTTGAACAAGATACAATTTTATCTGTAATTATCAAACTCATTTCCCACTTTCAAGGTGGTTAAAAATGCATATTCTTTTCCAGAGTTTAAAACTGTATCTGGTTTTGAACATTTCCTTGTCCAGACAAGTTTCTACTTGCCTCAATAGGATCTGCAAGCTTACACGAAAGCACACTTACTCTCAGTCCACCCCTCGCTCTGTGCGATATAAAAAACTGCAAGGAGAAAAAAAAGAGAGTTTTTTAAATCATCTGGTATATAAAACTGAAAACCAATGACCACAGACAGAGAACAGCAATGAGTTTTGTTTAAGATGTGAACAAAAACTTCAATTAAAGTTGTAAGACAATGGAAAGAGTTCCAGTCTCAGCTAGAGTTGGGAGAAAAATTATGGATCTGGTTTCTGACAGTGATTTTGTAAGAATCTAGGTCATTTTTTCATGACCTTTCTCTCAGGTAAGAAAGTTGAGATATCAAATCCAACAGGTAGAAAAAGGACTTAAAGTGTGTTTGGACCACCAGCTATGACAGACATGAACACTCCGCAGTGATGGGGTCTGTTAGAGCAGATCCGATATCATGACACAGTTTATGAATGATGATGTCACACTTATGACAAAATTTTAAATTACATGTTCTGATTTATAACAATTGAAATTATATGAGTCTCATAATCTTGATTACATTTTGTGACACTATATGTTTTAAAAACATAAAATGAGTAACAGTTTGAAATCCCTCCAAATGAATTAAGTAGCCATTATTTTTTATTGAAATATGATAAATACACAAAATGTTCTACATGGAAATCCTTTGTTTTTATCTTATTTGCAGAGAAATGTAAGTTCTTATTTTTTTAATTACATATTCTAACTCTTTTACAACAATTTAAATTATATTTGTCTCATAATCCTTATTACATTTTGTGATATAATCACTATCTGCTTTAAATCTTTGTTAAATCTGACAAATATCTTTTTTTAAAGACATTTATTTATTTATTTGGCTGAATCACATCTTAGTTGCAACATGCGGAATCTTTAGTTACAGCACCCAAACTGTGGCATGTAGGATCCAGTTCCTAGACCAGGGATTGAACCCAGGACCCCTGCTTTGGGAGCACAGAGACCTAGCCACTGGACGACCAGGGAAGTCCCTGACAAGTATCTTTCTAACATATTCCTTGGAAAGGTACAAACTGAGAGCAGTTGTTATATTTGAATCCAGTATGGGAAACTATAAGCAGAGTGTCATGAATTTAAATTTATGAAACTCACAGCAACTGGTACCTGTTGTTTGGAAGGAAACCATACAGCCGGGCAGGGATCTGAGTATATTCTGACTTGGGAATAGAGTACAGTATTTGGGATGATCCATGCTCATGGTGGAAGAGATAGGGTATTCTCAAACCAAGGTCCTAGAAATACTGGTAAGGCCATTGGTGACTCTGGGTGTGCGATCTGTTCAGATATGCTTGAGGCTGCAAGGGCAGGAACCACCGGGAAATGGGAAAACCTACTTCAGAGCTGAGGCAGAGCAGACCCAGTGTTTTCTTTCAGGTTCTCCCTAATCAAAGCTATCTTCATAATAATGTGAAATTGCTGTCTGCCTTTCTTACTCTCATTCTTTCACCAGAGTGCACTGTAGTTTCAAGAGGCTACCTGACATGAGAGGATAGCAATTCTGACTGCTAAAACACTGTGTGCTCGTGAATACATTTAAAGTTTTCCTCAATTTAAGTTCTAGTACAATAAATATTGACAGGTATAACTCACTTAAGAGCTTGAAAGTGTTTTAGAGTGTGAAGAGAAAACATCTGGAATAATATAAATGGTAGCCTTATCTCACCTGTGACTTTGGGCAAGAAGCAACATTTCTTGTCCTATTTTCCTCATTTGCAATATAAGGTGAGTTTATCCCACTGCCCATTTTACATCTTTAACACTAAGATGCTGTGCCCTTCCAACACTGAATTGTTGCTATTGCTACGGGAATCTGCTCTGGTCAGAGTTGTAGGATCACAGCAGATTAGGGGCTTAGAGAATTAACCTCCCCAAAGTCACATGGGTTGAGGAATGGTGGAACTGGGATTCAAACTGAGTCTCTATCACCCCAGCACATAAGCATGTAACTATGCTGTTGAACATGACTCACTGAAGTGAGGATCACTGCCCATGGGGGCAGGGACACCCAGCTCTGACTCTAAAGCCCAGAGTCTAGCCTTGATGTTAACATTAATCGATATTTTCTTTGTTGGTCTTTTTCTTTTGTGTCATTTGTAATTCTTGTGTGTGTGTGTCCACTTAGTCTCTTCAGTTGTGTCCAACTCTTTGTGACCCTATGGACTGTAACCTGCCAGGCTCCTCTGTCCATGGGATTCTCCTGGCAAGAATACTAGAGTGGGTTGCCATGCCCTCCTCCAAGGGATTTTCCCAACCCAGGGATAGAACTTGCATCTCCTTTGTCTCCTGAATTGCAGGCAGATTCTTTACTGCTGAGTTACCAGGGAACCCTTGTAATTCTTTATGCTATAGGAAAAAATCTGATTACTTTCACCGTTTCTATGGTAGCCAAACCCTTCTGCACATTTGGGAACTGAACATTATTAAAAATAACAAATTCCCTAATTTACTAGGTCATATTCTGGGATTTTCATATTAATTGAATATATAGAATAGTATTATTTATATTATACTATATTATTTACATAGTATTATTATAAAATGCACTAACTTTTAAATAAATTTTGCTTCTTTCAAAAGAAATTGCCACTTTAATGCTGTTTTCTGTTCATCCGTCATTGCAAGAAACTCATCTACCTGGATTAAAAAAATTAAACATTTCCAAAGAATATATAGATAATTCATTTTGACAATAATGTAAAACTTAAATTTGCTCTAGAGATGGAATTTTATCCATAGTAATTACAGCTCAACTCTCTTGATGGAGGAGATAAGGCCAGACAGGCTCTAAACTGAAACTCTGAAGCCAGCTGGAGGCCAGCACAGAAAGCCCCTCTTGACAAAGCAGACACCACTGAAGTTTAATGGTAAAATTTCAGAGCTGGTTCTAACAATGAAAGTATCAAATGAAACACCAAGCATACAAGTAATCTTTGCTGCTGTGCTCCAGGGCAGACTGAGGGAAAGCTCATGGCTGATTTTATGCACCTGAGTAGGTGAAATACGACCAAGCCCTCCTCATAGAGGACCCTGCTCAGTGTCTCCAAGGTTTCATTTTTGCCCACTGTTATCTGACTATATAAAATGTCATGTTTATTCTCCACTGTCACCAATGACCTCTCCTGTTATTCCTAACAGTTAATGTTAGCTAGGATTTTAATATACAACATGTAATTCTTTATTCATTAAAACAATGTGTGTTTAAGTCAAGATTGATTTTTCCCAGACCTCTTTATTAAGGAATTAATTTCTATCAAGTGTTCACCAAAATAACTTATATGTTTTGGGAAGAGAATTCAATTTGGAAGTATTTCTAAGTATTTTTATTATTTACCGTACATCCCAAAGTCTCCTCAGCCACACTTCCTGTGAGACTACAGGAATGAAGGGTACCTGTGTGATCAGTAAGATCGATTAGCATATCAAAGCTGAAAAAAACCGATTTAAATCCGGAAGAATCTTTGTTGCAAGTTGTACAAGTGCTGGATGCTTCATTTACAATATAACCACAGCCAGAACTGAAAAGAAACAAAAGAAAAGTGAAAGCAAAATCACTCAGTCATGTCTGACTCTTTGTGACCCCATGGACTGTAGCCTCCAGGCTCCTCCCTCCATGGGATTCTCCAGGCAAGAGTATTGGAGTGGGTTGCCATTTCCTTCTCCAGAGGACCTTGGAGTGGGTTGCCATTTCCTCCTCCAGAGGATCTTCCTGACCCAGGGATCAAACCTGGGTCTCCTGCATTCCAGGCAGACGCTTTAACCTTTGAGCCACAGTCCTAAGTGACCCCTCTGATCTCTGGCAGAACTATTACTTAGACTTTTAGTCTAAGTCAGCACATGAGTTAGTAATTACAGAGTGCTCAGCCCTGAGTAGGATACAAAATAGACCTAGGAAATAACAGGGAACAATGCAAAAGGATAACAAACATGCTTTCTATGTAGTCACCCTCACTTGCAGTATTCCTGCTTCTGAAACCACGATCAGCCAGTCCTCTCAAGGTTCTGCCTCCTACCTTCCCCAAAGCTAGGGTTCTTGCCCAGGGTCACCTCCTCACTGGGGCATCCCTCTCCTGCACCCCAGCCCCATCCCCTCCCTTCTCCGAGCAGAGATACAACTTACATTTCAGCACGGACTTACACCCTGTCACATCCTATTTGGTATTACTGCAGATAGGTCTGTTTATCCCCTGGCTCAGAGTTTGAGGGCAGGAATCGTGTCTTGCACCTGGAAAGTCTAGGTTCTGTGAATGCTCACTTGTCCTGTACTAGGTCCTCTGCACATTCACAGAATCACCCAGGGCTGGAGAGGCTCACACCCTAAATGCTGCCAGTACTGCTAATGACACATTCCTCTCTTTAAGGGATATGCTGTGCTGTGCTTAGTCACTCAGCTGTGTCCCTGTGGACTGTAGCCCACCAGGCTCCTCTGTCCATAGGGATTCTCCAGGCAAGAATACTGGAGTGGGTTGCCGTTCCCTTTTCCAGGGGATCTTCCCAACCCAGAGATTGAACCAGGTCTCCCACATTGCAGGTGGATTCCATACTGTCTGAGCCAGGGAAATTACATGCTATTCTATATTTTTGAAGCAGGCATTACTTTAGCCAATTTGAATAGGAAGTTAATTCAAATTCTCAAGAAGAGGGAATGATCTAAAGACACCGCTTTCTTATAAGCCATAGATCATTTTAAAATGAAATATTAGACACTTTCCCTCAGATATCAATATTAAAAATGTAGGGGGAAAAAGGGAGGTGATAACTTTAAAAACTTTAAAAACTTTTTTAAGAGTATTTTTCAAAAAATAAGTACCTGCCTTATACAACAGCCTTTACATTAGGTTTTTCAACTTTAATACCAAATCGTACAATGTTTTAGAAATCCATAAGGCAATTTCTTGACTGTTGATACACAAACTTACACATGCAATAAAACTACATGGAATTTAACACACACACACTGAATAAGATCAGTAAACTTAATTAAGATCATTATTGTCTGTGGTGTGGTACTATAGATTTGCAAAATGTTACCATTCCTGGAGGAGGCTATCCTGGTGGCTCAGCTGGTAAAGAATCCACCTGCAATGGGGGAGACCTGGGTTCAACCCCTGGGTTGGGAAGATCCCCTGGAGAAGGGAATCCACTCCATTATTCTGGCCTGGAGAATACCATGGACTATATAGTCCATGGGGTCACAAAGAGTTGGACACAACTGAGTGACTTTCACTTTCAACCTTGACCACTGGGGGAAACTGGACAAAGTATACAGTTTATTATTTCTTACAGTGCCATAGGAATCTAGAACTATGTCAATAAAAATTTCAATCACAAACCTACAGGGAGAGTTTCACAATAATATTTTAGAGTTTTCTTACCAAACACTTTTTAGCCAAGGTAATTAAATCTACTTGAGTTTACTTTTCTATATAAGTAGATACTAACTGACTTAGGAGAGGCTGGAAATCACATTCATCATTCATTGCATTTCATTATCATGAAACAAGTTATTATAATACTATTATTTTTATTGCTATAGGATGTGGTCACCAAAACAATTTTCAAATTCATTACAAAACAATAGTTTGTCATCCCAGTTAAAAGGTTTTGGCAGTATCATCTATTTTAGGATTGCTAAAACACATGAAATACATTTTACTTTAAAAGGCTATTAGAATCTTTGAGTCTAAATAGTTTGTTAAGGAAATTTTAGTATGTGTTATTTATACATTTCTTTCAACTACATAACTACTACTATGTCAAATAATAGCTTTAACTTTCATATAGTTTAAAATGTATTACCAATAATTGTTTTTTATTTCTTATAAGAATGAATTTCTAAAAGTAATTTAGTTGCTTACCATCTATTTCGAACTACTTTTGTAGTTTCATCATCAATGTTCAGTGTAGAAATGTAAGCATAAAGAATTCCGTATAAAGGTTCAGCTTTTCCTTCATTCTTCAAAGCTTTTACCTTTAACTGTTCAACTGTATAAACATCAACTATTGTATTTACTAAAAAAAAAAACACAAAAAGTCATTACAGTTCTAAGTATATTCTAAGAATTCCAAAGGATTATATCCAAATAGAAAACATACAGAGCGCAAATGAAAATACGTAGTAGTTTAAGCTCTGTAATAGAAAAATTTATTATATATGATACATTAAAACTTATTATATAAATGGACATGAAAGTAAAAAAATAAGCAAAGTAGAAAAATAATAAGAAATTAGGCTTTATTAAAATGAATAATTTCTAATCATCAGAAGTGTCCATTAAAATAATGAAAAGGTAAGCCATAGAGTGGCAGACGCTAGCAATCTATAAGAAGATAAAGGATTCATAACCAAAATATTTAAACTGGAATCTTAAAAATCAATAAAAAAAAGACAGTCAATTCAATTTTCTAAATGTGGAAGAGATTGTATGTATGTATGTATGTATGTATTTTTGGCCCCACTATGCAGCTTGTCAGATCTTAGTTCCTTGACCAGGGACTGAACCTGGGCCACAACAGTGAAAGCACTGAGTTCCTAACCACTGGACTGCCAGGGAAAAAGGTGCCTGGAAGAGACTTTAAAAAGCACTTCACAAAAATAATACAAAGAGAGACAATAAACATACTGGCTTTATTAATCATTAAGTAATGCAAATTTAACAACAGAGGATTCCACTAAATATTTACCATTTAAAAGACTAACAGTACAAACACAGGTGAGGATGTGGAGCAGCAAGAACTCCTGAACACTACTGAGAGAAGTATAAATCGGTGCAGACATTTTGGAAAACCATTTGGCAGAATCACCTAAAGGTGGATATGCATGACAAAGCAATATTCCTACTAGGAGCATGTATATCCAACAACAACAGAAAAAACAGACATAGGTTCACCTAAAGTCACACTCAAAGAGAAAGTAAAAATTCTGTAGAAGGAAACAATAAGATAGAGAAATAAACTGTGATATATTCATATAATGGAATTGCATACATCAACAAAAAACAACACTACACATAGCAGTGTGGATGGCACTCACAGGCCTAATGTTGAACAAAGGGCATCAGACACAAGAGTGAGGTCACATGATACAGCTGCACTGTCAAAATTCCAAAATAGGCTAAATTTATCTGTGGTTTCTATGGTGCAGTAAGTCAGAATCACATTTGGGCGGGCATGAGGGGCCTTATGGGCATTGGCAATTAACAGGTGTGTACTCTGTGTGATGGTGCATGGTACTGTCCTCTCATTCTTGTTTACTGTTCATATTCTTTGTGATATGTACGTGCATGCTAAGTTACTTCAGTCGTGCCCGACTCTCTGAGACCCTACAGACTATAGCTTGCCAGGCTCCTCTGTCCATGGGATTCTCCAGGCAAGAATACTGGAGTGAGTTACCACACCCTCCTCCAGGGGATCTACCCAGCCCAGGGTCTGAACCCGCTTCTCTTGCATCTCCTGCATTGACAGGCAGGTTCTTTACACTTAGCGCTACCTGGGAAGCCCATATGTGTTATACTTCAAATTAAAAGTTATTCTAAGAAAATTTACAAAACTAAGAACTATTAATCTATTAGTCATTTGTTATTTTTCTTGATCTTAGAGGAATCTTACAGGTCCAAACATTACTTAGGTAAGAAAGCTTTTAACAGAAGTTGCCCAGTTCTTCAGCACTTTACTACTTTCTTTTCTTTGTTGCCGTTAAGCACATGAAATTTTGTTGCTGTTGTTCAGTCGCTAAGTCATGTCTGACTCTTTGTGACCCCATGCACTACAGTACACCAGGCTCCTCTGTCCTTCACTATCTCCTAGAGTTTGCTCAAATTCATGTCCATTGAGTCGGTGATGCTATCTAACCATCTCATCCTCTGCCGCCCTCTTCTCCTCTTGCCTTCAATCTTCCCCAGTATCAGGGTCTTTTCCAATAAGTCACATCAGCACAGACGGCCAAATTATTGGACCTTCAGCATGAGTCCTTCCAATGAATACTCAGGGTTGATTTCCTTTAGGATTGAGTTATGCAAGCCCCTTCCCCATGACAAGGCTGTGATTCATGAAAGGGATGTGAAATTTAATTTTCTTCAATAAAAGGTCCAGTTATGTGTGTGTATTTATCTTACTTTTATGTCTTTATCCTGCTGTCAGTTCATATGCACTGGAAAATGGATTGGAAGATTTTCACAAAATAACTCTTTATTTCTTGGTTTTTGCTATATTCTGTGTTGTGTTTACCTTTTAAATATTGAACATTATTTTAACTAAAAATAACAAAAGCTTCAAAGAAAGTATTATGATAGTCTTATTCTGAAACATCTAAGCAGTTTCAGCCTATAAGTTTTTCATGGGAATAATGAGCATTTTAAAAGACATTGCAACTCATTTTTGCCTCTGAGCAAATTTAATGATAGAAGTTTCCACAGTGGAAAAAAAAAAAAGTTTCCACAGTGAAATAAAAGAAAGGGAAACTTAAGTACCACTTTTGGGGTTACTTTGATATGAGCCATTGATCAGGAAAATATTCTCCACTCAAATGTGATAGCTCTGAGTAGCCTAGAGAAGACAAGAGTAGACACTGTTGTTCTTGTCCCCGTTTTCAGGTTCAGAGACAGGCAGGGACTGAGATACAGTGGGGCAAATCCATCTCAAAGCCCAGTGAACAGTTTTGGGCTTCCTGGAAGTCTCTGGAAATGGCATTCTCCACAAATGACCAGACTTTAAAAATGCTTCCAAAGCAACAATAGTAGCTTTATTTTAACTCTAATAAATAATACAACTTTAAGCTTATCCCTTCTTGTAGGCAAAAAGATGATAATTATAAACCAGTAGTTTTATTTTTTCTATTAGTGATTGCTATTGAAAGGAAATGTGTTGGGAATTCCCTGGTTGTCCAGTGGTTAGGACTTGGCGATTTCATTGCCAAGGGCCAGGGCTCAATCCCTGATTGGGGAACCCCCACAAACTGCACTGCACAGGAGAAAACAGAGAGAGAGGATGAAGAAAGGAAGTGTTAAACATCCCCCAGAAATGCATAACAAAGTTCTTCTTTCACAAGTTAAGGTGATTGCAGAATACTTTTTCCTTGATTAACTGCATTGTTACTCTCTTGAGATGAACTGGGTGTCCTCAGTTATGAGAAAGAATTTCACCCGTTAGGATGAAGTTACAGCCTCCTTCTAAGCCCTCGCTCTGCTTTTCCCCATTCTAAGCATAACCTACAGATGGCAGCAAACAGCATCCTTTTTAAAGTCAAGTCTGGGGTCTGTGAATACATGACATTTTGCACAAAATTCTATATGTGGCTACAGCTGCTTTTTTAGGGAGAGGGTCATAAACTCTCATCAGATTGGCAAGAGGTTACATAAATCTCAAAAAGTTTTAGACTACCTTTTTAAAGCAGAAGTATAGCAGTTACCAATCCCTAGGTCAGAAAGATCCCCCGAAGTAAGAAATGGCAACCCACTCCAGTATTCTTGCCTGGAAAATTCCATGGACAGAGGAGACTGGCGGACTACAGTCCATGGGGTCACAAAGAGTTGGACATGACTAAGTGACTGAACATGCACACACATAGCAGTTACATTATGAGAATACAGTGTCTTTTACTAAGTAACTTTATAAACCCAAATTCTGGCCTTTAAAAAATTCAAATAATATTTAAAGGTTACTTACAATTCATGGATTCTTTCAAATAATTGTCAATTTCATCATCCAGAGGACTCATTACTTTATTTTCTCTATAAAATTCAGAAGGATGTTAGCTTCCGGTGTATCTTAAATTGGAAATGCATAATAAGTAAACTGCAAACTGATCACTTTTTAAATAACTGTGAATGATCCAAAACTATTTTTAATGGTAAAAAGTGAAGACATATAAGAATACCACAAATAGAATATTACAAAGCCATTAACAATGTGATGGGGTTCTCTTTTAACACAGAGAGATGTACAGCAGATTTCATAAGTTTAAAGAGCAGTTTACAAAACATTTCATACCATTTCCTTTGATTTTAAAAAGACATGAGCAAAATTATCTGGAAGAATATATATCAAAGATATAATTATTTCTTACAAGATGAAGAATTTATAGTTGATCATTGTTTTCTTTTTTATGCTTTTATATATTTTCTGAATTTTGTATGTATTTCTTCTCTCATCAGAAAAAAATTGTTAAGGTTATTTGAAGAGCTTATTCTTCAAATGGGACATGAATGTTCTCTGGGATAGTCAGATAATGTGTCAGAAGGCATGAATTTGATTTTGGAAAGGCCCTGTCTGACTCTGACACCTTTCAACCGCAAGCCCCAACCTCCAACATCTGCTTGTCTTCCAGCCTTCCCCCAACATTCTGCAAGCCATCCTGCCGATGTCAGACCCCCTGACACCCCTGGACAGAGTCAGGGTTTCTTCCTCCTCACCCTGTTGTACCACAAGTCTTATCACTTTTGCTTCTTTCCCAGAACTAGACCAGAATCCCAGACAGGGGGTTTGTCTTTTCATTTCTGTACTCCCAGTGTCTGATAAAATGACTATCCTTCCATCCATCTTAGCGTTCATCCTCTCAGGTACTTCCTTGTTCCAGAAAGTGTTTAAGTCACCTCACTACTTGGTAAATAAAAGGCATTCACTAAATATTTGTAAATTAATGAGAATCTTGGGGCAGAAACTGGTAGGAAGGGTGGGGTTTGGCACTGCTGTCAAGATCTCTAAAGACAACAGGTCCATCCCAGACTGTCTGTGGGGGGACAGAAATTCTTCCTCCACATCTGACCACCAAACCATTTGGAGATTCTTAATTTCTATGTGGCATGTGTAACCCAGGAAATTAGAAATAAGGCTGATTTTTAAAAGCATATTGAAATTTATACACCCTTATACATATTTTCCTTGTATTCATCTTAACAATAAGTAAGGCATTTATTCTAATTATGTTGACATTGCTCAAACACTTTGACATTTCCCTTCTGAATCTGTTTTCAGAGCCAAATGCACAATATCCTTCGAATCTGTCTCTTTAACTTAACCTTGAGGTTTCGAGACAATTAGTACTATTAAGCTCGATAACCTTTTCCATCAAACAATCCCAACTGTCTTTTAGAAATTTTCCCAGACCAAATTTACCCTTAGAGGATGGAGACTCTGTCACTGATGTTATTGAAAGCACTAAAAATAGCCTATTAGTATTATAATATTATTAAAAATAAGAAACCATAGTACCCTTCTCAAAAGAAAAAAAAAAAAAAAAGAATTGAAGAGTGACAGTATTGTCCTGTGGTAAGAACAGACCATGGTTGTGTCACCACCAATGTAAAAGAAATCACTGCAATCCTTTTAGAACTTAGATAACATCACTGCCCGGCTCCCCTTTCCGCAGAGTAGAAGGCAGCCTGTACGGCCTTCCGATCACCTCCATTTCTTCTCTGACCTCAACCCCTCCTCCTGCCCTGCTCCTTCAGCTCCAGCCACACTGGCCCCAGAACCTCGGTACTGGCTGGCTCCTCTGCCCAGTGTGCTCTTTTCCCATGGTTAACACCACCGCACACCCCAACCCTGCAACTGTCTTTGCTCAGATGCCACCCTCTCACTGAGCCTACCCGACCACTCTATGTAAACAAGCAACCTGCCCTACACACACCATGGCATTCTGGATCCTCCCAACCCTGTTCTCTTTTACTTCTCAATCATTTCAAATTCCATAATTTGGATGTGTTATCCTAATTGTTCATTCTCCGTTTCCCCGCTGCTAGGATGTGAGCTCCATGAGCAGGAGAGATATCTGTGTTGGTCACTGGACCCAGAACGGTGCTCAGCACACAGCACGTGTGTAGTAGATGAGAGTTAAACAAGAACAAATCAATGAGTGCCATATCACCTCCCGTGATGCTGCTTTCAAAGAGACAATATTTCTGCAGTAGATGGGCAAGATATAATTACTGATATTAAAACACAGTCTTGCTATTTTATACCATATCTCATAGTAATTTCACTTCTAAAAATTCTGATAATGGTTTGGTCAAAGACATAAAATTGCTTTATAGTTCTCAGTCACTGTTACTGCTTTGTCATGAATCAGTAGAGTGAGCACATAGTTAAAATGATACTTGCTACCTCTATATTCTCTTAAGACTTTTGAAGGATTATTCATCCCTGGGACCTCTGTGCTCTCCTGGGGTGCTGAGTGGGCCTTTCTCTCTGGGCTACAAGCAACCTCAGGATGCATCAGGGCACCCCCTCCTGTCCCCAGTCCTACTCCCCTCATTTCACGCTGGGACAAGCTGTAACCACTTCACAACCACTCACAGTGATGAACTAAGTATCACCTGATGATACTACATACATGTTCTCCATGCTCCAGCACTAAATTACTTGAATGCAGTGAAATCAAATTTATTTTTAAATGGTTAATAATTTAGGTTATCTAATCAATGGCATTGATTTCTCAAAATTAACACAAGGGATAATGCTTTACAAATGAGTCTGGCTTTTCACATTTCTTTTGTAAATATATCAAAGATATATTTTTATATCTTCTGATGGCATGGGATTTCATAGATGGATTCTGTAGTAACTTACTTACTATCATACTCTTTTGTAACAAATAACTATCAAAGACATAGTTCACTGTAAGTTTTAAAAGTCATATAAGGCAGCTTTTCACTTTTAACTCAAATAAAATCCAAGCTTCATTTTCATTCTTAAACACACTATACAAATATTGGAATACATGATATAGTCATTTCCAAAGAAATTAAAATTTTCAGATAGCTTTTTACCTGGATTAGTTGTAATAATGGTTTTTGAGATACAGTTGCTGTCATGCTGTTCCGAAATTTGTCAAAACTTATCCTTACATCTGCAGCAAATATTACTGTTTGGGGAAAAAGCCATTTTAAAATTATTACACTAGAGGATAAAAAATTACAAATATTGAACACAATCACTGAAGTATGAGATACCTGTTTCTTGTGGCACCCAGCTCTGTGCAAGTAGAATAGATTCACTATCCCAACTGCATGTGTGAAAAAAGAAGTGACAAAAATCAAATACATTAGAAAACACTGACAGTGACCATGTTATTTATCAGAAAAATGATGTCTTAATGGCTGAGGTTAACAATCCCCCATGTAGTCCAAGGCACAAGGAAAGGTCTTGGTTTTTCCTGCATTTTTCAGGGCTACTCTATTTCACAGAAAATTTAACACCTATGGAAAGCATTCCTTCAGCACATCCATCTCTAACAACTTCTGCTCCTTCCATTTCCTCTTTTCCTATAACCCAGGTCACTCCACCCTAGTTAGAACTGAATAAATACAAGTCTAAAAATTGTGAAGTCACTCTTTCATGCCATTAAGGGATTATCCCCATAATGGATAAACTGCTTGAGGAACCTGATGGATTGAAGGCCTGTTTCAAATTCAATCTTGAGTCTAAACAACACCATAGTATTCCCTGGGATGCTTCAGGGTGTAGCCCTGCCCCACATCTGACACACTGGGAGCCCCCACAGAATCCAATCTGTGACAAAACTTGCTTCTTCACCATCTTCCCATGGCTGGCTCCAGAGTACCACCTAATGGATCACAGAAAGTCTGTCTTGTTCTTTATCAATGGGACTTAGTAAATGATCATTTGTTAAAAAAGAGTATGATAGTAAGTTACTACAGAATCCATCTATGAAATCCCATGCCATCAGAAGATTTCATTTTAAGGTAATCATAGACTGTAATGACTGGACACACAAGAAGAAGGTTTATTTTTAATACCATTTCCTCCTATCATCACTCCTTTCCTGATATGACATCCATCACCTCTTGATGAGATGAAAAGTTCTGACTTGGCGATAATAGCACAGATTTCAGTTTGGAACAGATGTGGGGAGTTACCATATCATTGCAAAAGAAGACTCTGTCTCATCGTAGAGTTTAACTTCACACCTCTGGCCTTTTCTTCGGTCTGAAGTTGTAAAGTATTTTGGCTCTCCAACCTTAGAAATGGAAGGAAATGGTTACTCTTCTTCACCTATAGCTGTAGAGGTACTTAAATATTTATTGATGGAAATACTCAAATGTTTACCTTTTAAACAAGAAATTAGAAATATCAAAATAGTGAGACTCACTAATATGTATTTAAAAGCATCCTCTACCTCTAGACTAGGTATATTTAAGTTGAAAAGTACACACATTGATTGAAGAGAGACACAGATGTATGTGCTTCAAAGACTGTGGGACCTTTTCAACGTGTCAGAACAAACGCTTCATGACAGGCCCCCTGGGTGACAGCTGTGTGGGCTCACTGAGGGCAGAAGATGCCTTTCAATGTCTGTGTGTCCCTAAGGCTTAGCACAGGGCCCACATGGAGCTCATTGATTGCATGGATTTGCCTCTCCAGGCATCTTGCTGGCCCAGGTACAGGTTATCAATAACCACATTGCTGCCTTCTTAGGCATCAGCTGGAAGAACACATGAGGGATAATAATGGGAATGTGTGTTGATATACTCTGATTCAGTCCACACTGTGGTGTAAGAGAATTCAGGGTGGAGGTGAATTCAGGGGCCCCTCTGTGCCCTCAGGGAGTTCGCAATTGGACCAGCAGGCACCTCTGATGGCTACATAGCAATGGCTCAAGCATGGACAGTCAGCTGCCCCCTGTGCACTGCCTCCATGATCTATTGTCAGGACTGAGCTCCACGGGAAGGGGCTGGAGAAAGAGTCACAGCTGCCCACGGAGGAGAAGTTTACAGACAGAGTCAGAGGAAAGAACAGCCTGTCACAGCAAGCAAGGAAGTGACATGAAAAGGAGCTTTAAAGGGAAGAAACCTAAGTAGAGGTGAGACAGAAGAAAGAACAGTTAAATAAAAATGTAAAGAAAAGGAAATATAAGAGGGATGGAAGCAAAATTGGAGAAGGCATGAAAATGAAATAATATAATCCTATGAAGGGTGGTACCAGACTCAAAGAGTAGAGGCTGGAAGTGAGCCATGGAAAAAGCTGTTGCAGGGTTTTGTTTATTTATTTGTTTTAATTTATTTGGTTGCACCAGGTCTTAGTGGCAACATGCGGAATCTTCACTGCAGCGAGATCTAATTCTCTGACCAGGGATTGAACCTGGGCCCCTGCACTGAAAGTGTGGAGTCTTAACCACTGGACCACCAGGGAAGTCCCACGCAGGTTTTATATTCATACTGAGTTTTAGAAAATTCTTACTACATTGTAATATGATGGCATTACATAGAATTTCAGATAAATTGAGAGATCATATTCTGCCTTTAAATAAGATTGAACCTAAGTTGCCCAGAAAGGGATTTTTCCATTGCCAAGATTGTCATGTAGGGTGTTTATTCCTCATTCCTGACTGACGCCAAGTGCTCACTGTGTGGCAGGCACTGTGCTAGGCTCAGTTGGGGTGGTGCCTCTGTTGGCCTGTCACTGGGGTGATTGACACTCTTGCAGTTATTTAACATGGAAATGCAATTAGCAAGTATGTACAACATTAACTACAAGTATCTAAATCTATTTCCCTCCCTTTTCCCCTCTGGTTATCATCATTTTGTATACTGAAGAATTGTTCTTGCTCCTTTATTTTTATTTGTGTACTTTATTTTGTGGAAATTTGTTCCCTGTCAAGTGACTCTAGTCTGTCCAATGGAGTTCAAAACTTGCTGTAATTGCTAAGAGGGAGGTATGGATGCAAAAGGTGGTGAGACAGTCCTTGGAACCCCAAGGACTGTAGTTCTGTCCTGGTTTCCAGCACCGATAGCTGCCAGGGCCCCTACCATAGCACCCTGGGTTTTTCACTCTGTCCCCCATCTCAGGGCAGCTCTGAGAACATGCACTGAATTAATTCCTTGATTTATTCAACATACACTCTTTAAACAAATTCCTGGAGATCGTCAAGTCAATGAATTTACTCTTTCTATTCATGCCTTTGTTTAACTGAACTATGAAAAGCTCTCATATAGTTAGTGAATCATTTATGACTGTGTGCTGCATTTAACATTCAAATACAATTTTATTTTGCTACTCATTCTCAGGTAAAATGCTCCTTTCCTTTAATTTTCTAAATTCAACTGAGGATGGATCAAGATATAGAGGAAATTTTACTTCAGTGATTATTACTTTCCAAACACAAATACTATGCTAGAACTCCCCCACCAAATCGAACTGGGCTTTGTTGGGGTTTTAACTTACCGACCTCACAGCTGCAAGAACATTAATAATTTTCCCATCAAGACTGTGTCCATTTGCAACAATGTCACCCAGTGAATAATAATCACAAGACTCTTTAACAGGTAAATATATCAAAGAAAGTAACTTGGCATCCACTTCGTAACTGGAACAGAGTTTTACCGTTGAGTGATTCTCACTGAGCAATAGTTTATAATTGCTAAATTGTAAAAACACACACACAAAGTTAATATCAAATGACTTCTAGTAGAAAAATATTTCAAAGTTCACAGTTAAATTTTGGTTGTAATTTAAACTATATTTAAAAAACTATATTAAGATTTATACTTTTCACTCTTAAAAACATTGAAAAACCATAAAATACTTTCTGTATAAAATCTATTTCCATTAAGAAAATGTTTTAAAGACCAATTTGCTGCTTTGGGTGCTTATTGTAGCATGTGGGATCCTTGTTGCAGCACATGGGCTTAGTTGTCCCACTGCATGTGGGATTTTCGTTTCCCGATCAGGGATTGAACCTGCGTCCACGACATTTGAAGGTGGATTCTTAACCAGTGGTCCACCAGGGAAGTCCCCTTAGAAACCTTCAAAAACTGTAAAATATTTTTTATATAAAATCTATTTTCATTAAGAAAATATTTTAAAGACCAATTTGTGTCTGAGTTTCAAGCACACTAATAGTCTAATCTTGCCCAATAAACTGAGTTCAGTTTCTTTCTTTGTAAAACAATTAAAAAAAAAAAGGATATAAAAGCACTCTAAAACATTGTGCGTTAGGGGGAGGTTGAGTTCCATCTCTGTGACACTAACTGTGCCACCTACATGCTTTCCTGACCTCTTCGGAGCTCTGTGGGCTTCCCTGATAGCTCAGTTCATAAAGAATTAGCCTGCCATGCAGAAGACCCCAGTCCGATTCCTGGGTCGGGAAGATCTGCTGGAAGGGATAGACCACCCACTCCAGTATTCTTGGGCTTCCTTTGTGGCTCAGCTGGTAAAGAATCTGCCTGCAGTGTGGGAGACCTGGATTTGATCCCTGGGTTAGAAAGATCCCCTGGAGAAGGGAAATGATACCCACTCCAGTGTTCTGGCCTGGAGAGTTCCATGAACTATACAGGGTCACAAAGAGTCGGATACAACTGAGCGACTTTCACTTTCAGAGCTCTGTAGGAGCAGATGCATCTTATGTACACGCTGAACTTGAGGTGCTCTTCCCTTTGGCCAATCAGCTTCCAAGTATGCTCCACGGAGCCTCTTTCTTACCCTCTATTCCAGCCACCCCCACCTCATCCCCTGCTACTGCCTTAGGTGTTTACCTCATAACTTCTTACCCAAATTACTGTCTTGTCTCCTAAACGTTATTCCCCTACAGTTGGTCCTCCTCAGGTAGCCAAAGTGACCCTCCTAAATCATGAATATGAATATCTTATTTCCCCATTCAAAGATCTTCTGGGTTGATACAAAAAGCAAAGCTGTCTATGAAGGGTCTCCACTTCCTCTCTTGCTTCTTCTGCTGTTCCCCTACCTATACTCCAGCCACATCAGATTCCGAGGCTATGAAACTATCATTTTAGAGGGGGAAAAAAGCTGAATATCAACAGTTTCATGAGGTTTAGACGACTAGCTGTTCTGGAAAAGGCCAGGAGATGTTGTGTTTGTACCCTCTACCAGGAGTGTTCTCCCCCTTCACTCATGCCTTCGCTCCACAAACACTTCCTGAGAGCCAACTATGGCTAGACCACAATCCAGGCCCCGGGGGATAAGTGGTGAGGAAGACAGACAATGACCTATGACCTCACAGTGCTCACATGCGCATGAGGGAGACAGACAAGAACAATTCATCAAATGATCCAGGCTTGCGATCAATATTACATGCTAAGTTGCTTCAGTCGTGTCCGACTTTTTCCAACCCCATGAACTGTAGCCTGCCAGGCTCCTCTGTCCATGGGATTTTCCCACGCAAGAATACTGGAGTGGGTTGCCATTTCCTTCTCCAGGGGATCTTCCTGATCCAGGAATTGAACCCACGTCTCTTATGTCTCCTGCATTGGCAGGCAGGTTCTTTACCACTAGCACCACCATTATGATGGTGCCTATAACCCTGTGTACAGGCCTAAGTCCTAGTAATGGGAACTGGATGTGCTACTACAGAGTAGATATGGAAGACCTAAGGAGATGACATTTAAGCTAACATTTGAGTGAAAAGTGAAAGTCACTCAGTCGTGTCAGATTTTACAACCCCATGGACTATACAGTCCATGGAATTCTCCAGGCCAGAATACTGGAGTGGGTATCGTTTCCCTTCTCCAGAGCCCAACCCAGGGATCGAACCCAGGTCTCCTGCATTGCAGGCGGATTTTTTACCAGCTGAGCCACAAGGGAAGCCCAATACTTGAGTGAGAAGAGCAAATAAGACTGTTCTCTACAGAGGGACGTGAACATGCCATGCTGTTAGCTCAGAATGAGCCAGGATGTTCACAAAGTAAGGACTCTCCATGTGGCTGCAGAGAAATGAGGCCTGTAAGATGAGGTCAAAAGGTGTGCAGGCACGTGTAGAGACTGCTGTGCCCACCTGAGCCCTTCACCAGCTACACCCTCTCGCTAGATCTGCCCTCAGCCAGAAGTGCCTTCATAGGAGCATGCGCAGACTTCAGCCAATAACCTGTAAACTCAGGGTACCAAAGCCCAGGCCCCTTTCTTCAGAGGGTAGCACTCTGAGGTGCAACTGATACTCTGGAGCTCCCACCTGGGTAAGACAAGGTGGGGTTCCTGCTGAACCTGCCTCTTTGACACCCCTTCCTCCCTCACAGCTGTCTTTCCAGGTTGCTTCTGAGAGCTCTCCCTCAACAAACCATTTGCACAGAAGTCTTCTCTGAACTCTGCCTCCCGGAAACCTGAACTAAGAGAGTAAGGCATGTGAAGAGAGTCATAAACTGAGATATAAAATGGATATATGAGTTCTAAGATTTATCTTTTCATTTTTCAGGTTTAATGTGACTAGAGTCAAATTTCTGTAAATCTAAGAATGATGTGAAGTGAAGTGTTAGTCGCTCAGTCATGTCTGACTCTTTGCGACCCCATGGACTGGGGCTCAACAGGCTCTTTTGTCCATGGGATTCTCCAGGCAAGAATATTGAGGTAGGTAGCCATTTCCTTCTTCGGGAGATCTTCCTGATCCAGGGATCAAACTCGGGTCTCCTGCATTGCCGGCAGACTCTTTACCATGTGAGCCACCAGGGAAGAATGAGAATCAAAATATTAAAAATAAAGTCATTTTTTATGTGATCCTATGTCAAGGTAAATTATTTCATAATCAAAGATAAATACTGTGTGGCAGAATTAAACTCTGAATTTTCAACCTAAAGTACACACATTTTTAGTAAGTGAAAAAAGTGAAAGTGTTAGTCACTGGGTCGTGTCCAACTCTTTACAACCCAATGGACTGTAGCCTGCCAGGCTTCTCTGTGACTGGAATTATCCAGGGAAGAATACTGGAGTGGGAAGCCATTGCCTTCACCAGGGGATCTTCCCGACCCAGGGATAGAACCCACGCATTGTAGGCAGATTTCTTACCATCTAAACCACTAGGAAAGCCCCTACACCACTCCCAGCGAATCTGACACACACAAACCTATTAGTAATAATCATTCTGGCACAAAGGTTGTTGACCTCTGTGCTAGATTTACCTAGGAGTTGCAGGACTGAACTTTTCTTCTCTTTCTAAGTCCTTTGTTTGGATCAGAGGATTCTCAATTATCACTATAACAGAGGGGAAATATGATGCTATTACCAAAAAAGTAACAGGATAAATTTAAAAAACAAGTGTACATAACAGTGAACATTACAATATTATTTCAAATTTTGAGTTGCTGTTAATATCCTTCACAATTGTTTTCTTGTTTTGCTGTGAGCAATGGAATCCTAGTGTATGACCAATCAATTTGATCTCAGATACTTCTTATACTTTGTGTTTAAATTCTGACATTTGACCTGCAGTATATTCAAAAGCAGAGACATTACTTTGCCGACTAAGGTCCGTCTAGTCAAGGCTATGGTTTTTCCTGTGGTCATGTATGGATGTGAGAGTTGGACTGTGAAGAAGGCTGAGCACCGAAGAATTGATGCTTTTGAACTGTGATGTTGGAGAAGACTCTTGAGAGTCCCTTGGACTGCAAGGAGATCCAACCAGTCCATTCTGAAGGAGATCAACTCTGGGATTTCTTTGGAAGGAATGATGCTGAAACTGAAGCTCCAGTACTTTGGCCACCTCATTCGAAGAGTTGACTCATTGGAAAAGATCCTGATGCTGGGAGGGATTGGGGGCAGGAGGAGAAGGGGACGACCGAGGATGAGATGGCTGTACGGCATCAGTGACTCGATGGGTGAGAGTCTGAGTGAACTCCGGGTGTTGGTGATGGACAGCGAGGCCTGGCGTGCTGCGATTCATCGGGTCGCAAAGAGTCGGACACGACTGAGCGACTGAACTGAACTGAATATTATTTTTTTTTTAAATATTACTTTGTTGATTAGTTATACAGAGCATTTGATGTGGTTACAACATACCCTGCTATAAAATGAACACTTAAATTGATCTTCACCCAATTCACAGTTGTTCTCAAAAACAAAGAGCAGTGCAAAATCTGGGTCCTGATTTGAAACCTACAACTTATCAGCTTTAAGACTTAATATTTTTGGGTTTCCATCTTCTATGGTCTATGTTAGACATTTTGTGCTGCATTTTAATTGCTCACACAACCATCCCTTTATTATCCCTTTTTCCACGTGAAGAAATTGAAGTCACAGAGGTTAAATAATTTTCTTGAGGTGTTATATCTAGAAAGTAGTAGAGTTAGAATTGTTTTGATTCAAAAATCTATAATCTTTTTACTCAGCCACACAAAACTCTTATTTACTTCTATAAGCATCGTCAGATTTACATCCTTTCAATCCCTCATCTCACTCGTCCTGACAACAAGCATCGGTGTGGAATGCAGGTTACTATCAAATATATCTTCAGGTCTATGTTAGTGTTGTTCTGGCATGCATCCACAGATGCTTCTGCTTGTTCTGGGCCCTGAGATGTCTCCAGAGTTTTCTGCCTTCACAGGCCATATGTCCAATTACTTTATTATTCAGTTAGCAAGATACTATATAAGCCTGAAAGTTAACAGTATGACTGGGTGCTGAGTAACCAGTATGGATAATAGGCTGCTAGATATTGCAAGATTAGACAGGAATAGTTTAATTGTCTGTGTTACTCTTTCTCTTCTTTGTTCTACCATGAAAGAGAGCTGATATACTGCTTTCTTGTTTATTGTATGAGGCTAGAGCTGTTATCTATTGAGTGACTAAGTTCTACACTTCATACCAGGCACACTATCTCATTTAAGATTGATAAGAATCTACTGGGTATTAATTCATAGTTGAGGCTCAACAAGATTATGAAATTTTCTCAAAGCCACTATGTAAATAAGTATTAGTATTTGGATTTGAATCCAGAGCTACCTGTTCTCAAGGTCTTGTTCTTTTTAATATACTATACTGTACTATCACAGAGATACTGGGGTAGGTAGAAGATATGAAGATTTTCTATTTTAGACTAAAAATTTCTTAAAATTCTATCAAAAATTCATGTCATCTTTTATCAAAGTCTACTTAGCAGTTCTATTATATGTTTACAAAATGATATATGATTACAGTCACAAAAGGGACTGATGCAAAGTGAAATAGAAATAAACCAAAGATCATAGAGCTCCTAGTAAAAGTATGTGGTTATTCTGTTTGTATGTTTCAAATAAATGCTGAATGCCTTGAGTTATATCTTAACCCTTGATTTTTTCTGATAAGATTCTTGAGAATAAGAATTGTGTCTTATTTCATTCCGATGCCCTCAGTGTAGTTACCACAAACATATCATGGGACTAATACTGTAAGAGAAACAGTTTAAGAATCAGTGCCAACTTACCACACTCACCGACCCTAAAGCTGTCAGAAAGTGATCTGATGTAATCTTCACTGCCCCAGGATGTTGCATTTACAAAATGGGTTGCTGAATCACGAATAGTGAAACTGAAAGTGTACCTTTCTGATCCAATATCTAAGGGAAAACCAAGGCTTTTATTTTTCAGATGAAAAGTTTTAAGTTTAAACAAAGGTGATTATGATGATGCTAAAACACTCAAACACATGGTATAACAAATTATTTCAGATATAAATTCTACAACAAGTTATGCTTTAAGAATTGCAAAGCTGCCAAGGTAGATAATTCACCTCACTGTGACCTCTTTGTTCCTTTTCCCTAGTTACCTCTATATTCAGAGGGAAATAACATGTAGGTTTGAACCATCCTGATATTAGCTTATATTCTCCATTTCTCTCTTACTGTTGTTTTAACCTAAGTCATAATTCAGATCTAAATTATTTCAAAACAAATAAATGTGTGCTAGCTAAAAGATACCACTAGGGGCCAGCAAGCACTTTTTTCCAGAATAAATTCCAAAATAAATTTCTTTATTTTTTTTTGCTAATTAAAAAAGTAATACAATGAATGGATAAAGAAGATGTGGTACATATACAATCAGTCTGATTTTGGTGTTGACCATCTGATGATGCCCATGTGTAGTGTGTTGAAAGTGTTAGTTGTTCAGTCGAGTCCGACTTTTGGGGACCCCATGGACTATAGCCCGCCAGGCTCCTCTGTCCATAGAATTCTCCAAGCAAAAATACTGGAAATACAAAATACAAAAATAATGGAGAAGAATAATAATTCCTTCTCCAGGGGATCTTCCCAACCCTGGGATTGAACCCAGGTCTCCTGCATTGCAGGCAAATTCTTTACCTTTGAGCCACCAAGGAATCCCGTCCATCTATAGAATCAGCCATAAAAATAATGAATTTTAGTCAGTTCTATGAAATGGGTGAACCTAGAGCCTATTAAACAGAGTGAAGTAAGTTTGAAAGAGAAAAATAAATATCGTATATTAACATATATGTATGGAATCTAGAAAAGTGGCATTGCTTATCCCATTTGCAGGGAAGACATAGATGTAGAGAACGAACATGTGGACACAGTTGGGGAAGAAGAGTGTGGGATGAACAGAGAAAGTGGTGTTGACATACATACACTATCATGTGGAAAACAGGTAGCAGGTGAGAAGCTGCTGTTTACAGAGCCCAGCCTGGTGCTCTGTGATGACCTAGAGGGGTGAGACTGGGGAAGGGGAAGAAGCTCAAGATGGAGGGGATGTATGTATAACTATGGCTGATTCACATTGTTGTATGGCAAAAATCAATATAATATTGTGAAGCAATTTTCCTTCAATTAATAAATAAATTTTTTTTAAAAAAGAAATACTAACAGCATGATACGGACACAGAAACAGACACACAGATCAGTGAAATAGGATAGAAAGCCTGGAAATAAACCCACACAATTACGGTCAATTAGTCTACAACAAAGGAGGCAAGAATATACAATGGCAAAAATACAGTTTCTTCAATAAGTAGTGCTGGGAAAACTGAAGTTACATGTAGAAGAGTGAAATTAGAACATTCTCTAATACCATATGCAAAAATAAACGCAAAATGGATTAAAGACCTAAATGTAAGACCAGATATCATGAAACTCCTAGAGAAAAACATAGGCAGAACATACTTTGACATAAATTATAGCAATACTTTATTGGATCCATTCCTAAAACAAAGGCAGTAAAAGCAAAAATAAACAACTGGAAACTAAAATGCTTTTACACAGCAAAGGAAAAGATAACCTACTGAATGGGAAAAATTATTTGCAAATGATATGACCAACAGGGATTAATATCCAACATAAATCTTCAGCTCATACAACTCAACATAAAAAATCCTAACAACCCAATTTAAAAAATAGGAAGAACTGAATAGGCATTTTTTCCAAAGAGGAAATGCAGATGGCCAACAGGCACATAAAAAGATGCTCAACAACACTAATTACCAGGAAAATATAAATTAAAACCACAATGAGCTATTCCCTCACACCTGTCAGAATGACTATCGTCATAAAGAATACAAATAGAGGCCTTCCTTCATGGCTCAGTGGTAAAGAATCCACCTGCCAATGCAGGGGACATGGGTTCGACCCCTGGTCCAAGAAGATCCCAGATGTCGCATGGCAACTAAGCCTGGAGCCACAACTACTGAGCCCACCTGCTGCAACCACTGAAGTCCCACACCCTAGAGCTTGTGCTCGGCAACAGAAGACAGTGATGAGAAGCCTGAGAACAGCAATTAGAGAAAGCAAAGAGTAGCCCCTGCTCACCACAACTGGAGAAAGCCTGTGCACAGCAACAAAGACCCAGCACAGCCAAAAATAAAATAGATAAATATATTAAAATTAAAATCAAAAAAGAAATCTTCCTTTATTTTTTTTAAATTAATTTTTGTTTTTTTAGTTTGTTTTGCTTTACAATACTGTATTCGTTTTGCTACACATCGACATGGATCAGCCACGAGTGTACATGAACTCCCCATCCCGACCCCCACCTCCCCCCCTCCCGCCCCACACCCTCTCTCTGGATTATCCCCGTGCATCAGTCCCAAGCATCCTGCATCCTGCATCAAACCTGGACTGGCGATTCGTTTCACTTATGATATGACACATGTTACACTGCCACTCTGCCAACCCATCCCACCCTCTCCCTCTCCCACAGAGTCCAAAAGGCTATTCTATACATCTGTGTCTCTTTTGCTGTCTTGCGTACAGGTTTATCATTACCATCATTCTAAATTCCATATATATGTGTAAGTATACTGTATTGGTGTTTTTCTTTCTGGCTTACTTCACTCTGTATAATCGGCTCCAGCGTCATCCACCTCATTAGAACTGATTCAAATGTATTCTTTTTAATAGCTGAGTAATACTCCATTGTGTATATGTACCACAGCTTTCTTATCCATTCATCTGCTGATGGACATCTAGGTTGCTTCCATGTCCTGGCTATTATAAACAGTGCCGCAATGAACATTGGGGTACACGTGTCTCTTTCAATTCTGGTTTCCTTGGTGTGTATGCCCAGCAGTGGGATCGCTGGATCATAAGGCAGTTCTATTTGCAATTTTTTAAGGAATCTCCACACTGTTCTCCATAGTGGCTGTACTAATTTGCATTCCCACCAACAGTGTAAGAGGGTTCCCTTTTCTCCACACCCTCTCCAGCATTTATTGCTTGTTGACTTTTGGATCGCAGCCATTCTGACTGGTGTGAAATGGTACCTCATTGTGGTTTTGATTTGCATTTCTCTGATAATGAGTGATGTTGAGCATCTTTTCATGTGTTTGTTAGCCATTCGTATGTCTTCTTTGGAGAAATCTTCCTTTTAATATGGTGTAAATGTGTGTAATGCTCACTCAATCGTGTCTGACTCTGCAATCCTATGGACTGACTGTAACCTGCCAGGTTCCTCTGTCCCTGGAATTCTCCAGGCAAGAATATTGGAGTAGGTAGCCATTCCCTTCTTCAGGGGATCTTTCTGACCCAGGGATTGAACCCAGGTCTACTGCATTGCAGACGGATTCTTTACCACTGAGCCACCAGGGAAGCCCACCTGTCACTATGCTGCTGCTGCTGCTGCTAAGTCGCTTCAGTCATGTCCGACTCTGTGCGACCCCATAGACGACAGCTCACAAGGCTACCCCGTCCCCGGATTCTCCAGGCAAGAACACTGGAGTGGGTTGCCATTTCCTTCTCCAATCCATGAAAGCAAAAAGTCAAAGTGAAGTCGTTCAGTTGTGTCCGACTCTTAGCAACCCTGTGGACTGCAGCCTACCAGGCTCCTCCGTCGATGGGATTTTCCAGGCAAGAGTACTAGAGTGGGGTGTCATTGCCTTCTCCGATCTGTCACTATACCACAAGTCAATTAACACAGCCACAATTACTCAGGTGATTCAAACAAAATTGTCTTCTGTCAAAATTACTGGCTGGCTGACTAGAGCTCTGATTCCCTCAAGCTGTAGCAAAGGATTTATACCATACCCTTTAATAAAAAGCACTAACACTTTAGAAGCTAGTAATAGTGTATTGCTACTTTTGGCATTCTATATTGTATCTCTGCATGTAAACTATAAAAGTTTGAAGATCGGTTGATTTACTTATTTGTTTTGGTCTCTGTTGCGGGGGCACGCGGGACCTTCAGTCTTCCTCACAGCATGTGGGACCTAGGTCCTTGACTAAAGATCAAACACAGGCCCTCTGCATTGGAAGCTTGAAGTCTTAGCCATTGGACAGCTGGGAACAGCTGGGGAAGTCCCTGAAGGTCAGTTGATTTTAAAAATCAGATTTTAGTCTTGGATTATATTTCCATAGTCCTAAAACTGTTGCACAGACAACTAAATAAGGACCACTAAAGCCAGACTTAACTGTATTTCCCACATATGAAAGATGATTTTTTCCCCTGAATCATTTAGTTCTTTGAATAAATACACAGATACTGCTGCATACTTCCCTTCCTCACCACTGTCTCAACGTCCATGCTGGAAAACCTTCCTCCTACCACTTTCTAGTTTCTATGAGATTTACCTGTGTTCTTGTATCTGATACTGACAGTTTACATGGAGTTCCTACTCTATGATACACACTCTTACATATACAAGCTCATGTAAGTCTCATCCCAGCTTTGTTTACCCTGATTCTGTGGCTCTACATAGGACAGACTCGGGGGTGAGCCCTGTCAGGCTCCACGTCCACCCTCTCAGATGCTCTGATATCTGAGGATGATGAGAGAGACTACAACTTCTTTCTCCAGTCTTTACACTGGGTTTTGCACAATGGAGGAGCTCAGAAAATACACATTGATACACATTAATGAGCTGACCAATTTAACTAGGTATTTTAATACTGTATACACAGCTTTTAAAGTTATGCTTTAGAAATATCAAATAAAACCATTAAAATGATTTTAATGCCCTCACACATGTGGCCTTAAATCAAGTACTTTACCATGCAATAGAGAACATGGCCATTGCTCTTAGGGAGTTAAACAGGCATGATAAATTTAATCACTTAAATATACTTTGTTGTAGTCATAAGCCACAGTTGATGAAAAGTGAAGCAAAGAGTTAAATAGAACTCAGCTTTTTCTGTCTGGAAAGCCTTTGACATCTGTTTTTCAATAACTATGCCGATTATTTTCTGAAAAACAAAAGGGTTATAGAAGACGAATATTAAACACAGATGGAGATGGTAAATTTAATTTCATGGACTTGTTATATTTTACTGGCTCTAACAAACATTTTTGACTAGGAACTATTTAAATGTATTTATTCCAGACAAACATCTAAAAGAACTTCATAAATGTTCATTCTACAAGGAATAGTACAAAGTAATGACAGTTAACTGCTATTACAAATATAATCATTTAATACTTAGTATGTTTCTACTTTATTTTCAATCACTAGGTGGAGCACAGTAACTCCCCTATGCTATCAATTCTTACTGAATTCATTCAAAGCACATGTATAATGCAATTTAATTTGCCATGGTCTTCAAAGCTTTCTTTTATATATGGTTTTCTAACAATCCACATAGAATTGCTTAGCTTCTTAATGCAAACATGCTGGACAGTAACATATATTAGATTGTAACAAAACTTGCATATCACTGCTAATAAATCTAAGCTCTAAAGTCCTAGATCTTAAAACTTAAAGGTATTAACATGTCTTTAATATTTTTAATGTTCTCTTTAGTGACTAATAAAGAAAAGTTAAATATTTTTAAATACCTTAAAAATAAAAATAACTACCTTTTTCTGAAAGGATGAACTTATATAGCATAATTCTAGCAACTGACTTTAACCTTGCAGTAATCTGTTCAATTTCAAATACATACAATCTTTTAAGACTACCACATCCTAGCTGAGCTATTAGCTAGTCTTATTACATTTAGACACACTGTTATTATTTTTTTTAATTCCATATGCTGCAGCTCTCACTGAATTTTGTTAGGAAAACAACTAGTGGGAATATTGAGTAAAATTTTCTAACTGAAGAGGCAATTAGCAGAGAGTTTACCTTTCAAGAAAAACTTAAATGCGATAATTATTTTTAACATTAATAAAGTTTAAATTGCAAACTATTAAAGTTATATGTGCTGCTGCTGGTGCTAAGTCACTTCAGTTGTGTCCGACTCTGTGCACCCCATAGACGGCAGCCCACCAGGCTCTCCTGTCCATGGGACGTTCCAGGCATGAAAGTGAAGAGTGAAAAGTGAAAGTGAAGTTGCTCAGTCGTGTCCAACTCTTAGCGACCCCATGGACTGCAGCCTACCAGTCTCCTCCATCCATGGGATTTTCCAGGCAAGAGTACTGGAATGGGTTTCCAGTGCCTTCTCTGAGAGTTATATGTAATTTATCTCATTTTAAGAAATCTGATTTGCACATACCAAATGTAAACAGCAGACTGCTGGAGATAGGAAAGATAAGGGAGTATGATAATTGCTTTATAGTAAGCTCTTCACCTTATGATATGATTCCATCTAGATTTCTTTCAAATAAATAACAATCTTTGCAAATTTGAAATGACTGGTGCCCCAAAACCTTTTTCACCAAAACAAATTTTCACACAATGATTTCAGAAACACGTCATTTGTGTACCTTTGTCACAAAAGCAACATAATAACAAGTATTTCAGTATATAACTTAGACAATTTGATTGGACAATAGATGCTGCTTAACAAAAATGCTTTAATTTTGCAATGCTAAATTTGAGTGCATATTAAATATTTAATTTGTTGTTTTTCAGTCACAAAGTCATATCCAACTTTTTGCTATATTTAATTAAAATAATACAAACAAACTTCCAATAATTTTTAACAATTACTAATCATATCAACAGTGACCACAGGACTGGAAAAGGTCAGTTTTCATTCCAATCCCAAAGAAAGGCAATGCCAAAGAATACTTAAACTACCACACAACTGCACTCATCTCACACACTAGTAAAGTAATGCTCAAAATTCTCCAAGCCAGGCTTCAGCAATACGTGAACTGTGAACTTCCAGATGTTCAAGCTGGTTTTAGAAAAGGCACAGGAACCAGAGATCAAATTGCCAACATCTGCAGGATCATGGACAAAGCAAGAGAGTTCCAAAAAAACATCTATTTCTGCTTTATTGACTTTGACTGTGTGGATCACAATAAACTGGAAAATTCTGAAAGGATGGGAATTCCAGACCACCTGACCTGCCTCTTGAGAAACCTATATGCAGGTCAGGAAGCAACAGTTAGAACTGGACACGGAACAACAGACTGGTTCCAAATAGGAAAAGGAGTACATCAAGTCTGTATATTGTCACCCTGTTTATTTAACTTATACGCAGAGTACATCATGAGAAACGCTGGGCTGGAAGAAAGAAACACAAGCTGGAATTAAGATTGCCGGGAGAAATATCAATAAACTCAGATATGCAGATGACACCACTTTTATGGCAGAGAGTGAAGAGGAACTAAAAAGCCTCTTGATGAAAGTGAAAGAGGAGAGTGAAAAAGCTGGCTTAAAGCTCAACATTCAGAACACAAAGATCATGGCATCTGGTCCCATCACTTCATGGGAAATAGATGGGGAAACAGTGGGAACAGTGTCAGACTTTATTTTTGGGGGCTCCAAAATCACTGCAGATGGTGACTGCAGCCATGAAATTAAAAGACACTTACTCCTTGGAAGGAGAGTTATGACCAACCTAGATAGCACATTAAAAAGCAGAGACATTACTTTGCCAACAAAGGTCCATCTAGTCAAGGCTATGGTTTTTCCAGTGGTCATGTATGGATGGGAGAGTTGGACTGTGAAGAAAGCTGAGCACCGAAGAATTGATGCTTTTGAACTGTGGTGTTGGAGAAGACTCTTGAGTCCCTTGGACTGCAAGGAGATCCAACCAGTCCATTCTAAAGATCAGTCCTGGGTGTTCATTGGAAGGACTGATGCTGAAGCTCCAATACTTTGGCCACCTCATGCGAAGAGTTGACTCATTGGAAAAGACTCTGATGCTGGGAGGGATTGGGGGCAGGAGGAGAAGGGGATGACAGAGGATGAGATGGCTGGATGGCATCACCGACTCGATGGACATGAGTTTGAGTGAACTGTGGGAGTTGATGATGGACAGGGAGGCCTGGCGTGCTGGGATTCATGGGGTTGCAAAGAGTCAGACATGACTGAACTGAACTGAGTCATATCTATAATCCCTAATGTGCAGACAAAAAAAGAGACGAATTTTCATTCAGCTGGCATAAATACAAAGAGGTTTAGGAGTGTTTATATCTAACAATCACTAGTGCAATGAGTATCTGTATATTTGTCAATTATACAAGCATGTGTTGAAATGAATCAATAATGTTGACATAATGTAATATCACCACCTAAAGCTTCAACAGAGAACAAATGAACTACTGCACTGCTGAAACTTACCAGATTAGCCATATTTGGATGCAGATTTGGAAGTGCAGTAAAATTCTTTGATGCAATAGAGTTGGCCATTCTTTTATCTGCATTTTAGAAAATATAATTTAGATGCATAAGTTAAACAACTGAAATAAAGCTTGAAAAATTCCAAGACTGAAAAAAGAATTTATTTAGGAAAGTATGGGATATTCTACTCATTCTTTGGGAAAACTTTATTTATTTATTTGGCTGCACTAGATCTTAGTTGTGGCTTATTAAGTCCTTTGATCTTCAATGTGGCATGAGGAATCTTCTGTCTATAGTTGTGGAAGATGGAATTTTTAGTTGCAGCACACAAACTCTTAGCTGTGGCATGTGGGATCTAGTTCCCTGACCAGGGATCGAATCCATGCCCCCTGCATTGGGAGCTCAGAATCTTAGCCACTGGACCACCAAGGAAGTTCCAGGAAAATTTTATATTACAACAGGGAAATGTAAGTTAGATTCAACCTGTAAAAAGTATATTTTTTAAAAGGTCTTTTAAAGTTATGAATGATATAGTCAGGTTTCAATTTTTAACTTTCACTTTGCCAAAAAAAATTAGTCAATGTTTGAGCAAATTTAGATTTTCAGATGAGAGATGGGACATTGCAGATTTAAATATTTATTACCATAAAGCCTACTTTAAAAAAAATAGCAAAACTATACTGTAACCACCTCAAATCATACTTTTAGTTACATTGTGTATGGGGATAGGCAGTACTTCATCCTCCCCTCTATGGTAAGCAAGCTCCATGAAGGCAGAAGTAGCATCTTACACACAATTGTGAGTGCATTTCAATGCTACCTTGCACATAAAAAGCACTCAATAAACATGAGATAAATGAAACAGAGACTTGTCCCTCAACTTAGTCACTAGAAAAGGTTTTAGTGTAGTAACAGCTGTCAGCTACACCAAACTAGCAGATTTACTTGATTCCACTTCATTTTATGTGGCCTCTTTAACAGTGAATGCCCTCATCTCCAGGCTGTACTTTCAGGACACATTGCATAGCATACATTTCAAGAAGGCTGCACAATTACTCAAATATGGTTTTGAATTCCAGCACCACTAGTTTGTGGTCAAATGTTTTGAATTACTGAGCTTTAATCTCCTCATCCAC
This sequence comes from Aepyceros melampus, assembly GCA_006408695.1. NCBI lineage: Eukaryota > Metazoa > Chordata > Mammalia > Artiodactyla > Bovidae > Aepyceros > Aepyceros melampus. The sequence continues at coordinate 140,072 of SJXQ01007797.1, forward strand.
AAAATATGGATAATCTACCCTACAAGATTGTAGTGAGAATTCAAAATAGTGTACATAAAGAGCCAAGATGTCCACAGGCTCTTGACAGATGAGAACACTGCTTTTCATTCTTATCCAATGTAGCAGTTTCTGCATTCAAGCCAAAATAAACAATTTAGCAGTGTTAAGGTCCTACTTATTCTTCAGCCAAGTCTGATCTGGTTGAAACTGATCACTATGCAATTTCAGTCTCTGAAATACTTGCCAGTCTGACAGATTCATCCATTCATCCATCTACTCAGCCAAAATTTATTGAGAGCCTGTCAAGTGCTAGACATTTGAGGTTAGAGAAGACAAACTATTCAGTAGCCAGATTTTGTGTAAAACTACTACCCAAAATTTTACCCCTTAACATCTCTTGGTGGTTACTTACTTAGAGGAATATCACATGAACTCTTTGAAGTTCCTTCACTTCCTACTGTTAATCAAAATATATGGTGGTATACTTTAGTGTCTGTCTACAAAAAGAAAATGACAACTTACTTCTCTAGGTTTTTGAGGAATACAAAATTAACGTGAAATAAAGAGGCCAGTATGGTGATACAGAGATTACACCATTCATCAGCAACTGCTGTCCCTTCTATTTTCCAAATATATTTAAAAAGCCTCTGTTTCTCCATCTCCAGTGCCATCTCCTCAGCCCAAGGTCAGTCACTCCTCATCTGCTGCTGCTGCTGCTGCTAAGTCACTTCAGTCATGTCTGACTCTGTGCAACCCCATAGACAGCAGCCCACCAGGCTCCTCCATCCATGGGATTCTCCAGGCAAGAACACTGGAGTGGGTTGCCATTTCCTTCTCCAATGCATGAAAGTGAAAAGTGAAAGTGAAGTCGCTCAGTCATGTCCGACTCTTTGCGACCCCATGGACTGCAGCCCACCAGGCTCCTCCATCCATGGAATTTTCCTGGCAAGAGTACTGGAGTGGGGTGCCGTTGCCTTCTCTGCACTCCTCATCTAGAGTACTGCTATTACCTAGTCGTATACATAGTTTATTCATTCAACACATGTGAGTTGAGTCTCTGACATGTATCAGGTACTGAGTCAGGACAGGAGGTGTGGCTCAGAGAGAAGCAAAAAAACAAAAAACAGTGCCCAGGGTGGGGCTAGACGTGTACAGCCCCAAGACCACAGACACAGCTCCTTGACAAGGTAAAGGGAAAGGTGGTGGAGGAACTAGTCCAGCTAAGGTAACCTGGTGGCAATGTCACAGGTAATAGTTGTGGAGTGACTATTATGAGGTTGGCCCTATACTACAGATACTTATCATCTCCCCCTCGCCTCCCCTCCACAGTTGATTACCTCTCTCCAGATAACTCAGCAGCTCTCCTCTCCACAAATGGGACCTGAGACCTTGGCACACAGTTCCATCTTCCTTGAGCATTCACTCCAATCCCACCCTCAGATCCACCCAAGACATTTTGGGGGGCTCAAAGAGAAGATCTTATCACCCTCCTTCAAGTATCCCCAGCCTCTATTCCTTCTCTCAGCATTCTTAATTCCCTCATTACAGGATGGGGTTCAGGATGACAGGGCTGTGCCTTGCCTTGCCCTTACTGTGTCCTACAGTGCCTAGTTAGGCTAGCACCTCAGGCATAGTAGCTGCTAGCTATTTGTTGACGAAATTAATGAACGAGTCCTAAAAGAAACCTGATTTGTAATTTGAGAATATATTGCTACAATTAACTTTCTGGATAAACAGAATTTTAGTTAATAACTAATTTTACATTTATATCCAGCATTGAAATTACAGAAACAAGTACAAATTATAACCTACTATTCTAGATCAACAGAGCTTCCAAAGAGCTGGCATTGATGGTCCTATGTAATCTAGTTTATTCTACAGACCTGTGCTGGGGCTGCTATGGAGAAATCCCCTTATGTGGTCATTTCTGTAAGTGAAAATCCCCCCAAACTTCCATCACAAACCAGACTTTTTTTTTTTAACAAACTTTGACAAAGTTGGCCACCTTGCATAGAGGGGAACAGTTGTTCAATTATTTTTATAAATCCAATTCAAAAGGGTAGTTTTTACTCCTTCAGTGGGAACTTAGCAAGTTTTGCATATTCTGGGTTGGCCATAAGAAAACGGGCAACCGGCCATCACTGGAGAACTCACCAGCACGGAGACAAAAAGAGCACTTGCTAGTAAACTTTTAAGGTAGTCTTAATTTTTTTTTTAACCAAACACTGCTTTGAAAAAAAGAACGAAAGAGAGGGAGTAAGGGACATGACTTGCACATAGAGATTAAAAACTGTCCTTTTATACCCTCCACGCTTTAAAATGTACCTGAAAATTCCAAATCTAGGACATTCTAGCAGAGGGAACACTGTGGAGAGGGCGCCCGAGGTGGCGGGGAGCGGGGTATGAGTCGTGGGTGGGGGCCTCCAGGGCCGGTGCCCGTGCGCACGTGTCCGCACACGCCTGTCATCCCCACAGAACGGCCGCGCGTCAGCCAG
>SJXQ01007797.1:143526-192154 GCA_006408695.1 Aepyceros melampus
TGTTCCTACGTGACTGTGACTCCGCGGGTGTGGACCGGAAGCCGGCGTCAGCTGCCCACTTCGCACCCCGGCTCGCACCCTGGCGCGTCTCCCGAACCGCGACCCGCCGGCTTCCACCTCTCGAGGGCACCGGGGTGACCGCCACCCGCGGAGCCCGCGGGCAGCCGGGAAGGGAGACCGTTCCCACCACGGACAGCGCGGCCCAGAGGCCTGCCCTCAGGAACAGACGACGGCCCGCCGCCCGCCGCCACCCGGCTTCACCTCAGCGTTCGCGCCGGCTGCTCCTGGGAGCGCTCGCCTAGAAGCTCTATCTCTTGGACAGCAGCCAGCCGCCCTCAGGCCCCGCCCAGACGCCTCCCCCGCTCGGCCGAAATTCGGCTTCTCCACAGCGCGTTCTGCCCACAGCCCCGGCGCTCGACGGTCGCCGCGGGAGGAGGACACCCTTCGACCGTTAGCCCAGGCCCCGCCCCCGCCGATCACAGACTCCGCCCACTCCGATCACAGACTCCGCCCACTCCTGGGCTCTGCCCAGCCCCCGAGTTCTGATCCCGCCTCCAGATCCGGCTCCACGCATGCCCCTCCCACCGATCTCAGACTCCACCCACACTCTGACTCTGCCCCGCCCTCAGCTTCGACCCCGCCCCGCCCCAACTCCGGTTCCACTCACTCCCTGACTGCCCCACCCAAGCTCTGCTGACTCCGCCCCCTCCTGGCCCCGCCCCACCCCTCGCCCTGCCTCCGCCCTCAGCCCCGCCTTTCGGCTCCCGACACCTTGAGGGTCGCCGCCCTGCAGTCTAGGTAGTGAGGCGAAAGACTTGGGGAGACTGGCCGCGTGTGGCTCCCGTTTCTTTGCTTTCCCGGGGGCCCGCGTCCAGACTCCCGGCGGGAGTCCGGGCTGCTAAAAACCAGGTGTCCAGGATGCTGGGGATCTTTTCTGCTGAAACAGCAGAAATACAGGAGATGTTGCTATAGAAAGTGCAGCAGCTGAACGCACAGCCACAAACATGGGCTAAGTGTAGCCGGGAAATCTGGAAAAGCCTGCGTGTGTCTACTCAGCAGCCTAGTTGTGAGCTAGCAGGATGTTCTGACTGGGGAGAGGTGGATCGAGTGTAGCAGGAATCTGCTCTTACGCGTCATGTGACTCTGGATCTCAGTGAAAGAAGAGAGCACGGAAGAAAGAAGGGTGCGTGGTTGCTGATAAAGCTTCTAGAAGAGGAGCGGGTGTTGTATGCAGACTTGTCACCTGCTGAGAGAGTGTGAAGAAAGGCCAGGCTGCTAGATCGATAACGCTAAACCCTGATGATGCTATTTGTATCATTTCAGATGCATACATATAGATACACACTATATATATGTGTGTGATATATGTATAATTTGATGTGCTAAATATTGGGCTTTGGTGAACTTAACAAAACATTCGCTGGGCTTTTTAGTTAGTACCATTTGGAAATCTTTTTAGTTTAATGACATAAATTTTTGTTGAAAGAGGAAGACCCCTGGAGAAGGAAATGGCTACCCACTCCAGTATCCTTGCCTGGAGAATTCCATGGACAGAGGAGCCTGGAGGGCTACAGTCCATGGGATCAAAGAGTCGGACGTGACTGAGCGACTAACACATAAAAGAGTACTAAATCAGGGGCAAATAAGTTAAGATCCAAAAACTAAATTCTTAAAATTTGTCACCAATTACTGTCCACTTGTAGCATTACTTAAATTATTGAAATTCTTTCTTTAAAAGGAAAAACAATTTTGGTACTTATTACACAGCCATGTACTGCAAAAGAAAAGTGCAACATCAGGGGCAAGTCTTATGTTGTTATCAAAACAGTTTTATGTTGCATCTTTTTTTTTTTTTTTTTTTTGCTGTATTGCTCTGTTTCCAGGATTTTAGTTCCCCCACCAGCAACTGAACCCCAGCCCTAACAATGAGAGCACCAAGTCCTAAACACTGGACCTCCAGGCAATTCCCTCCTTTGTTATTTTCTAATTTCCCAAACAATGGAAGAAAAATAAAGTACCTGCATTCCCACTGCTTAAATAAAATAAAAATTTTTTTTCTTATTCCTTTCCACGCTTTGTCTTTACAAGCACATACCTTAATCTTTCCAAAAGAATGAACTGGTATTCTTAGTCTATTCTAAAGGGGGAAAAAGGGGGTATAAAAAATAATTTGTATGCATTTTTCATTTGAGCCTCACTGGGGGAGTAAAATTTTAAATTTCCATTTTTTCATATTTTAGCAAATTAGTTTTAGCTGAAAGTTATCTAAGATTAAGCAACTATAGTCAACTTCACCAGGACACAATAGGCTTTTCATAAGATGTGCTGCTTTGAAACACAAGCCTGAAAGAGTGGAATTGTTTGATGATAATAATGAAATTGGGACACCCCCCCCCTTGTTACATAAAGAATTCATCTCTTCCATTTTTATAGCAATCCCATTCTTAACAATAGAATTGACTTGTCAATACACTTTGGATGGATATGAACAGAAGCAAAGACAGGGAACGCCTAACCTCACCACTTGATGTAGAAGTCGAGGGTGAATGAACAAAGGTCAACATTGAAATTGCTTGCGTGTCTGGCCAAAGAAAATGGTGTGAGGCCACACCCATCACCTCCCTGGAGCATGCCAGCTGTCAGGCCATTGAGGAGCATATCACAAACGGGTGACAGGCAAAGCATGTAGCAATCAGCTTCACACGTACTAATCCCTGGGGGCGGGGGAATGACAATTATTTTAACGAATTACAAAACCACATTTTATTTATTCAACAACAAAATAACTTTTGTAAAGTTGGTCCAGCGATTACACATCCTTCCCAGGAGCTGAAATACTGACAAATGAATTACTAGTCTCGCTCTCCACTCCTCCATCTATAATGAGACCAGCCAATAAGGGGAAAGAATCTGAAAAAAATATATGGGGTGGTAGCTTCCCTGGTGGCTCAGTCTGGTGGCTCACCTGCAATTTAGGAGACCGGGTTTGATCCCTGCATCAAGAAGATCCCCTGCAGAAGAAAATGGTAACTCACTGTAGTATTCTTGCCTGGGAAATCCCACAGAAGAGGAGCCTGGTGGGTTACAGTCCAGAGGGTCAGAAAGATTGGACACAACTTAAAGACTAAACAACAAGAAATATGCACTAGGAAACCAAACATGGCAAGGCAAATAGAAAAAACAAAGCAAATATCAGGGCAACTTTGCTTCCAGCCTCTAGCCCTTAGTGGTCTAGCAGCTAGGATTTCTAATTTTCATCCAGACTGAAGTAAAGTTGCTCAGTCATGTCCGACTCTTTGCAACCCCTTGGACTGTAGCCTACCAGGCTTCTCCGTCCATGAGGTTTTCCAGGCAAGAGTACTGGAGTGGGTTGCCATTTCCTTCTCCAGGGGATCTTCCTGACCCAGGGATCGAACCCATCTCCTGCATTGTAGGCAGATGCTTTACCCTCTGAGCCACCAGGAAACCAAAACACTTGCTTTTTCCTGTATGGAACTGAGCCATGATATCCCCAAGGTGTACCTGTCATTGGTGTCTGGTCCACTCTATGCATCCTTTCTGCACTCTGCGTGCCTGCCCTGTGCTGTACCAAAGAGCACGTGTTGAGGGGAAAAGAGTGGAAGAAGAAGCTCTTCAGCACATGGAGCACAGGTGTCCCTTTGGGGAGGAGAATCCAGTTGCCCCTCAGCCTGCCCCACCAGAGGGTTACTCCTGGGACAACACAGGGAAGGGCCCCTCTCTCTGGAGGGCTGTCATAAGCCAGGTTCACCACAGTTTATGTTAGGCATAAACTGAAAGTCGGACATGACTACACAACAGCAACAGAGTCCAAATTACTCCAAGCTAAGAGTACAAGTGTTTGGGAAAAGCCAACTTCCACATGCAGCTCTATACTTTCCTGCCTCTGGGTCCAAATCCCGGGCTCTGTTCTGTGTTTGCTTTATGAATTTGCTCAGCACTCAACATTCTGTCTGTGTTGTTCACATGTTGGCCAAATACTAAAAGATGAAAGAGAAATACTCAACAACAAAAGACATTTTTATTTTTAATTGTAAAAGAACCATGGATATTTCTCAGCGTGCTTAATTCAACACACATCAGCCAGAGTTCTCTCATCTTAGCTGTTTCATCGCACAGTTGTCTAAAATGAGAAAATAAGTGAATTCTAGAAACTAAAAGGCAGGCTATCTGGTCAAAATTTCACTTTTGCCATTAATTAGCTGTGCCAGTCAAGACTCTCTAAGCTTCATTTTCCTCATCTGTCAAATAAAAGGTTTGGGCAGACCCAAGGGACAGATGAACCCGGGAATACAAACCGTGAGGGAAAGGCTCTCTATTTATCTGTGTGTTTGTTGGTCTCTTCTGGACGGACAGTTTTGGAAAGCTTATTCATGTCAGATTTCTCCCATGGCTAATGTGACAACTGGGCTTCCTAGGTGGTGGAGTGGTAAAGAACCCACTTGCCAATCAAGGAGACATAAGAGACGTGGGTTCCATCCTTGGGTTGGGAATATCCCCAGGAGGAGGGCACAGCAACCCACTCCAGTATTCTTGCCTGGAGAATCCAACGGACAGAGGAGCTTGGTGGATTACAGTCCATAGGGTCGCAGAGTTGGACACGACTGGAGTGACTTAGCATGCAATGTAGCAACTGGCCAACTCACCAAGAGCTGGTGTTTGCTGAGTGAATCATTTGATAATCATGAATAACATCAACTTCTAAAAGGTGACATTGCTGAAAGAGGGGACATTTTGTTCACATATAAACAGATTTGTATCTTAGGGCTTTTTCAAGTTCTTTCTAGTCCTAACTTAGCTAACTGTAGTGATCTTAGAAGAGTTATTGAACTCCATGTAAAATGTAAATAAACATGACTCCTCCCCCTTTTTTATTTTAAACTCCTAAGGCTCATCCCTATGAAGTAACAGATGGGAGAGACTTCCTTGGTGGTCCAGTGGCTAAGACTCTGGGTTCCCAATGCAGTGGACCTGGGTTCGATCCCTGATTGGGGATCTAGATCCCATATGCCACAGTGAAAATCCTGCATAGTGAAGCTAACATCCTGTACAGCCAAATGAATAGTTACTTTTAAAAAAAGGAAATGACAAAGGGAAATTATGGATGGCTGCATTCCATTGATAACCATCACTAAAACAGGTTGCAAAATACTTTAACCGATATTCCTGGCTGATAGTATTTTGGGACAAGGTAGGCTATGAAAACTAGTTGAAATGGCTCCACCATTCTCCTTTCAACTCAATTTTCCCTAAATTAACCAGATTCTAGTACACAAAAGAGGCTTCTTTTTGGACGGTGGCTCAGACTGTAAAGAATCTGCCTGCAATGCGAGAGACAGGATCTCTGGGCCAGGAAAATCCTCTGGAAAAGGAATTGCTACCCACTCCAGTATTCTTGTCTGGAGAATCCCACAGAGAGAGGAGCCTGGCAGGCTACGGTTCATGGGGTCGCAAAGTTGGACAACTGAGCAACTAAACAGAAGCAGAAGCAACAGAAGCAACTAAGAAAGAAGCAGAGAACTGTCACAAGTGTCCTGGAGTGTCCATGTGTCTGTCCTTCCTTGGCAGAGCTCACAGCAACAGCCACGCAGAGCCCTGCAGCCTCAGCAGTGTTCTATGGGCGTCACCACGTTCCACACAGGGGACACATCAGGTCATCAGTTGAGGAATTCTTTCCCTCAAATTGGTTTTCTAACAATTTTAATATCATTGGGGGTTTGAGGGGGGAGGAGGGTGTCTCAATTGAAATGTTAAATGAGGCGGGAGGCATGAAAATGCAACCAAGTAATAAACGTTCCAACCCGGTGCCACAGTCAGAGTGAACATTGGTAAGGAATCGTGACAAAGTGGCTTAGGAAGCAGGGTGTGATAGGGAATTTAGGGCTTTATGGGGACTTAAAACAAGCACAATCCTAACGTTAACAATAGGAGTATGGGAAGGGCTGGGCAGGAGGATGAGGAACGGAGGAGAAACATGCAGTGCACAGGCAATGGGGCCGTGCAGACTGAAAAATAAACCCCAGCAATGAGATGTGACTTCATGTTCATTACAATGGCTGCAATTAAAGACAGACAATAACAAGTGTTGGCGAGGGTGCGGAGATATCGGAACCTCCCACACAGCTGGTGGGGATGAAAATGACACAGCTGCTGAAGAAAAAAAAGGGCAGTTCTTCAAAGAGTTACTCAAAGAGTTGCTCAACAAAGAGTTACTGTCTGACCCAGCAGTTCCACACCTAGACATCTCACCAGGAGAACTGGAAATATATGTCCACCCAAAGTTATACATGAATGTTCATAATTCATGTGTGTGTTAGTCACTCAGTTGTGTCTGACTATTTGCAACCCTGTGGACTGTAGCCTGCCAGGCTCCTCTGTCCACAGGGATTCTCCAGGCAAGAATACTGGGGTGGGTTGCCATGCCTTCCTCAAGAGGATCTTCCCAACCCAGGAATTGAACCAGGGTCTCCTGCATTGCAGGCGGATTCTTTACCAGCTGAGCTACCAGGGGAACCCATAATAACCCAAAATGCAAACAATTCAAATGCCCCTAAACTAATGAAAGTAATGCTCAAAATTCTCCAAGCCAGACTTCAGCAATACGTGAACCGTGAACTCCCTGATGTTCAAGCTGGTTTTAGAAAAGGCAGAGGAACCAGAGATCAAATTGCCAACATCCGCTGGATCATGGAAAAAGCAAGAGAGTTCCAGAAAAACATCTATTTCTGCTTTATTGACTATGCCAAAGCCTTTGACTGTGTGGATCACAGTAAACTGTGGAAAATTCTGAAAGAGATGGGAATACCAGACCACCTGACCTGCCTCTTGAGAAATCTGTATGCAGGTCAGGAAGCAACAGTTAGAACTGGACATGGAACAACAGACTGGTTCCAAATAGGAAAAGGAGTACGTCAAGGCTGTATATTGTCACCCTGCTTATTTAACTTATATGCAGAGTACATCATGAGAAATGCTGGACTGGAAGAAACACAAGCTGGAATCAAGATTGCTGGGAGAAATATCAATAATCTCAGATATGCAGATGACACCACCCTTATGGCAGAAAGTGAGGAGGAGCTAAAAAGCCTCTTGTTGAAAGTGAAAGAGGAGAGTGGAAAAGTTGGCTTAAAGCTCAAATTCAGAAAACGAAGATCATGGCATCTGGCCCCATCACTTCATGGGAAATAGATGGGGAAACAGTAGAAACAGTGTCAGACTTTGTTTTTTTGGGCTCCAAAATCACTGCAGATGGTGACTGCAGCCATGAAATTAAAAGACGCTTACTCCTTGGAAGAAAAGTTATGACCAACCTAGATAGTATATTCAAAAGCAGAGACATTACTTTGCCGACTAAGGTCCGTCTAGTCAAGGCTATGGTTTTTCCTGTGGTCATGTATGGATGTGAGAGTTGGACTGTGAAGAAGGCTGAGCGTCGAAGAATTGATGCTTTTGAACTGTGGTGTTGGAGAAGACTCTTGAGAGTCCCTTGGACTGCAAGGAGATCCAACCAGTCCATTCTGAAGGAGATCAACCCTGGGTTTTCTTTGGAAGGAATGATGCTAAAGCTGAAGCTCCAGTACTTTAGCCACCTCATGCGAAGAGTTGACTCATTGGAAAAGACTCTGATGCTGGGAGGGATTGAGGGCAGGAGAAGGGGACGACCTGGGATGAGATGGCTGGATGGCATCACCGACTCGATGGATGTGAGTCTGAGTGAACTCCGGGAGATGGTGATGGACAGGGAGGCCTGGTGTGTTGCGATTCATGGGGTCGCAAAGAGTTGGACACAACTGAGCCACTGAACTGACTGAAACTAATGAATGGATATACTTAGAAATAATTAAAATGGTCTATCCATACAATGGAATATTATTTGGCCATAAAAAGGAATTAAGTACTGGGACTTCCCTGGTAGTGCAATGGTGAAGCTCTGCACTCGCAGTACAGGGGGCACAGGTTTGATCCCTGGTTGAGAAACTAAGATCCTGCATGCTTCATAGTGTGGCCTAAATAATTAATTAAAAATAATTTCTGTCATGATTACCTATTGAAAAATAGTTTTGTTTTTTTTTTTCAAAAAGAAATGAATCACTGATACCTGTTACACCAAGAGGGCCTTTTTGAAACCATTATACTAAGTGAAAAAAGCCAGTCACAAGAGACACATGTTGTCTGGCTGTGTTATATGTGCTGTGTGCTAAGTCGTTTCAGTGGTCTCAGACTCTTTGTGACCCTATGAACTGTAGCCTGCTGGGCTCCTTTGTCCGTGGACTTCTCCAGGCAAGAACACTGGAGTGGGTTGTCATGCCCTCCTGATCTTCCTGATCCAGAGATCAAAACTGCGTCTCTTGTGTCTCCTGTGTTGGTAAATGGGCTCTTTACCAAACCAGCATCACCTGGGAAGCCTGCACTTACATGAGATGACCATAATAGATAAACCCTTAGAGACGGAGAGTAGATTAATGTTTGCCTAGGGTTGGGTGGGGGATGAATGGGTATGGGGTTTCTCTAAGGGGTGATGAAAATGTTCTGGAACCAGATAATTGCACAACTCTGAATATACAAAAAACCATTCAATTGCATACTTTAAGAGGGTGAATTGTATGATATATGAACTCTATCTCAGAAAGCCATTATGTTTTTTTTAAATGAGCCTCAGATTTCCTCACTGTTCTTGTGGAAACTATGAGCCAGGGAACTGTGACCTTCTGGGACTAGAAAACCCAACATTTCAAATCTGCCGAGAACATACAGAAATTTTGACACCATCCTGAAAGTTCTGGTTTATGGTCAAGGAGGAGAAAAATGGTACCCTTGTATAACATATTTTATTATCTGAGTTTAAATTTGAGTTTCCCCAGCAAGAATTACGTTTAAAGACACACCAAAGTTTTCTTTGCCATCTATCATTTAATTCTTGCCATAGTTATGAGGCCATGAATAGAAGACACGAAGTTTTGTTTCAATTTGTTGATCGAAAGCAATCAGCTTATTTTAAAAAAATCATTGGTTACACTTGAAACTAACACAACACTGTAAATAAACTATTGTCCACTATAAAGTGTGTGTGTGTGCGCGCGTGCGATCAGTCATGTCTGACTCTTTGAGACCCCATGGACTATTGCCCACCAGGCTCCTCTGTCCATGGACTTTTTCCAGACAAAAACACTGGAGTAGGTTCCATTTCCTTCTTCAGGGGATCTGCCCAAACCAGGATCTCTTGCATCTCCTGTAGTGGCAAGTGGATTCTTTACCACTGAGCCACCTGGGAAGCCCATAATCCAGTATAAAATAAAAATGTAGAAAAGAGCCTGGGAATTGGCACAACATTTTATGTTTTGCCCCTAAATTAAATGTTATTTTGATATTTATATGTTGAATTGTATGGGGGAAAAGTTATCTGTATGTGGTCTCATGTATTGTTGCGAAAAAAATCACTGATGCTTTTTCTTCATGTCTTAGTGTTTGGGTACGCTGACGTCAGCTTCCAAGGGCTATCTAGTAGAATTCCAGGACCTTTTGCTTTTCTTCTTAGCATTCTTGAAATAAAAATTGACTGTATTTTATTATTTAATGATAGCATATGATGTCAGACAATATTTGTATAGATTTTACCACTCAGCTTTAGAGCAGATGGTGGTAAGGAGGAGTTCATTCTTTCCCTGTCTTCACTGCTAAGAATAAAATAGATCGCTATAGTCACTTCTATATCATAAAAATTTTTTCCTCTTGATCAGTCCTTTTCTGACCTCAAGGTCACAGCTATTGCAAAATTTTATTGTGGCTTGACAAATTCTCCATGTCAACTCCATATTACAGGATCTTTCATTTCTTCAATTAAACAAGTGGAAATGGATACCACCTGTGCTCTCATATTTATGATGTCAATAAAGCCCACCATAATTACACTGTGCTGTTGAAAAATGGCATGCCAGCAAACTGACAGGCATTTGGGGGTCACCATTTCACACAATACCCACCACTGATCAAGTTATTTCAAAGGCTTCAAGCCACGGATTAATAGCAAAAAAGACTTTGCCTGTCAAATCCTTTCATTTATATTTTGCAAACCACTCCACTAAGCAAAACATATTTATTATATCAGTCTCTTTACAATTACAAGGGGGGAAACTTGAAAACATGTTGAAAAAATGATGTTCTTTGAACTATAATTAGAAAGGGAAAATGCTAAAGTTTACAACGTGATTCCACATAGATTCGCTTTTAAATAATTATTTCATGAGGAGATGTTGATACAGGGTCCATCTTGAGTTTATAAGTTTTAATACAAATTTTTAATTTTTTATCCCACTGGGCAAGACAGTAGAATGTGCTAAGGAGTAAGAAATTAGGAATGACAGATTCAAATTCTACTTCTAAGACTCATCTTAGATCATTAACATCTGAAAACCCTTTACCTACTTATGTGAATGCTTCCAGAGTTCTGGTGTGAATATATTAATAGGTTTCCTATCCCAGTGTTTGGGCTTCTCTGATGGCTCAGACGGTAAAGAATCTACCTGCAATGCGGGAGACTCAAGTTTGATCCCTGGGTTGGGAAGATCCCTGGAAAACGGAATGGCTATCCACTCCAGTATTCTTACCTGGAGAATTCTGTGGACGGAGGAGCCTGGCAGGCTACAGCCCAGGCAGATCACAGAGTTGGACATGACTGAGTGACTAACAGTTACAGTGTTCAAAAGGGAGTCAACCTATCAAAATACAAATGTTCCCCAGCTGGATCAGCTTTGTCTTGTGTCAGTGTTCTTTTTAGTAATTTTAAAAATTAGAGTATAAAGACTGAGTTCTGTTTAAGGTAATAATAAAGTTCTGAGATGGTGATGGTTATAAACCCTGTGAAAGGAATGTCACTGAATCATACACTTTAGAATGGTTAAAATGAAAAAAAAAAAAAAGGTTAAAATGGGAACTTCGCTGGTAGTAAAGAGTGGATAAGGATCGGTCTGCAGATGCAGGGGACATGGGTTTGACCCCTGGTCCGGAAAGACCCCACGTGCCGCAGAGCAGCTAAGCCTGTGCCCCACAGCCACTGAGCCTGCGCTCCAGAGCCCACAAGCCGCGGCTGCTGAAGCCCAAGTGCCTTAGAGACTGTGCTCTGCTGCAAGAGAAGCCACCGCAGCCACACCCAAGCTCCCCAGCGAAGAGTAACCCCCAGTCCCTGCACCTAGAGAAGAGCCTGCGCAGCAGCGAAAACCCAGCACAGCAAATGTAAACAAATATTTTTAAAATGGCAAATTTTATGTTACATATATTTTACCACATGCAGAAAGATTGAATTCTCCTGGCCCTATGAATGATATCAACCTGAGGCTAAACATTTCCAAGAAGTCAGATTGTAGTACTTTTCATTTTTCTATCCTCTTGAGGATGGCAGAAACCGGTTTGATAAAACGGAGAGAATTTTTATACTGCTCATTACATTTACCCTTTTATCTGGTATACCTCTGAGTATCCTTCTTAAAGACCAAGAAGTACACTATAGCTAAACACTCTTTACTCCACTATGACATGGAGGCAGGAGAAGCATCTAGACCAGGGGTCCCCAATCCTGGGCCACATACTGGTACTGTTCTGTGACCTGTTATAAACCAGGCTGCACAGCAGGAGGTGTTGTTATTGCTCTTTAGTCGCTAACTCATGTCCAACTCTTTTCCACCCCATGGACTGCAGCACACTAGACTCCCCTGTCCTTCACTGTCTCCTGGAGTTTGCTCAGATTCATGTCCATTGAGTTGATGATGTCCCATCTCATCCTCTGTTGTCCCCTTCTCCTCCCGCCTTCAATCTTTCTCAGCACCAGGGTCTTTTCCAATGAGTCAGCTCTTCACATCAGGTGGCCAAAGTATTGGAGCTTCAGCTTCAACATCAGTCCTTCCAATGAATATGTAGGGTTGACGTCCTTTAGGATTGACTGGTTTGGGATGTTTTTTTAAGTCTAAATAAATGGATGAATAAAAGCAATCCTTTCGATGTCTGCATCTTCTGCAAATAAGTAACTGTGCAATCCAACTCTAAAAGATGTTGAAAATTTCAAGACCCAGAAGAGAGAGTTTTGGAAGCTGGGAGAACAAATTGCACCACCTAGACTGAGGTTGGCAGACTATCCCATGGGCTAAATCTGGCCTGCATGTGTTTTTCTGGCTGGAGAACCATTGGATAGTTTTCACATATTTTAATGGCTGAAAAAAATCAAAAGAAAAATAGTATTTTGCGACATGTGGGAGTATACAAAATCCAAATGTGTCTATAAAGTTTGAATGGAACACAACCACTCATATAGTCTAGAGTTGCCTTCACACCTCAGCGACACATTCAGACAGTTTCAACTGGTACCATGTGCGTGAGGGCATTTTCATTCGCTTCAGTCGTGTCTGACTCTTTGCCATTCTATAGAGTAGCCCATCAGGCTCCTCTATGCTTAGGATTCTCCAGGCAAAAATACTGGAGTGTGTTGCCACACCCTCCTCTAGGGGATCTTTCTGACCCAGGGATCGAACTCGAGTCTCGTGCTTTGCAGATGGATTCTTTACCCACTGAGCTACCTGGGGAAGCCAAACAGAGACCCTGCTAAGTCACTTCAGTCGTGTCCGACTCTGTGCGACCCTATAGAGGGCAGCCCTATGTCCTGCTAAACCTAAAATGCTCTCTAACCTAGGTGGCTCAGTGGTAAAGAATCCACCTGCCATAACAGGAGACACAAGAGATGACGGTTTGATCCCTGGGTGGTGAAGATGCCTTGGGGTAGGAAATGGCAACCCACTCCAGTATTCTTGCCTGGAAAATCCCATGGACAGAGGAGCCTGGAGGGCTACAGTCCATGAGGTTGCAGAGTCAGGCACGATTAAACACACACACACACACACAATTTTATAGAAAAATTTTATTGACTCCTCTTCTAAATACTCTCCAGGCATAAAAAGTTTTCCATTGGTGGCTGAGCAAGATGGCTAGTCTTAGGTGGAAATCTTATTTACATGTGTTAAAAACAATGCTGTATCTCAGTAAGTAAAAATTAGCCTTCAAAAAGTACAACTTGCCCTATTGGGGGATCCTTTCCTGGGAGTTCTTTTATGATCAGAGTATAAAAATCAATGGTTTCTATAAAGAAATTGCCTTATGGTCAACCTGGCTGAAATGCACTGATTATATAAAGTGGTGGGTAATTGCTTTTGAGGGGCTGGAGTGGCAGTCAGTGTGCTTCAGGAACACGTTGCTGGCTTGTGAGACAGAGTGAGCTATGATGTTTTGAGGGCTTGGTTTCCCTCCATAAATTAAAACTCCATGTTACTAGGAAAAGCAGGGTTCAGATAGGTTGAAACTCAGGTTTAAAGGCTCAGCTCTGGCCATTCTGACATTTTGCCAGATGGTCACAGGAAACTGTGACCATTGGCACTTGAGAACTCCTGTAAAAGTGCTCTTTAAAAATCTTGAGCACATACTATCAAAAAACCTATAGTAAAAATGTCAATAAACAGGGGGAAATTACTCCATGTCTAAAGTTATTGACACCAAGATGTTTGTGGCATCTCATGTTACTCCAATGCGTGACCGCACGTGTTAGCCGCCGCACTAATGGCTCCATAGAAGCTAAGGAAACCCCAAAGCACAAAGCTTGAAGAAATTTTTATCATTCCCAGGTTTCTGACTCAGCGCTGAAAGGTCTTGCTTTGGGCCCTTCTCTGGTTTTAATTGCCTTTTTGCACTTATTCCTAAACGTTAGGTTGTAACTTGACACTCACTTCATGTCTCCCCACACCTTGAGGGCAACAAGTTATTGTTTCATAAAAAGTGCCGTTAAACATGAGCACCGCTGTACCAGATCCATCACCAATTCCACAGTGATACCCCCGATACTTAGTGATCGAGAAACCATCAACTCTGACTCCTTACTCCTTGTCCCGATGTTTCTCCTTTTAGACCAATTCTTTCTCCTTATTTCTCAGAGCACTCAAAACAACTTGGAGGGGGGATGGGGGAGGAATTTCCCTGGCAGCCCAGTGGTTAAGAATCTGCCTTCTTCCCCTGCCCCAAAAGAATCCACCTTTCAATGCAGGGAATGGAGATTTGATCCCTGGTCGGGGAACTTAGATCCCACATGCTTCTGGGCAACTAAGCCTGCATGCGGAAACTAGAGAAAGCCTGTATGCGGAAACTAGAGAAAGCCTGTGTGCCACAACAAAGACCCAGAGCAGACAAAATTTTTTTAATAAATTGAGAAAACAGCTTGGAGGATAAGACCCCATTTATGTAAAAGAAAGGTTACCTATTGTATGTAACTACCAAAAATGTCACAGCTTAAGACAACCTCCATTTATCATCACGGTTTCTGTGGGTCAGGGATCTGGGCATTCCTCGGCAGGGTTGTTCACTTGGGGTTTTGCTCAAGGTTGCAATCAAGGTATCGTTTAGGGCTGAGGTCTTATGGAAAGGTTCAACCAGGGAAGAATCCATTTCTAGACTCAAGTATTGGTTGACAGAACTCAGTGCCTCCAGGGCTATTGGACTGTGGGCCTCAGCTCCATGCAGGGGGACCTCCCCAACAGAGCAGATTGCTTCCTCAAAGATCAAGGGCTGAGAAAGCACATAGTTTGCTAATAAGACACACGTCATAATTTTTTGTGGTCTAATCATGGAATTGATGGCCCTTGACTCAGCAGCATTACTGGGGAGAATCTTGCCCACACTCAAGAGTCAAAGATAGCCCAGCATGAATGCCAGGACTCTGGATCACTGGGAAGCAGCTCAGAGGCTGCCCACATGGAAGGGCAGGTGTGTTTTCTTGCTTGATTATACATAGAAGATTTCTGGTAGAACACAGAATAATTTATTAGAAATTTCTGGGAATTCCATGGTGATCCAATAGTTAGGACATGGTGCTTTCACTGCTGAGGGCATGGGTTCAATCCCTGGTTGGGGACCTAAGGTCTCACAAACTGCATGGTGAGCCACCTCCTCTTCAAAAAAGAGAAAGAAAAAGATGGAAATTGTTGGTAGTGATTACCTCCAGAAATAGAACTAGGGCATCAGAGATAGTGGGAGAAGGGATTTTTACTTTTCATTTTATACGTTTCTATATTGTTTTGCCTTAAAAAACAAATAGTTTGTTATGTTTTCGTTTTAAATAGAAAAAGGGCACTCAAAGTTATTTTCCAATAACTGTATCTTTTAAAAAGTAGTCTGGACTCAAAGAATAAAAATCAGTGAACCCAATTCACTTGTGTGCGCAAATTAGTAAACAGTATAGAAATGTAAGTAAATATTTAGCAGTAGTATTTTTATAAAATCAAATTATTTTCCGGACAGCCTAAAAGGGGCATACGTCACTCACTTCCCTCACAAAGATTTTATCACATTCAGTCAGCACAGGAGCTAAGAGATAGATCAGGACTAACCCATGTTCTGGAAATTACCTCTAATCATTAGATTGTTTCAGAATCAATGACTGCTTTGGCTTCATAAAGGGGCTCATTTCAGTGTCCTGTTTCTCCCCAAGTTTACCCAACATTGCCAGATAAAATACGGGGTGCCCAGGATGGCCCTTGTAATATTTGGGAAGAACTTACACTGAATGGCTCAGACAAAGAGTCCACCTGCAATGCAGGAGACCTGGGTTCGATCGCTGGGTTGGGAAGATTCCCTGGAGGAGGGCACGGCAACCCATTCTCGTTTTCTTGCATGGAGAATCACCATGGACAGAGGAGCCTGGAGAGCCACACTCCAAGGGGTCACAAAGAGTCGGACATGACTGAGTGACAAAACACAGCACTTTCACTGAAAAAGCGTTCGGTGTTTTATCTGAAGCTCAGATTTAACCAGGCAGCCTGTAGTTTTATTTGCTCATCTGGCACACAACCCCAAAGTGGGCCTCACTGAGCTAGCACAGTGGCTCTGGTGGGGGGGGATGGTGATCTTGCCCCCCAGGGGACATTTGGAGATGTTTGGAGACTCCTGGTTGTCACAGTGTGGCATCTGGGTGGAGGGGTCAGATGCCGCTGGCATCTAGCGGGTAGAGGACAGGGACACTTCTAAACATCCCACAGCACGCAAACTGCCCCCACTGTAAAGACTCCGACCTCAGATATCAGTAGTGCCGACAATGAGACCGTCCACCCTTGCTCCCCCAAACTCGGGCCTGACTCACCACTGGCCTCGGTGAGGAGCTGCGGATGCTCATTTTCCAGGTGCTGGCAAGGTGGGGGGCTGGGGGTGAAGGCTGTGGTCTGGGGGCATTCCAGCAGATTTTGTCCACAAAGTAACAGCTCTTCAAGCATCCAGCAGACGCTCTTTTTAAAAAAAATTAATTTTTATTGGAGATAGTTGCTTTACCGTGTTGTGTTAGCTTCTACTGTGCAGCGAAGCAAATCAGCTCAGCTGTTGTTGTTGCTCAGCCATGCCTGACTCTTTGCAACCCCATGGACTACAGCACACCAGGTTCCCCTGTCCTTCACCATCTCCCGGAGTTTGCCCAAACTCATGTCCATTAAGTCAATGCTGCACGTATACATATATCCCTGCTTTTTAGGATTTCCTTCCCACTTAGGTCACCATAGAGCATTGAGTAGAGTTCCCTGTGCTAAACAGTGGGTTCCCATTAGTTATCTATTTTATACATAGGATCAATAGTGTATACATGTCAGTCCCAATCTCTCAATTCATCCCACCCTATCGTCTCCCCTTGGGATCTACATGTTTGTTTTCTATGTCCATGTCTCTATTTCTCCTTTGCAAATAAAATCATTTGTACCATTTTTCTAGATTCCACATATATGCATTAATATATGATATTTGTTCTTCTCTTTCTGACTTACTTCACGTTATATGACAGTCTCCAGGTCCATCTCTGCAAATGACTCAATATTGTTCTTTCTTATGACTGCATAATATTCCGTTGTATTTATGTACCACATTTTCTTTATCCATTTCTCTGTTGATGGACATTTAGGTTGCTCCCAAGTCCTAGTTGTTGTAAATAGTGCTTCAGTGAACATTGAGGTGCAGATGTCTTTTTGAATTATAGTTTCCTCTGGGTATATGCCCAGGAGTAGGACTGTTGGGTCACATGGTAGTTTTATTTATAGTTTTTAAGGAACCACCATACTGTTCTCAATAGTGTCCAGCAGACACTGAAATGTTTACTACCAGCTCATGCTTGTTTGTCTCCAACTAGTTCTCCAAAGATCTGAGCATATTTCAAGCAGCTACAAGCATCTGCAAACAACAAGTGATTTAAGCAACCTGACAGAGAATACAATTACCCTTTTCCTTTTTTAATTAATAAAGAGATGTTACTAACACCCTTGTCCAGACCATTTCATTGTGGTTAATGTTCCCAGAGGAATCAATTGAAAATTTGCTGATAACACAAATGGAGTGGTGGGGGTCCCAGTAGCATCTAATACCTCACAAAGTAATTTGTTCAAGATTAACACCATTTCCTAAAGAGTTCATACTGCTTTCATACATCGTAGATGCACTGTAGGCAAGAATTGTATTCAATTATTTATTTTGCTTCTTAAAATCTATTATAATTATTTGAGAAAGTTTACTGAGTACAATCTTAATCTTAAAGGTTGATCAGAATTGCACTGCAGGTTACCAAAAGTATTAAGTTGTATTTACGCCAAATGCTGTTACTGCTAGTGAAATATTACTTATCTATACTTCAAACATGAAGAATACATAAAGCAAAATGAGAAGAGCTGTAATTTGATTTTATTGGGTCAGACTAGTGGCAATGCAAGTAGTGAGCTGTAAAGGTATTAATTATTCTTTCCCTCATCCAAAGACTGCACTTGCTGGCAGCTGAATATTGAAACATATAAAAGAGTAAGAATATAGGTTCTAATGCAAGGGAGCAAGCGTGAGACATTGTGATGTTTAATCTAAATTTTTACTCTATCAACTTAGTTACTGTGCTGACTTTCTGGCTTAAAACTTATAAATGTGTGAATTATTGAAGTGTTGAGACTTCCCTAGTGGTCCAGTGGCTAAGACTCTGCACTCCCAAAGCTTGGGGCCCTGGGTTCAATCCCTGGTCAGGGAACTAGATCCCACATGCCCGCAACTAAGTGTTCATATGCTGCCACTTAAAAAAAGATCCTGCATGCCAAAATGTCCAGCACAGCCAAATAAATAAACATAAATATTAAGAAAAATAATTTTAAAAACCCTTTAAAAATTACTGAGGTATTGGAAAATCTTTTTTGAAAAAATCCAAGCACATATTTAATAGGGAAAATGACTAAAAATACTTTACTAATCCATCACTCTGGCAATGGAAAATCAGTTCCCTCCATTTGAACCAAACAACTTCTCAAAATCGAAGTGAGTTTTAAGGATCTGGCCTTTTTTTTTTTTTTTTGGATGGGAGATGGAGGAGATGATAAAATCTTAAGCCTGTAATGATTAGGTTTTGCATGTAGACTGGTAGTTCTGCCTGAGTTGGAGGATAAGATGGCTGTGTATCCTTGGGAAAGT
Organism: Aepyceros melampus; assembly: GCA_006408695.1. NCBI lineage: Eukaryota > Metazoa > Chordata > Mammalia > Artiodactyla > Bovidae > Aepyceros > Aepyceros melampus. The sequence goes on from SJXQ01007797.1 coordinate 162,043, forward strand.
TGACTAACCTCTCTGTTTCTTAGTTTGCTCAACAGGTCAACCTGCAATCCTGTCCTAGGTCTTTCCATTATTTTGTGTTGGCATTCTATGAATTCCTTCATGGCCTTTTTTGACATTGGTAATCATTTTGTTTATAGACTATTTAGCCTGTTGCCTTCCATTTGGATAGCAGAAAAGAATTGATGCTTTTGACCTGTGGTGTTGGAGAAGGCTTTTGAGAGACTCTGGGAGTGCAAGGAGATCCAACCAGTCCATCCTAAAGGAAATCAATCCTGAATATTCATTGGAAGAACTGATGCTAAAGCTGAAGCTCCAATACTTTGGCCACCTAATGTGAAGAAGTGACTCATTGGAAAAGACCCTGATGCTGGGAAAGATGAAGGCGAGAGGAGAAGTGGACGACAGAGGATGAGATGGTTGGATGGCATCACCGACTCAATGGACGTGAGTTTGAGCAAGCTCCGGGAGTTGGTGTTGTACAAGGAGGCCTGGCATGCTGCAAAGAGTTGGAGACAACTGAGCAACTGAACTGAACTGAACTGAATAGAATATTCATTTATTTTGTTCTCCACACTCAGGTTTTCATTCATTCCATAAGCATGCAGGTTCTACTGTGTGCCAAGCACTGGTGCAGACACTGTAAGTAAAACAAAGTCCATGCCTGTTCTGGAAACCGATCTGAAAGTCTGCGATTGAGCCTCACCCCCACCTGCTGTCACCTTGAAGCTCTCACTTGTGCAGGAGGCCAGGGAGCGAAGGTGTGTCCCCAGAGACATCAGTATCCATCATCAGGTTGGTGGGGCTGGTCAATCCCTTTGGAGCTGCTGCAACAACTCCACAAACTGAGGGACTTACAACAACAGAAACCTCTCATAGCTCAGGAGGCCAGAAGTCCGAAAGCAGGTGGTAGGACCAAACTCGCTCCCAAGGTTCTTGGGATTCTTGGGCAGAATCCCTCCGTGCCTCTTGTAGGGGCGGAGGGGAGGGAGCACGGGGGGCTGCTGCAGGCAGTCCTGGACCCTCCTCGGTCGGTTGCTACATCACGTCCATCTCCACTCCCGTGGTCACCCGTCCCTCTCCCTCTGCGTGTGTCTGTGTCCCCCCGGGGCTTCTTACAAGGACACCAGTCACAGAATTCAGGGCCAGCCCTAGTCCACTATGACCTCATCTGAACAGATTAATTTGCAAAGACCCCATTTCCAAATAAGGTCATGTGTGGGGTTCCCACTGGACGTGAATTTTGTTGGGGAGACACCATTCAGCCCAAGTACAGGTAGCACCCCTTGGGGTGTTTTTTTGATGCCTTTCACCTGATGGACCCACAGATGCTGCTGCCCCCAGTATTTAAAATGGAGCCTTTCGTGACATTGCTCACTGGAGCCTCAGAATGACCTGGGACGTGACACTGTATCACCTGCTGATTGAAAGCGAGGAAGCAGAGGTCATGAGTATCCAGGCCCCGAGCAACGGTGGAGGGGGATGCAAAGCTTGGGCCACTGATGCCACAGACTCAGTCTGTTCTCTCTCCTGCCTCTGCAGGGTGGACAGGCTTCCTAGGTCTGTGGCCTGAGGGTGGCTTGTCCCTCCACACTCCTGCTCCATCCTTGGCCTTGACGCTGCTAACATCACGATGGTTGGTGTAAGGCTGGGACCCTGGGGGAGCTTCTGCACCAGGTCAAGGGAAAGGCTCCAGAGCCCCTCTTCACAGGCCTGTCCCCAGGAGTTATTCCCTTTCTAGTTGCATTAAATGGGTCCCAGTTTGTTTTATTAATTAATTGATTAATTTGACTACCCTAGGTCTTAGTTGTAGCATAGGGGACCTAGTTCCCTGACCAAGGATTGAACTCAGACCCCCTGTATTGGGAGTATAGAATCTTAGCCCCTGGATCACCAGGGAAGTCCCCAGTGGGGCCCCAGTTTTATTACAGAACACTGGATTGTGCTGGCCATTTCTTTTTTTTTTTTCCTTTAACTTTTTATTTTATATTAGAATACAGTTGATTACAATGTTGTGGTAGTTTCAGGTGTACAGCAAAATGATTCAGTTATATGTATACAGGTCTCATTTTTCAAATTCTGTTCCCATTTATATTATTATGTAAAATTGAGCAGAGTTCCCTGTGCTATACAGTAGGTCCTTGTTGGTCATCCATTCTATTTTTTAAATTAATTTATTTATTTTAATTGAAGGCTAATTACTTTATAATATTATAGAGGTTTTGGCCATACATTGACATGAATCAGCCACAGGTGTACATGTGTCCCCCACCCATCCTGAATCCCCCTGCTACCTCCCTCCCCATCCCATCCCTCAGGGTCATCCCAGTGCACCAGCCCTGAGCACCCTGGTGATCTGTTTCACATATGGTAATATACATGTTTCAATGCTCTTCTCTCAAATCATCCTACCCTCGCCTTCTCCCAGAGTCCAAAAGTCTGTTCTTTACATCTGTGTCTCTTTTGCTGTCTCACATATAGGGTCATCATTACCATCTTTCTAAATTCCATATATATATGTGTTAATATGCTGTATTGGTGTTTTTCTTTCTGACTTACTTCACTCTGTATAATAGGCTCCAGTTTCATCCATCTCATTAGAACTGATTCAAATGCATTCTTTTTAATACCTGAGTAATACTCCATTGAGTATATGTACCACAGCTTTCTTATCCATGCCAATGGACATCTAAGTTGCTTCCACATCCTGGCTATTGTAAACAGTGCTGCAATGAACACTGGGGTACACATGTCTCTTTCAGTTCTGGTTTCCTTGGAGTGTATGCCCAGCAGTGGGATTGCTGGGTCATATGGCAGTTCTATTTCCAGTTTTTTTAAGGAATCTCCACACTATTCTCCATAGTGGCTGTACTAGTTTGCATTCCCACCAACAGTGTAAGAGGGTTCCCTTTTCTCCGCACCCTCTCCAGCATTTATTGTTTGTAGACTTTTGATAGCAGCCATTCTGACCGGTGAGAGACGGTACCTCATTGTGGACATCCATTCTATTTTAATTGGAGGATAATTGCTTTACAATGTTCTGTTGGTTTTTGCTGTACAACAATGTGAGTCAGTCATAAGTATACATATATCCCCTCTCTCTTGAACCTCCCTCCCCCCCCCCCATATGCTAGCCAGTTCTGAGATTTATTGGGTTCTGCTGAGTTCTTAGAATCGTGTTCTAATTATATTTCCTTACACATCCAGATCCTTCCTACATAAATGCATTGTAAGAGAAACGCCTAATATTATTGTTTCAGGCTATGTCCTGTTTTGTAAAGGCTCTGTTGGCAGTTGTGTTGTCAGCCTAAAAAAATAAAAAGAGGAAAGTTTCTTCTTCAATCAACACTGAAATCACTGTAGAACACACAGACTGTATCTGAGACAGCTTCCTTGTGAGAGACCCTCCCTTTATCGTCTGAAAGTCAAAGCGTTGTGTGCAACGTGTTGCTGGGCCAGGCTGTGGCCGCAGGGAGGAAGAGCGATGGAAGTATCAGTGAAATCCAGCTGCCTGGCCTCCGATCTGAGGTTCCCAAAGGCAACCTAAAGGTGTATGAACTAGACCTACTCATGTGAAGCAGGAGACAGCGTGTCCATCATTCACCTCAGCCCCACAGGTTGCAATTTCCTCACAGACTTAGATAAATACTGTGTGTTGTTTCCTCAGATATCTCCATCTTTTCCCTAAGTGCCCTCTCTCATGGCTCCAGGATGCCCACCCCCCGGCCAGGGATCTGTGGAAGAGATGCAGGTAACGGAACCAGAATGAGAACAGGGAATGGAACTCACTCCCGAAAAAAAATGACACACATGTTTGTATACCTCGATTGTGTAACCACCACCATCAGAATGAGTCTGACCTGCTTAGTGATTCCTGGGGGACAGGTATGGGGGAAGTTCTGAGGTCTGTCCTTTAAGACTATATTTGTCTCATAGATGCTGCTCCTTAGGAATCTTTTGCGCTGGTTGCCTCATCACAGCTGATAAAGACATCTGCAGTAGGTGCTTTTTTAAATTTTTTGTTTATCTACTTATGGATGCTCTGGGTTGCTGCACGCGGGCTTTCTCTAGTTGGGAGGAGCTGCTCGGGCTTCTCATTGCAGTGGCTTCTGCCGCTGAGCACAGGCTCTAGGGTGAGCGGGCTTCGGTAGCTGCGGCACAGGGGCTGCACATGGGCTCAGCAGTTGTGGTGCACAGACTTAGTCCCTTTACCTGCCTGTGGTTCCTTTACCTGCACTCAGCATGTGGGATCTTCCTGGACCAGGGATCAAACTCGTGTCTTCTGCATTGGCAGGCAGATTCTTAACCATTGGACCACTGGAGAAGTCCAGCAGACGCTTTTTAATCACTCTGATTTCCCAGGTGTTTGCTGGAAAGAAATCCTGCAGAATCTTCTGAAATACACAAATTCGGATTTTTTGTGACAGGTATATGGAGCTGAATTCTGGAGGAATTCAACCCAGCCATCGAGGGGCCTTCTTCTTCATTATCAGTGGATCCCTGTGTGGGAATCTGCACCCTCACTGACAGTCCAGGTGGGTTGGTGGTCTCAGTTTTCCCGGCTGCAGGGAAGGGGCGTGTTGCGTGGAGTTCCTTCGGAGAGTACATCTATTCCTGCCCTTGTTGCTGATGACTTTGAATGGAGCAACAGGATGCTCGGGAGTGATTAAAAACATTTGAAGGACAGAAAATCTTCGGCTGTCTTATCCCATCACTCCTCATAAACATTACTGTCTCCTTGAGATAACAAAATCATTCCAGGGTACCTTGGGAACATCTGGCTTGTGTCTCCTTTCAAGGCTGTGCGCCTAACTGTGCCATTTTGAATAGTAGATTCTTTTATCAGATTTTAGGGTGAGCGACCTTCTGCTCCCTCGGATGCTGGCTTTCAGAGAAAGGCTGATGAGGCTCAATGTGGTCCTTTCTGCTCGAGGGCTGCAGTCGACAAGGCCAGGGGCTGTGAGGCATTTCTTCTTTCTTCCTTTTGTCCTAGCTTCTAAAAAGTTCTTTTGTGGGAGTTTTTTCCAATAGTAGGAAAACCGACACCCATGTGGACAGGTTGTCTCATTCATAAATTCATCCATGTGTCACTTGCTGTTTGGAGCCTTCCCACTGCCTGGCACTGTTCTGATCTCTGAGGGTCTCTAGATGGGGGTGAGCCAGTGGAGGGGGGCTGTCCATTGAGTAGGTGTGGTGGACTGAACTGCCTGCAGTTAGGGAGCAGCATCGGCAATAGAATGACAGGTGTGATTGGCACTGTTCCCCATTGGCTGGCATTTATTTTCCCAGATCATCCAACTAAAAAAAAGAGGAATCGGCCTTTCAAAATTATTCAACTTTCAAATTCCAGACTTACTCCTCAGCTGGAATTCATGATGATAAAAAACAATTTTTCCCCCCAGTACAGGCCGTCCGTTCTCATTACTGGCAGATTCCATATTTGCAAATTTGCCTGCATGCTAAGTCACTTCAGTCGTGTCCAACTCTTTGCAACTCTGTGGACTGTAGCCTGCCAGGCTCCTCTGTCCATAGGATTCTCCAGACAATACTGGAGTGGGTTGCCATGCCCTCCTCCAGGGGATCTTCCTGACCCAGGGATCAAACCCATATCTCTTCTGTCTCCTGCATTAACAGGCAGGTTCTTTCCACTCGTGCCACCAGGGAAGCCATGATTGGAGGATAAACCTAAGAAAATCCAGGCATGAGCCCTGGTCCCTCCTTGGGTTTCTGAGGACCCACGTGTGACAATGTGCCATTCATGTTCTCCTTGGATCCAGGAAAGTAGCATCCCAGCACTTTTATGCAAAGGCTTAAAATCAGAAGCTTGTAGAAAAAAAAACACACACACACACACACACACTCTTTTTGTCTTTCCTGGTGGCTCAGTCGGTAAAGAATCCACCTGCAGTGCAAGAGACACAGGAAGATGCAAATTCAATCCCTGGGTCAGAAAGATCCCCTGGAGGAGGAAATGGCAACCCACTCCAGGATTCTTGCCTGGGAAATCCCATGGACGCGGAGCCCAGTGGACTGCAGTCCAAGGGGTCACGAGAGTCAGACCACCAGCCAGAATATTGTTTCAAGTTTCAGTTTTCTGTCTTCTGAAGTCATGCTTCTCAAACCTCCAGGTTTAGAGACATCACCACCTGGGGCTCTTGTTAACAGGAAGACTCGCATCCCAGGGGAGCCAGGTGTGGCTGAGGTCTTGTGTTTCTAACCAGCTTCTGAGTGAGGCTGATGCTGATAGCGGTAAACTCCCTGTGTGTAAGTCTGTTTGGACTGCTGTTTTCCTCACTTGCACCCAAAAGATATCAACTGCCATCCGGAGACCTCAGGCTTCTTCTTTCTCACCCTCCATGCTGTTTTTTATCCCATGCATTCCCTCAGGCCTCCCCTCTTTGGGGAGCTTGGATGTTGCCTCCTCCAGGGAGCCTTTCCTGATTCCTGCTTCCTGCCCTCATGTATTCTCAGAAGCAAACCCCAGGGCAGCCATTCACAACCTGGGAGCTTGGAAACCATCTGCTCTCCAGGCCACACCCCAGACCAACCAACCCAGAATGTCTACAGTTACAACCCTATCTATGTCTTAAGAACTAGGCCCCAGGTGTGTGTTACCTCCAACATTTATAAAGTTTTAACAGCATCTGATTGGCTCACCGAACTGTGGGGAAAGTCCCAGGTGAAAGCTCACCTTGGTGAAGGTGATTCAGCCTTAGAAAGGAATGAAGCTCTGATACATGCTTCAACACGGATGAGCTGTGAAGACAAGTCTTCAAGACTTGGTCTCCTGCAGAAAATTCCCTGGCAGTCAGTAATTAGGATTTGGGCGGTGGCCTGCCTGGGGTTCAATCCCTGGTCAGGCAGCTGAGATCCTGCAAGTCACGGGGTGCGGCCAAAAAAAAAAAAATGATGCTAGAAATAGGTTTGTTTCTTATGTTACTAGTATCCAGACTTTAATGGGAAGAGGTGCAGAATCAGAAGAGACCCTTAGCTTGTAGCACGCGCAGACTGCAAAGGCAAATATTAGTCACATATTTAGGAATGGTGCGCTATGTGGGAGCCTCCTTGGATCCTTGTTCATGTGCATGCTTTTCATAATAGACGCTAACTAACATCAGTGAAAATATTGACCAGAACTCTTGTGAAATAATTCTGTCACATGTCCTGATTTATCAGCATCCCAGGTGTACCTTGCCTGTGTTTGTCAGCAAGAGAACTGAGTCAGTAATCACAAGCTCGGGTACCATTTAGAATATTGACATGGCCTCAACCTAACTTCTCCCATATGAATTTGGCATCTTCAGTGGGCCAGAGATTCCCAACAGGTGATACACATGTGAGCTACTCACAAAGTTTTATAAAAATATAAACGTCTTCTTGGGCATCCTAGTTGGCACTCGTGGTAAAGACCCCGTTTGCCTATGCAGAAGACCTAAGAGACACGGGTTCAATCCCTTGGTCAGGAAGATCCCTGGAGGAGGGCATGGCAACCCCTCCACTGGCAACTCCAATATTCTTGCCTGGAGAATCCCATGGACAGAGGAGTCTGGGAGGGCTACAGTCCACAAGGTTGCAAAAAGTCAGACACAACTGAGTGACTGAGCACGCCCGCATTCAGACATCTCCTCCAGACTTATTGAATCTCTCCACTTGCTGTTGGTTGTTTAAAAAAAAAAATTATGTCTAAGGATGACTATATATTCTGTCTTGAGATGTTTTTACATTTATAAAATTTATGTCCATTCACTTTTACAAATAAGAAGTAATACTCAATGTCTTCTTTGAAACCAGGATTAGTCATTAGGCTCAGAGACATTTTGTCTTTAAAAAAAATTTTGGAATGGTTTTACGATCTTGCTTTGCATGCCCAAGAGCCAATCAGATTTCCTTGGCAGTTGCATTTATTCTTATTATGAACTCTCATCAGACCTTTCAGATTTGAAAATTATCATTAATAAATTAACCAGAGTCACCCAGTCTCGGTGTCCACAGATAGTTTTTGTTTTACTCTGATGCTTGCGTGGATGTCTTCCTGTAAGCTATGGAGCAGAGCTTGTGCTTCAATAAGGAAGAATCTCCTGGAAAAAGGATTGTAGCAGGTTGTTTGAAATTATCGATGCTTCACAGAATGACCTCTTGAGAACAGTTTGGAGCTGAGGCTACTAAAGCAGCTTTCAGATGATACTGAGTCAGGATTTCCAGACTCTCTTATTGGAGAATCATAAAGGCTTCGTGAGACCCCAGGTCCAGCAGAACAAGAATCAATCACACAGGAAAACAACTTAGAGGGAAGTGTTATTGCTATTACTTGTTTGGAATATGGTTGGCGTAGTTCTAATATTCCATTTTCTGGATGTATAAGGAAGACTATTCTTGCACGCAATCTCAGTCACTCAGTCCTGTCCCACTCTATGATCCCCATGGACTGTAGCCCACCAGGCTCCTATGGCCATGGGATTCTCCAGGCAAGAATACCAGAGTGAATAGCCATTTCCTCCTCAAGGAGATCTTCCTAGCCCAGGGATCAAACCTGCAGCTCCAGCATCTCCCACATTGACAGGTGGATTCTTTACCATCAAGCCCCTTTCTCTTTTTAAACAATTTGAAACTCTGCTTTCATAAGCCAAAATGGAACTTTTTAAAATTACATATGATTTTCACTGAATTCAGAAACTCTTACTTTTCATGAGATATTTCATTGCACAGGTTCAATAAGAATCTTTTACCAGGATATAATTGGATACATTTTTGTACACCTAAGGCTGGGTTGGAGGGTCATGGTAGAGATGATAATCACTGAATTAGATAAGACCAGCCACCTTAAGGAAGAAAAGTTGGTTTTACCCATAAATTCATCCCAGGAAAACAGCCCCTGTACAAGGCCTAGTGGTTAAGGAAGAGCATTCAGGACAGCCCTTAATGTAGAGAGGAATTTGCCCAAATGTATAGAGTCTGTGGATGAAATCCAATGGAGAGAGCTTCTTGGACTTGGTTTTCATATCTCAGGAAATAGAAGCTTTTGAAAGTCCAACCCAATAGTCCTTACAGAGACTTCTGGCAAAGCAAACTCAAGAAGTCTTAATGGTGAACTAACTCATTGGAAAAAATACTGACGCTGGGAAAGATTGAGGGCAAGAGAATTGGGCGACAGAGGATGAGATGGTTGGATGGCATCCCTGACTCAATGGACATGAGTTTGAGCAAACTCGGGGACACAGTGAAAGACAGGGAGGCCTGGCGTGCTGCAGTCCATGTGGTCACAAAGAGTCGGACACGACTGAGTGACTGAACAACAACTGGGTCTGAGAAGGGATGTCACAGTGTGAGCAGCCTCTGGTGCTCACGACCCTGGACGTGGCCTGTGCGATCCCGCCAGCACCAAGGTTTGGAGTGGGCCTCCTTCCGGATGCCGTTAGTAGGCTCTGCCTGGAGCCCACCTGGTCTCCTCTCCTGCTTGTCCCACTTGCCCAATTTGATCAGCAAGCCTGCTCTGCCTTGGATCCTATCATGCCCCCAGGGACCAGGGACACAGTTGCAGCCCAGATACCACCACTTCCACCAGCAAACACACCAAATTAAAACAGAATGTCTCAGCCCCTCAGCTGAAAGCCCCGGAAGGGGGTCTGAGATCTGCTCTCATGAGATGCAAGCTTCTTCGTCCCTGAGTAGCACTTGCGCCTTTGCACCTGCAGGGAGAACCACACACGCCCTCGCCCATCCTCCTGCCCACATGCTCCCCCACAGGATCGCCCCACTCCCGACCCTCCCAGGGGCAGCACCCAGCCAGACACTTAACTGACGCAGGACGTGACAAGCGCCATGCCCATTGCCCCCTCACCACATCAAGTGCCCAGCAAGCGGGGCTGTCTCCTGGGGAACATCCCAGAGGTTCCAGAGGCTTCAGGCTTATGTGAGAGTCTCTGTCAAGACTCTCCAGTGACTCGCCTCCGCAGAGGTTTCCTGAGCACAGACTCGGGGTCAGACCCTGGGTGGAGCTCTGGGATGGAAGATGGACGCATGACCCCTGCCCTCAGGTCACTGCTGTGGGGCCCAGTCCCAGGAGGGCTCGGTGGACGGAACCTAGCCACTGAAAGGGAAAACCCGGGAGCTGGGTGCAGTCCGTCTGGCCACAGAGTGGCCCACCTTGGAAGGCTCTGGGGTGAAGGGCCCATCTCTGAAGGTGGCCGGCAGCCCACAGAACTTCACCTGTCGGGACTGAGAGGTGGGAAGAGCCATTCCTGCCCAGGAGGTCAGTGAGGGCCATCCCTTCAATGGGCTCTGCTGCTGGGAGTCCTTTCTTTATATGCTTTTTTAAAGCCTGACATCCAAGAACAAAGCCGACGTTAGCAGCAAGAAGTACCCTCTTGGGAATTCCCTGGTGGCCCAGTGGTTAAGAATCTATCTGCCTGGCAGTGCATAGGACACGGGTTCAACCCCTACACCAGGAAGAATCCATACGCCACAGGACAGCTAAGCTGGTGCACCACGGCTGCTGAGCCGGGGCTCTAGGCACAGGCTCCGCAAGAGGAGATGCCTTCTCATGACTGAAGAGTAGCCCCTCCTCTCTGCAGCTAGAGAAAAGCTTGCACGGCAACAAAGACCCAGCACAGCCAAAAATAAATGAACAAATAAAATGAAAAGAAGCACCTTCTTGGTTCCCTGCATACATGACCCAAGGGATGGCAGAGGCATACGCTATGTGAGCACGCCTGGAGAGGCACGGAAACTGACATTTTACGCTGGTCCCCTAAAGTGTCAACAATAGGCTGGCAGGTCTGTGCGGAGGATGATTGGCGTCCATCCACAGAGCTGTGTTTGGGCTGCGCTATCGACACCTGACGTGTTTGTTGTAATTGGTTTCCCAGCCAGCCCCGCCGCCGTCCTTAATTGCACGCATTCCTTGACAAAAATGACATGCTGGTGGCAGCGACATGGGCTTGAAGACGCAGGCACCTTTTGATCTAACCCTAAAGTCACGCTTGTGACCAGAACCTAAGACGGGGGCAGAGCCCACAGGTCATTTCTCTCCTGGGAGCATGGGCTAGAATGGTCTGTTTGAACTGCTTGTGTAATTGTCTCACCTTGACGTGCCCACTTGGTGACAGTTTTCCTGGACTTTAGAGAGCTTCGTCTGCAGACCTTTGGAAGCTTGAGTTTAATTCTGCAGAGGACGGGGAAAGGATGTTCAGAGAATGTCTGGAATTCGAACCGAACGCTCAGTGCATCGCTAAAATGAGTGGGTAGAAGTGTGAGAAACAGAATATGTGTATGATTCCAAGGTACCTCCCTCAATGTGTATTCATTGCCGAGGGAGAAATAGTCATTTTATGGGGCAGACACCACCTTGACTAGGGGACGAAGGCTCACAGTGCCAGGAACAAGACCCAAGGACCCCATGAGGGGATACACTAAAGATCACCTCCCCTGAGAAATTCTTAACCCAAATCCAGAACTTCTGTCCAACCAAGAGAGTGCATCAGACAAAACCAACTTGAGGGACTTGTTACAAAACCTAAGAACACTGTTCTTTAAAAGGATCAAGGTCACACAACTTCCCTGGTAGTCCAGTGATTAAAAATCCACCTTCCAGTGCAGCAGATGTAAGAGAGGCAGGTTTGACCCCTAGGTCGGGAAGATCCCCTGGAAGAGGGGATGGCAATTCACTCCAGTAATCTTGCCTGGAGAATCCCTTAGACAGAGGAGAGCCTGGTGGGCTACAGTCAGTCCATGGGGTCTCAGAGTCGGACACGACTGAGTGACTCTCACTTTCACTTTTCCAGCGCAGGACACCGGGAACTAAGATCCCGCATGCCTTGGGGCAGCTAAGCCTAAGTGTCTCAACTACTGAGCCTATGTGCCTCAACTAAAGAGAAGCCCTTGGCCCGCAAGGAAGATCCCACATGCTGCAACTAAGACTCAACACAGCCAAAAAATAAAACAAGTAAATTAAAAAAAAAAAAAAAAAAAGATCAAGGTCACAAAGGGAAAGGAGAGACTGCAAAACTGTCACCGACCAGAGAAGGAGACATGACAATTAAATGCAATGTGGAGCCCTGGGACAGAGAAAGGACATTAGGAGCAAAGCTGATGACATCTGAACACAGTCCGCAGCCGCTGACGTGTGCGATGTCCGTAATGGTTTCTTGGCATCGTATTCAGTCAAACAAGATGTCGACATCAGGAGAAAAAAGCTGGGTGGCAGGTGACATGAGAACCCCCTGAGTAATCTCTGCAAGTCTTCTGTGAGCCTAAAATTATTTCATAATAAAAAGTTTTTCAAATGTAAAAAAAAAAAAAGCTCAGCTCTCCCCGACCTAAGCTGCCACACCTCTGGGGCCACCCTTGGGGAAAGTCTGCTACCCCCAGCTGTCTCTTGTTTTCCTGCATTTCATTCTTATAACTGTTAAATCAATAGCTACATCTTCATAGTAAATAATTGTGTCTGTGGTATTTTAATGGTCTCCTGCATTTGAGTTGTCAGGAGCATTTTTGTCAGCAGAGCAAAACCATTGATTTTTCTGTCTGAGTATCCAAGGTGCACATGGATGAGCTGCCTGCAGCCTAGGATCAGAGCTGGGGAGACAAACCCCAGAGCCCGGGACTCTCTGCCCAGCACAGGCACCTACAAACAACAGATAAAATATTTTATCTCCGCTGAACCAGGTTCCAGTGCAGTTAACTTCCAGGGCAGGAAGGGTTAAGCACCTTCAATCCTGGAGAGCTTGGGGAATCCCAGGGATAGTGGTGTGCTCTGCCATTTTTCTGGGGTCTGAACCCCAGAAGCAGGTGAGCAGCATCACAGAGAGAACACGGAGTCAAGCTGGCAGGTGACTGAGTGGCCGGGAGCTCTCGGCTAACAAATGGAAGCCTTGTCATGTGTGTGTCCAGTCGCTAAGTCCTGACCAACTCTTGTGACCCCATGGACTGTAGCCCGCTAGGCTCCTCTGTCCATGGGCTTTTCCAGGCAAGAATCCTGGAGTGGGTTGCCATTTTCTCCGCCAAGGGATCTTCCCCACCCAGAGATCGAACCCAGGTCTCCTGCGTCTCCTGAATTGGCTCAGATTCTTTACCACTGAGCCACCTGGGAAGCCCATGTGTTCTCCTGACGGACCATGAATTGTAGCTTCCAACTGCAATAGCTCCATGATGGCACAGTTGTATTGTTCTTGTAGCTTTTAAAGTAGTACCTGGGTGTGCACGCTTTGTAGGCAGAAATAAATGGTGCATGTCCCTGGGGAGAGGCAAAGACCTGAACGGGCAGTGTTTGTGAAACATGCTGCCCTCCAGAGCGCAGCTGACTCAGGCAGCCACCGAGGGCAGCCAGGAAGTACCGGGAGGCAGGCTGGGCCAACCACAAATATTTGCACAGGTGAATACAATTTAGGAAAGGAAGTCAGTGGAAGCATTCAGATGAGAGGGGAGGAGAGATGTGGTCCCACTGAGCTCCATGCCCTGGGGTTTGGCAGGCAAGCTGCTGCAGCCTGAGTTTATGCACTGGTCCAACTAGTGACTCTTGCTGGCATCACTTACTGAGGCGGCACCTCCTCCCTTCTGACCTCTGAGGAGCCTTTCTGGGCTTCCGAGGAGGCTCAGTGGTAAAGAACCTGCCTGCCAATGCCGGAGATGCAGGAGACGTGAGTTTGATCCCTGGGCTGAGAAGATCCCCTGGAGGAGGAAATGGCAATCCACTCCAGATTCTTGCCCAGAGAATTCCATGGACAGAGGAGCCTGGCGGGCTACAGTCCACGGGGCTGAAAAGAACTGGACACTGAGTACTATCTACTTGGAGCCTTTCTGCTCACGTGTAGTTGGGAAGGTCTCCTTGACTTCAAGAAGGAGGACTGTGTAGTCTCTACCTGTTATCTGGTTTTTCCAGTGGTCATGTGTGGATGTGAGAGTTGGAACATAAAGAAAGCTGAGTGCTGAAGAATTGTTGCTTTTGAACTGTGGTGTTGAAGAAGACTCTTGAGAGTCCCTTGGATGGCAAGGACATCAAACCAGTCCATCCTAAAGGAGATCAGTCCTGAATATTCACTGGAAGGACTGATGCCGAGGCTGAAGCTCCAATCTTTGGCCAACTGATGCGAAGAACTGACTCATTGGATAAGACCCTGATGCTGGGAAAGATTGAAGGCAGGAAAAGGGGACAACAGAGGATGAGGTGGTTGGATGGCATCACTGACTCAATGGAGTGAGTTTGAGCAAACTCCAGGAGATGGTGAAGGACAGGGAAGCCTGGCGTGCTGCAGCCCATGGGGTCGCAAAGAGTCGGACACGACTGAGCAACTGAACAACAGCAATCTTTTATCTGGGCAGGGCTCAGCTCCTCTCTTGTTCCTGTTCTTTTGGAGTATCTGTCCACAGGGGAGGAATCTCCTACCTCAGCTGGAGAAACCCATCAAGGTGGGGTGTAGGGAAACTGTGAGGGTCCATGGGCCAGGAAATATTGCCTTGGGCCAGACTTACGCCTCTTGCTCCTTCCAGACCTCATGATCCTGCCCAGCCTTTGTGTCTGACCTGCTCCAGGCTCCCTCTGGGGACAAGCTGAACAACACAAATCTAATTTCAGTGATTCTGCATACCAGTTCACTGCAGGATACAAAGACAGATGGTAAAAGTCATCCTAATGTTTAAATTTTAATTGTTTTCATTACGTAGAATGACACTAAATAGCAAATAAAATCACCTGTGACACTTTTGAGTGCATGCGTGTGAGCCTGAGAGAAAGAGATTGTGGAAAAGAGGGGAAAGCTTTCTAAATATTTTAGTACCTTTAACGGCACTTTCTTCCTACTTTTGAAAAAAACAAAAATGGATCCCACATTTTCATTTTGCACCAGGCTCCAGAAATTACCTAACTAGCCCTGGTTTTACTCCACACATGAACAAAAGCCCTTTGGGGTCTTCAATAATTTTTTTGAAGATTTTTTTTTATGTAGACCATTTTTAGTCTTTATTAAATTTGTTACAATATTGCTTCTGTTTTATGTTTTGATTTTTTGGCTGCAAGGCATGTAAGATCTTAGCTCCCCAACCAGGGATTCAATAATTCTTGAGAGTGCAAAAGGAGTCTTGAAAAAAAAATGAATAAATTTTTTAAATGAAAAAAAGGAGTCTGAAGCCAGAAAATTTGAGAACTGCTGTCGTAAGAGTCTCTTAGCTCAGGACCTTCGCACGTGCCTTTCCCTTGGCCAGAAAACCCCACGTCTGCTTCTGCCCATTACTCCTCTTATTTCTTAGGTCTCAACCCGAAAATTCACTTCTCAGGGGAACGTCACTGAGTCCTTGTATTAATATTTGCTTCCTCTTACTGGCGGGAAGATCCCCTGGAGGAGGGCACGGCCACCCACTCCAGTATTCTTGCCTGGAGAATCCCTTGGACAGAGGAGCCTGGTGGGCTAAAGTCCATGGGGTCTCAAAGAGTTGGACACAACTGAAGTGCCTGAGCACGCAGCATGGAGCTGCTATAACAAACGCATATTTCTCTTACGATTTTGGAAGACAGAAGTCTAGAATAGAAGTGTCCACAGGGTTGGTTCTTGCTGAGGACTCTAGAGGAGAATCGATTCCCTCCACTTTCTGGCTTTGTGAGTCCCTGTGTCCCTTGACTCAAAGCCCCTTCCTTGCAGCAGTCAGACCTTAGCTTCCACCCTCACCCCTCCTCTCACTCCGACCCTCCTGGCTCATTCTCTTAAGACCCCGTGATGACACTGGGCCATGGGCCGCTCCCCGCTCCTTAACTGAATCCCATCTGCGGAGCCTTCACCCTGGAGGGGACATTCTCATAGGACGCAGGGACTGGGACAGGGACATCTGAGGGGACCACACACCCCCGCCTCCAGTCCCCGCTTCCTGGCATTTTGGACTGTGGATGCCAGGGTGACTGTTTGTTTATCGTCTGTATCCTTTGAAGACAGATCCCGTCCTCTGCCAGGCCGGGGCCCCTTCTGCTCAAAAGTCACCTCCAGAGCCTGGCACATGGCCTGGTATGTGTTGCACCCCTGGCACATGCCTAAGGAATGATCGAAATCAAGTTTCTCTGTGAAAACAGCAGCCATCAAGGCCTCCTCGGGTGCATCAGAGTGGCAGCTGAGGCAGCTAGGCCGGGGTGGGTGGGGGTGGGGGGTGTCCAGAGTCTCCCATCCTGTGTGGTGGCCCTGGGCACCTCCCGGAATGACTGTCTTCCCTTTGCCTCTGGTCCTGCCTTCTGCCCTCCACACCGGTGCCCAAGCCGACAGTGCTGTGCTGTGTGTGAGCCACGGTCCGCCTGCCCCGAGATGACTGAAACCCCCGCCGCACTGAGAAGCAGAGATGCAGAGCAGAGGGCGGGCAGGGGGTCCCAGGCATCGGCACCAGCGGGAGGGCCTGCCTTGGCCCTAGCAGACCCTGTTGCTGTGGCCACTGTCCAGTCAGTCGCCTCTCTCCAAGAGCTCTCCCTGGCAGGGTTAGAGCAAAAAGTCCTTCCCTGGCAGTTCAGATGGTAGAGAATTTGTCAGCAATGAAGGAGACCCGAGTAAGATCCCTGGAGAGGGAAATGACTACCCACCCCAGTATTCTTGCCTGGAGAATCCCATGGAGAAGAGCCTGGCAGGCTATAGTCCATGGGGTCTCGAAGAGTCAGTTTCTTTTTTCTTTCCCTAGCCCAAGGAGAAAGAAGCAGGGTCCAGAGGCCCTGAGAGCCAAGACACACATGAAACAAGGGCTCAGGAGCACTGGAGGCAAGGCAGCTACAAAGTCGTGGCAAAATCAGTGCACAGTGGGGAAGACAGGCATGCGTTCACTCCCCGAAACTCTGTGCCACTCCCCCATCTGCACCTGTGACAGAGAACGAAGTCAGTCTGTGCCCCGCACTTCCTCCAGGGCAAGGAGGTGCCCTGCCCATCCGACCAGACACGTGACCCTGCACCCCTGTCCTCAGCTTCTCCACCCACCGTGTGGACTGAGGGGGCTTCAGGGAACCAGACCCTCTAAGAGGAAGCTGGACAGATCTGTGCTTGTCTTCTTGATTCAAAGCCACCTGAATGTGGAGCCGAGAGGCGGGGACTCCCTGCCCACCCCTCCAAAAGAAGGAAAGAGAGAACAAGAGAGAGTGTGCAGACAGGAAGTAGAGTTGACTCGAGGGGCTTCGGGTGTGATTTAAACACCCACACCTGGTCCCCGGCGAGACATGACTTTGCCTTTCACTCACTCCCAGAGTGGGATTCGGCTTTGATTTTTTTTTTCTGGAATAGGGGGAGGGGTGCTGGAGTCACCCTCCTTTCCTGGCATCCCTAGGCCCCAGGAGGCAGGGAACACACCCACAAATCATGCCAGGATGTGAATGCAGGAGGGGCCGCAGGTGAATTCTGTGGAGGGCCTGTCAGCCATGTCACCGTGATGGGCATGAAAAATCCAGTAACCAGCAGTTAAGGTCACACCATCGTCATCAGGACCTCGGTGCCAGTCATCACATGGTCCCCAAGGTGTCTCCCCGGAGCTTCAGGCTGAAAGCAGGCAGACCCGGCCGCCATGGTGGCTGGAGTCAGGCTTTCCCTGGAAGAGAGAGAAGAGGCCAGCAGGGTAGGCACAGGGAAGATGGCTTCAAGGCATGGATGGTCACCGAGACAGAGACCCAGGCTGCCGCAGCCCCACAAGGACCTCCCTTTCCTTAGGGCTTCCCACGTGAGCAGCTTTCGGGAGGAAGTCCAGCCCAAGGGACTGGAGGTAGTCAGGGGACAGACTCTGAAGGTCTCTGTCCACGGAGCCTACGGAGAGGGGCCTTCTGACAGCGGCTGTGTTGCTGACCAGCAGCTGCCCCCCGAACCCTTCTTCCCCAGGGCTCCCTGCCCCTGGGCCTTTTTCTTCCCTCTTTATGGGAGGGAAACACAGGTCGGGGGTCCACGGGGCATGCACGGAGTCATGTCTGGGGGCCGGGCCTACACGGAGCCGGAATGAGACAAGGCTCTTCCCTCGAGGACTCTCCTTTGGTCAGTACGAGTCAAGAGGGCCCCAGAGGCTGCAGGCGAGAGGCCATGATTGAGGCTTGCTACCGGACCTAGACAGGATGGCCAAGCCCATGTCTCTGTGCCAGCAAGGAGGCTCCAGGGAGGGGTGAGGCAGAACCCCAGCCCAGCGTTAGAAAGAGCTGACGGGGGGACTTCCCTGGTTCAGTGGTTAAGACGCCACCTTCCCAATGCAGAGGCTGCCGGTTCAACCCCTGGTCAGGGAAAAGATCCCACATGTCACGTGGCCAAAAAAAAAAAAAAAATTATAGAACTGTGATTTGCATGTAGCAAAATTAATAAATATTAAAAAAAAAAAAAGAGAAGAAAGAGCTGACAGGGACCTCCCTGGGGATCCAGGTTAAGACTCTGAGCTCCCACTGCAGGGGGTGCGGGTTCAATCCCTGATCGAGCAGCTAAGATCCCACATGCTGCACATCATGGGCAAAATAAGTAAATAAAATAACTTTTTAAAGTTTTATTCATTTAAAAAAAATAAATAAAATTTTATTCATTTACTTATTTATTTTTGGCTGCACTGGGTCTGGAGAAGGCAATGGCACCTCACTCTAGTACTCTTGCCTGGAAGATCCCATGGACGGAGGAGCCTGGTGGGCTGCAGTCCGTGGGGTCGCTAAGAGTCAGACATGACTGAGTGACTTCACTTTCTCTTTTCACCTTCACGCACTGGAGAAGGAAATGGCAACCCACTCCAGTGTTCTTGCCTGGAGAATCCCAGGGATGAGGGAGCCTCGTGGGCTGTCGTCTATAGGGTCACACAGAGTCAAACACAACTGAAGCGACTTAGCAGCAGCAGCAGCACTGGGTCTTGGTTGCCCAACCCAGGCCTTCTTGAGCTGCGGGAGCCGCTCTCCAGCCGCAGTGCGCAGGCTCCTCATTGTGGCGGCTTCTCCAGGTGCAGAATGCCAGGTTTCAGTCATTGTGGTTCCCGGGCTCCAGAGCACAGGCTCAGGAGTCGTGGTGCATAGGCTTAGCTGCCCGGTGGCATGTGGGATCTTCTCAGACCAGGGATCAAACCCATGTCTCCTGCGTTGGCAGGCAGATTCCTAACCACTGCACCACCAGGGAAATCTCAAAATAAGTAAATTTTTTTAAAAAATGTTTTTAAATAATAGAGATCTATTCTCTCACTTGCGAGGAGGCGGGAAGCCTGAAATCCAAGTGTCGTGGGGCTGGGCTCCCTCTGGAGGCTGGGATGGTGGCTGGGGAGTCCTTGCCGTCTCTTCAGCCTCTGGTGTCACCAGGCATTCTTGGTGTTTCTCAGCCTCCCTGCTGTCTCTGCCCCACCCACGACATGGCATCCTCTCTGGGTGTCTCTCTGTGTCCTCACCACTTAAATGGACATGAGTCATATGGACCCAGGAGGCTCTCATATCACGATCCTTAACTAATTGTGTCTGCAACAACCCTATTTTTAAATAAAGTCACAGTCACAGGCTCTGGGTGGACATGGACTTGGGGGAATGCTATTCAACCCACCACAGACCCCTTGGGCGGGGAAACTCCTGCGGACTCCTCGCTTTCCTGTCTGCTGAGGCAGGAGCCTCCCTCTGGAAAAGTCTCGATTTCCCACTCTGCTCACGTCCAGGACTGTGGGAAGATTGTGAGGGAGAGTCCCTTGGATAACCTCAGGCCCCAAAAAGTGAGGTCTGCCTGAAGCACGCCAAGAGTGTCTCAGGACTAGAAAGGTCCCCAGGGAAGCTCCCGGCGGCAACACACACCCTTACACAACCCCTCCCAGCCGCTGCCCGGAGAGGACACAGGCCACTCCGTCGCTGTCCACCAGCCCTGGCTTGATGTGGCCACAGGCAGGAGCCCAGGGTGTTGTCATCGGGTTCGGGATTTTTTGGTCCTGGCGCTCCTACCACTCCTGGAGCTGTCCTCCAGCCCAGCGGCTCTGCGGTGCAGCTGGGGACTTGGAATAGACCTTGCACATCTTCCCCGTGACCCGGGGGCCCGTGTCCCAGAGCCTCTGTGTTTACAAAGGGACAGGGACTAAATGCTTGCTTCTGGCGGGAATTAATAGCGAGCTTATGATACTTAATAGAAACCAGACGGTACCCCACGGGGTCTCACCCAGAGTGGCGCCAGGCTTCCCAATCCTTCGGGGAGGGGGAGTAGGGTAGGTGACCTGAAGCGGGGTCTGCCCACCCATGGGGGGCCCCCGGGCAGAAATGAGTCACTGCCCCATGGCTTCCAGAGTCTCCCCCACACCTTGTTGTCCAGAAAGTGAGGGCGGAACCCCGTCTGAGCCCTGCTCCGTTCTTCTAGAACTCTTTCTGACTGGCCACTGTGTCGTGTTAAGTTTTCTATGCTGACCACAAATGACCACAAATTTAGCAACTTGGCCCAGTGTGGAGCTGGGCAAGCTGGAGCTTAGCTTGGGGTCAGCCAGGTTGTGGGGCAGGGACACCTGAGATCCAGGTACCCCTCCCAAGCTCCATTGCTGCTGATGTTTCATTGTGTCTGTAAGACGGAGGCCCCGTTTTCTTGCTGGCTGCCAGCTGCGACCCTCAGCTCTGGAGGCAGGCAACTCCTTTGCAGGTGGCCTTCACAGGCCCGTTGCAGTGCACTGCTGGCTCTCTTCCAGGCCAGCAAGGGGACTCCGACTTCTGTAACTCCCTCCTAGACCCGCTGTTATGGACTGTGTGTCCCCACAAAATTCTTGTTGTGATCCTAACCTCCCCAGGTGATGGTATTAGGAGGTGGAGCCTTTGGGGTAACTAGGTCGTGAGGGTGGGATCGTGCTCTTACGAGAAGAGATGCTAGTGTGGCCTGCTCCCTCTGCCCCCCGCAAGCGAGGACACCAAGAAACATGACCGTCTGCAGGCCAGACACCAGATCTGTCGGTACCTTGGCCTTGGACTTCCAGCCTCTGGAATGCTGAGAAACGTGTCCATTGTTTAAGTCACCCGGTCTGGGGTCTTTACTGCAGTAGCCAATGCTAAGCCACTCCCTTTGTACTGCTGTGTTTTATTTAGGGGGTGGGGAGGGCTGCACCGGTCTTAGTTGCAGCATGCGAGATCTGTTAACAGTTCCCTGACCAGGGATCAAGCCTAGGCCCCCTGCGTTGGGAGTGTGGAGTCTCAACCACTGGACCACCAGTGTGGGCATGCTAGGTCGCTTCAGTCATGTCAGACTCTTAGTGACCCCATGGACAATAGGCCGCCAGTCTCCTCTGTCCACGAGATTCTCCAGGCGAGGGTACTGGAGTGGGTTGCCATACCCTCCTCCAGGGCATCCTCCCAACCCAGGGGTCAAAGGTGGGTTCTTTATAAGTAGTGCCACCTGGGAATCCCACTGGACCACCAGGGAAGTCCCTTATTCAGTTTTTATTGCAATGAATTCACATAACATAAAATTAACCATCTTAAAGGGAACAGTTCAGCGGCATTTTCCGCGGTAGCTCAGACGGTAAAGCATCTGCCTACAATGCGGGAGACCGGGTTCAATCCCTGGGTCGGGAAGATCTCCTGGAGAAGGCAATGGCAACCCACTCCAGTATTCTTGCCTGGAAAATCCCATGGGTGGAGAAGCCTGGTAGGCTACAGTCCATGGGGTCGCAAACAGTCGGACACGACTGAGAGACTTCACTTTCACTTTCAGTGCATTCACAGTATTGTGCAAACCATCGCCTCTGTCTGGCTCGACAGAGTGTTTATCACCTAGATAAACCACACCTGAATCAGTGAGGCTAACCAGAACGCTCTTCCTTATGATGAACTCAGACAACTGAGTAGCAAGTAAGTCACAAGGATGACATCCATCAGGTGCATGCTTAGGGGGAGCGGTGTCTTACGGTACATGCACACCAAGGACCGGAGACCATGGGGGCCATCTCAGAACTCTGACTACCATGCCTGTCCACCAAGGACCAGCCCTGAGGGTCTGCTTTCCCCTCTTCTCCAAACTGGCACCCACTTGAACGCCTCACCCCACAGCACGGGCATCCAGGGCCTGAGTCACAGGTAGATGATCCTGGGGGGTGTGCTTGGCCAGCTGCCGGTAGCTCGTGTCCCTTCTTGGCCTCGGTTTGCTCAGCTGTAAAGCTACCCAATAAATAAAATAGGGCCAGTTGAGCATCTGCCCGATGCTGGCAGTGCACTCAGTACTTTCAACACTTTCTCAGTACTCACAACTGCCAATTCCTGGTGCAGAGCAAGTGTCCAGGAAATGCGAGCGGTCATCTGCCTCCTTTCCTTCTGTCCCATTTTTTCTAATCTCCCAGCTTCGGGGTGCTTTCTGAGCCCCCATGAGGAGTTCTCGAAACTCCCTAGGGATAAAGGGGATCCTGGATTTTCTCCTCTCTGCAGGCCTTGCCCAGGCCTCTGGGCCCCCAGCGAGGCTCTGTCCTCGTCTGTGTGCTCTCCCCACTTCATACCTGACAGGACCAGCCAGCGATGAAGGCACCAAACATCCCTGCCTAAGAGGGTTCCCGCCACCCACTCTCCAGCAGAGTCCAGACCGTTTCCGGAGGCTTCTCCACCCCCCAAAATCGGCGTGGTTGGCGGAGGGGTCCGCCTGCTCCAACAGCCGTTCCCTCCTTCCCCCTCTCCCACGGGAGGCAGACTTCCCCGCAGTGGTTGCTCCTCTCCAGACTGGCTTTCCATCAGATACCCATCCTCCCCCGGGGCAGACGGAAGTGGGTGATAGGATCTGACCCACAGGCGGCTATCAGGTCGGAGGCTCTTCCCTGGGCACTCAGAGCCGCCGGGAGGCCTTGGGGGGAGAGACTGGAGAACAAGATCTCTGATTGTTCTCCCCGGCCTGACTGCACCCCACTCTCCCCTCGCTTGGCACCCTGGTATATGGAATTGTTCTGGCAACGGTTTTGCATTAACTGTCTTGGTTGACTGGCTGTTTTGGCTTGGCTCTTCCAAGAAAGCACAGGCAATGTGGCTCAGATTAAGCAGGAATTCCTCAGCCTCAGAGCCTGGAGCTTGGCTCTGAGCAGGAGAAGGGACCCCAGCCTCTTGTCTGACGGCCCTGGCTGTCTGGGCAGTGCCTGTGCCAGGGATCAGTTTAGAGGAGTCTCCTCATTTCTGAAAGGTGGTGTTGACCATCTCAAGGCAGCAGGCTTGGGGTCAGAGACAATGCCTGAGGTCAGTGGTCTGCAACCCATACGTGCCTGGAGGGTTTCCTTGGCTTTCATGGGTCTTCCTGGTGGCCATCATGGACAGAGGCCCCAGTGAGCCAGGCCTTCAGAGCCAGGCTCTGCCCTCAGCTGTCAGGAGATACAGCCATGCAGCCCTCGTCCAGAGGGTGGTGCCCTGCTTCTGGACCCCGACACACTGGCCAGCCTCCAGGAGCTGTCCTGGGCTTGCACCAGCATATCTACCTTCAAACCCCACCCAGTGTTTTGAGCAAATCTTTCCTCCTTGCCACCCTGCCCTGGCAGCAGACCAAAGAGTCTCCGAGGGGAGCAGGGTATGGTGGGGTGGGACGAGCCATGAGGAGCTGCTGTGCCCAGCCAGTGGACACTGTGTCTC
This sequence comes from Aepyceros melampus, assembly GCA_006408695.1. Lineage (NCBI taxonomy): Eukaryota > Metazoa > Chordata > Mammalia > Artiodactyla > Bovidae > Aepyceros > Aepyceros melampus. Next base: position 185,531 of record SJXQ01007797.1, read on the forward strand.
GAACACATGCCCAGCCCAAGGCTCCAGCGACCCAAGACCCAAAATGTCCCAGAGCACAGTTCATGTCAAAGACAAAAGCCCAGCGTGAGGGCTGTGGGCCAGCGTATAGCAAGGGTCCAGGGCTGCAAAGGGACAGCTCTGGCACCAAACAACACAGGCTGGTGTTCTGTGTTTTTTTAGATTCCATGCTTGCCTGCATGGCACCATTGATCTCAGGGCCAACTTGCCAGCCACAGCTGTTTACATCTGCCCTGGACCCGGAGCCTGCATCGTGAATCCCTCCACTTCCAACCCTCCCACAACGCCAGTGTCGACCCCCTCCCCCTGCCCAAGTCAGCCAGGCCAGGGACCAGACAAAGAGGGTCAGCCCCTCTGCCAGAACACACTCACCCGCCGGGGCTGTCCCTTTATACTGTGTTTGCCCGGGAAGCCCCAGCCAAGGCTGTGATCTCAGCTTCCCTGGCTTCTTTCCTCCTCCTGGGCCAACGCTGGTGCTTCCCCCAGGTGGCCCAGCATGGCATGGCATGCCTCTTCTCTCTTGGGAAATTAAGTAATAAAAATATTCTTTTATGGAACCCCTCTAGCAGTCCAGTGGTTAAGACTCCATGTTTCCACTGCAAGGGACATGGGTTCCATCCTTATCAGGGAAGGTAGGATCCCACAGGCCAGCACAGCACAACCAAAAATAAATAAATGAATAAAAGCTTTTAATGGCATTGGCCACCTCCATGAATGAAAATCCCAAGGGCACAATCTGAGACAGTTGGTCCGCAGCCTGGACCTCTGGATCTAATTGCAGGTCCTAGATGTCCACAACCAGATGGAAACCAGAGGAAAGGACAACCTGTGGGTGGTTTCTGGAGCCAAGTCGAGGTTGGGAGGACCCCTCTGACCTTCAGAAGCACCAGGGACCCCAGAGGGCCACAGTCCCCGAGATTCTAAGGAGCAGAGCGTGCCTGCGGGGGCTAGACATGCCCCTCAGTGTGTTAGACAGTGCATCTCCATTCAGCATCAGCCCCTCACCCCCACATCTTGAACAAGAAGCCCCAAGACCCTCTTCCCAGAACCTGGAGCCCCTCCACCTGACACCCCTTCTTTAGGGCATGTCTTACTCAGAACCGCGCCCCCTTTTCAGGTGGTGTTGGCCCCACAAGGCCCTCAATGGCCCCCGGAGCCTGCGGAGACAGTCAAGGGCCATACACAGCTCAGTGAAACTGAGTAACAAGGTGCGTGGACTCGAAGCCACCTCCCGTGGTACCAGTCTGCATGGGTCCATCCCAGAGCTGGACTCTCTGACGGCAAGGCCTGTGCACGCTGGCCCCTCGGAGGCCCAGGGAGCCCACATCCCCCTCCTCCCTCCCCCCACAGGGGCGGCGTGACCCAAAGTCTCCTTCACCTCTAGATGTCAGGACCCTCCTTGCGTCTTAGATGCGGACAGAGCAGGCAGGAGGGACGGGTGAATGACCATGGGCACCGTGGTGGGCACATGCCTCCGGCCAGTCCCAGCATGGGCCAAAGTGGTCAGACTTGCCTCAGGAAGTCCGTCGGGAGCCACTCCTGCCCATCCTGGGATCCTCGGAGGGGACGTGTCCCATTCACGGTGACAGTCAGAGCCCGGCCAGGCTGTTTGGTCTCTTTCTTCAGGGTGACACAGTTGCTTCTTTCTCTCTGACGTGAAGGTCTCTGCTTCCGGCCGAGATAGAGTAACAGGGGCTGAACTTACACTTCGGCCTGAAACAACTGAAAAATGGGACAAAACCCTGCAAAATCATACTTTTCAGACGTTGGACAGCAGGCCGCACCAGACAGTGTAGCTGAGAGACAGGAGACAGGCAGGTGAGTCCCTCACTCACCACAGCTTGCTGCCCGAGGGGCAGGGAGAGGAACCTAGGCCGGCCAGGCAACTCCTGGGAGTGGAGAGCTAGGCTGAGCATTCGGGGACAGGCGGCTGGTCCCTCGGAGAGAACTGCAGATGGCCCCATCTCAGCTGAGGGCTGGGGGCGCAGGTAGGGGACGTGTGGCTGCGGACAGGGCACCTCCCCGACAGTAGAGCCGGGGTTGTGCAGCCACCACCATGCCCATTAAGTGCTCACCCCCAGGCCCCGCCCCAGTCTCTGAGCCCCTAGAAACCATTGATTTGTTTCCTGTCTCTGTGTATGGACTTGCTGTTCTGGAAACTTCCTATGCATGCAGTCATAAGATATGTGACCCTTTGTGACTGTCTTCCTTCACCGAGATTTTTCCAAGTGTGCTAATGTTGTTGGTTTGTCACTGCTCCATCCTTTCTTATGGCGGAATAGTATTCCGTCTTATGGATGGACCATGGTTTGTTTATTCTTCTTGTTTATTCAGTCATTAATGGACATGAGTTGATTCTACCCTTTGGCTCTTGAGAAGAGAGCAGCCATGAACACTGGTGTACAAAGTTTTATTTGCACACTTGTTTTCCACTCTCCTGTACCCACAGAGGGCTTGTTCCACAGGCACAGTTTCCTTACCCAGCCCTCCATCTCCTGACCTCCCCTGTCTGCTGCCCACTTGAGGCACCTGCTGCCCCCGCCCCTGTGCTTTTCCTGTTACTTTGGAAGGTGGTCCCTCTCCTCAGGGAGCATAAGGTGGACATGCAGGAGAGAGAGAAAGCGACTTCAGAGCCAGAGAGCCCCAGGGAGGAGCACAAGGGGCTCCACGATGGCAGGAGGATGAAAGTCAAACTGCCAGCACTTAGAACCTCCCTGGTGGTTCAGTGGTTAAGACCCCGAGCGCCCAAGGCAGTGGCCTTGGGTTCGTTCCCTGGTCGGAGAACTAGATCCCACATGCCCCAACTGAGAGTTCACATGCCACAACTAAAGAACCAATGCAGCCAAATAAATAAATATTAAAAAAAAAAAAGTTGCCAGGACTGAGGGGCTCCTTCCCTCATCTAGAATTAGGACGCACGACAGAAGAGGATTTGGGGGTCAATGGAGGCTGGATCTGCGTCTCCAGCCTGACACAGGGGCCATTCAGACCCTCAAGGTCTGCTCGGGGTCTCCAGCGCCTATAAGGCTCAGAGTGGAGAACGCGGTCCTTGGCCCGCTGGAAACAGTACCAACCATGGCTAGAAGGACTTGGGGAAAAGCACCCCCAAGTTTGAAGCAGCCACCTCCCCAGACGGCTCCAAGCCCCTCCCGGACACCCAGGGCTGTGAAGAGCCCCCAGCCCCTCCCCACTCCCATCCCCTTCTCCACTGGGAGGAACAGGAAGAGGGTAATTGAATCAGCATTGCTCACTCCATCTGGAACATTCCAACATGGAAAACCCACTGAACAGCTGGGGAAGCAATTTAGGGGCTTTAATTAAAGGCTGGTGGCTCTCCTGTGGAGCCCCGCCCCCACGCACAGCCAGGAGGAACCCCATGCTGCCCTCAGAGCCTTCCGAGGCCCAGCTGGGCACCAGGCGCTGGATGCTGGCCCTTCAGCCTGGTCTCCACGGGCAGCAGGTTGAACAGAGCAAGCCTGTCCACCTTTCTCCTCACTGCTCCCAGACTGCCTGCTGAGTGGGGCCTGGCCCCCAGACCAGACAAGCTAGGGCCCCCGCCAGCTCTACATCCAGGAGGCTTCGGGAAGGAGAAGGGGGTCACATGGCAGGCTCGTGAAAGGAACACTAAGCATCTCTCAGAAGAAATGAGCCAGCTGAGAGTTCAGCTGCGGGGCCTACAGCTGCCTCCCTCTCAGTCAACACCTTCTGCAGGGAACAGCATCCCCAGCAGGGGGAAAAGCATGTGCAAAGTCTCTGAGGCAGGCAAGGTCGGGTGGGAGGAGCCAATGGGGAGAAGCCTGGAGGCTAGCTAGCAAAGGACAGAGACGAGGCACAGGGACGCACCTCAGAGGGCCTTAAGAGCTTCCGTCAGGCATCTGGCCTTCATTCTAGAAGCAAGAGGGTGGAGAGAAGATTGGAGGGTTTTAAAATAATAGCATCTGGGTTACTCTGAAGATGCCCCTCTGGCTCTCATCGCTGGAAAACAGAAGAGGTGCCCCCGGAGCCGTCCACTCAGGAGGTAGCAAAAGTCTGCACAAGGGTAGGTCCCGGGAGAAGAAGAAACACGCAAGGTCCAGGTTGGCCACAGGGCCAGTGGTCAGGGCTGTCCCGCCTCCCCCGTGCCAGCCCTAACTGAGAGACTGGGGAGTGGGGCAGAGCTGCCAAGGCCAGTGCTCGCCACCCAGCAGGATTCTAAAGCAGGGTGTCACCCCTCCTCACCATTGCGACAAGCCAGCCCTCCCCACACCCAGATCAGGAGTCTGCCTCTGGGGGGAGGGGGCTGTGGGCATGTCCACCTCCACCCACGTCTGCCACCACGCTTCCACCAGCCCCGGCCCAGTCTGGCCATCTGACACGGACCCAAGGACTGGGCCAGGGTGGGCCAGGCCTGGGCCTAAGGGGTCCAGGAGATCACAATCAGGACAGCTGGTGGGCACCTGGCGGACAGCACTATGGCCAGGGGCAGGTGAAATCATTACTGAGGGAGCCCTGGGTTTCTGGGGGAAGACAGATGGACTGGGCACCCCAGCCTGCCCCAGTCTGGCCTACCCTGGTTAAGAGCCGAGGTGGCAGCTGGGCTGCAGCTGGGCATTCTTGCTTGCTCATCCTCAGGGGAGGAAGTTGGATAAACAACACAGAAGTGGGGCTCAGGGGGCCGGGGGAGTGGGCGTGCCCTGCGGAGTCTGGTGCGTGGGGCCTGTGATGGTCAGAGCCTGGGGGGTGATGCAAGGCTGTGCAGGGAGCTGCCTGGAGGCTGTCAGAAGAACCACTCTGCACACAGGAGTCCCCCACACCCGCTGTCTGGAGAGTCCACCAGGAACAGGTGTACACTGGACATAGGGACACAGAGTGAGCTGGGATCATGGGTACAGCCTGGAGAGCTGCACAGACTCATCTCAGGTGGGCAAGCTGGGGCCTCTGCTTCCCCACCTGGAACAGGGGACGGCCCAGCTCGGCCTCCCAGGGCTGAGAAGAGAGCCTGAGGGTGGTCCCAGAGTCATCAGGGTGGAGCTGTGTGTCACCCAGCGGGCCCCTAACCTCTCTGAGCCTAAGTTGCTCGCTTGTGACAGGCAGCCAAGCTCACTGCCCACCTCAAGGGATAGATAAGGATCGGGTTTCTCTCCACTCCTGGTATGAATGGTCCCCAGTCACGTTAGCCAGTATGATTATCCCCAACCCCAGAGGGTCTGACCTGGTGACTCAGATGGTCAAGACTCTGCTTGCAATGCAGGAAACCCAGGTTCAGCCCTTGGGTCAGGAAGATCCCCTGGAGAAGGGAATGGCAACTCACTCAAATATTCTTGCCTGGAGAAGCCTATGGACAGAGGAGCCTGATGGGCTACAGTCTATGGGGTCCCAAAGAGTCAGACACAATTGAGCAACTTTCACTTTCCCCTTCTACCTCCAGGAGGTGGCACCTCCAGTCCCACCCTCCAACCTTCAAGGGCTCTTAGAAGAACACAGATGCCAACTTTATTTTGTAAATATTTCTCTCTACCCAGCGTGTGCCCAGGGTCTGCTCTGACCGGGTGATGGGAAATTAAGGTCACTGAGCATCCCCAGACAGGGTGTGGGCCCCGGCCCCATCAGTCCCAGCCGAAGTCCTGGCCAGTCATCTGGTAGAACTTGCGGTTGAACGGCCGGTAGAAGGCCCGCAGGCGCTGGACCACGGCCTCCGGCACGCGAGGGTGGGGCCGGCCCTTGGACTTGCCCAGGCAGCGCGGCCGGCCGCTGCCCTGCGCCTTCTTGAGGCAGGGGAAGCCCTTGGTGGCGTTGAAGTAGAAGTGCTTGTCTGTGACGACCCGCTTGAGGCCCAGGAAGTCCTGCACACGGCCCAGCTCCCCAGCGGGGTCACTGACCAGGCGCTCGCCGCTGACGAAGAGGAAGCGGGACAGCGGGAAGTAGCGCAGCCAGTTGTCCAGGTGCTGTGCATACAGACCAATGCGCACGGCGCTCCAGGCCGTGTCCACGGGGCCCAGGCCGCGGCGGAAGGCCAGGGCGCCGAAGCTGGGCGGCCCGGGGTCTTGGAGAGGGTCTGCGCGTAGTCGGAGATGGCCCGGGTCACGGGGTTCCGCACGACCACGATCAGCTTGGTGGCCGGGGACATGCTGTGGATGCGGCGTGGGGCTTCCCGCGTCACGAAGTAGCTGGGGGTCTTCTCCAAGGTGATCTGCCCATCCAGGGTGCGGGGCATCAGGCTCCTGAGGGACAGAGTGTGGAGAGGAGGCATGAATGAGTGCTGACCCTCCTCCCACACTAGATCTGCCCCAGGGCCAGGACTAACCTCCCTCACCAGGGGAGCCCCAAACCTACAAGATAGCTGAGCCTCCCCTTTGCCCACCCTGCCAGGCCCACCCATCCAAAGTGCCTGCGTGGGCAGCCTGGAGTGTGGGCCATGAGGGTGCTCAGCCTCAGCTCAGGCTGGAAGTGAGGACCATCCTGCAAGGCTGCTTACACCCCCACAGGGCTCAGCCGCACCCCAACCCTGACACAGGTGCCTCTCACCCCAGACCCGGCGCTCATGAGGCCGGGGGCCCCAGGCCTACCACCCACAAGGCTCCACCTGTCCCCCCTACCCCCGTAGGCCCCTGCACTGTAATTACCCTT
>SJXQ01007797.1:203114-220657 GCA_006408695.1 Aepyceros melampus
ATGACACCAGCTCCCCACCCCCCCTCCCTGGGTGCCTGGCTTTCAAGTTCTTTATGATACGGAGGCAGTGGGCATGTGACAGTGGCACGAGAAGGGGAGCCCTGAGTACCTCTTAATTTGTCCTCCTGGGGACCAGGCTGGAGAGGAAGGGCCTCCCGAGTCCCAGGGTGTCCCAGGTGGCACTAGTGGTAAAAAGCCGTGTTCCATCCCTGGTCGGGAATACGCCCTGGAGTAGAAAATGGCAATCCACTCCAGTATTCTTGCCTGGAGAATCCCATGGACAGAGGAGCCTGGTGGGCTACAGTCCATGGGGGTCACAGAGTCGAACACGACTGAAGTGACACAGCAGCAGCAGCAGCAGGATCTTGTTCCCAGAGACCAGCTAAACATGAGGACACAGAAGGACAGAAATGCTTGCAGGGCAGACAGGATTCCTAGGAGTGCAGACACACTGCGTGTTCACACATTGCGCTGAGCCTGCCTGGGGCCCCGGGGTTTGCCAGGAGGAGCCAGACCTGACTCCCTAGCTGGGATGGCCCCAGCTTGCCTCCAGCCACCCTCACACCTCTCTCCCCTCTTCCTAGGGGGCACAGCAGAAAGAGGCCCGTTTGCCACCGGGCCCCTACTTCCCCAGGAGAGGGCGGGGCTCCAAGTCCAGGACGCATAAGTGGGCCCTGCAAACTGCTTCCCACCCACCAGCATGGCCCAGCTCCGTTTATAACAGTCCTCCTAGGCTGGGAGTCCCAGCCTGACAAAGGAGAGGGCTGGTAACAGCCGTTAGACCCAAGTTGAGTCTAAAGAAGGGAGAAAGAGGGGCCCACAGAAACAGGACTCCCTCTGTCCCCCCGACCTTCTCCAGCTTTGCAGCCGCATGCCAGGCCTCTCGGAGCCTTGGGGAAGCCTGGGAGTCATCCAAGAATCCCCACATTAGGCTGCTGGGGCTCTGTGGCCAGGTCTGTCTGTGCCCTGAAGGGGGCCTCCATGGGCTGAACACATTCCATCAAGAGCTGGGGGGGCTAGTGAGTCTCAGGAAGCCCATGCTCTGCAAGGGCCAGGACCATGCTCACATGTCCACAGGCAAGAGAGGCTTCAGAGGCCTGCCCACCGGCCCCTGCCACCATCCCCTGCCCCGTGTGGAGAGCCCCAAGTTTGAACCTCACTGCACACCAGTGACCTACTCACAGCCAGCAAGGCCAGGGAACAGCCCCTCATGGAGGCCCAAGCCCCTCACACCCATCCCCCTGCGCTTCCAGGGGAAACACCCCATGCCCACAGTTGGCCAGACAGGCAGATGGGCATTCAGCCAGGCTTGTTCAACTGGGGCTTGGGAAGACCCAGAGCCCAGAGCCCCAGGGCCGAGCATCTTGGACACATGCTTTGCACTCTGTTCCCCTCCAGACGCCCCGCTAAGTGACAGACTCCCTGCTTGGACAACAGAAACTTCAAGCCTGACCGCCACACCCTCCTCAGAGAACAGTGACTCCACCCTTGTCCCCCATACAGTCAGCACTGTCCTTCCTCTGACACTGGCTTCCCTATCCTCCCCCAACTTTCAGGTACACCCCAGGGGCTCCGGCCGCAGAGATGGAGCACAAATGCCCCATACCGCCCGAGCCTAAGGGACCAAAAAGCCACCAGCAGCAGGCAGATGGCATCTCGGGGAGCAGAGCCCACCGGCCCTTCTCTCTGCTCCAGCCCCTGGCAGTGCAGCTGCCAAGCCCTTTGAAGCCAACAGGAGCTTGTAAACATCCTGACTGGAGATGAAACATGATAAGACATGAAGCCAGAGGCTGAAACACAGATAATCTTCATGGTCTTACAAGGAACAAGTCACACCTAGACACAGGTGCTGAGGGCGCTGAGGGGCTGGGGCGGAAGATTATCCACCCCCTCCCTGGCAGCCCCCCCTCTTATCTGCTGCCAGAACCTCACAAACCATCTTCCCTTCGCATCTTACCCCTAAGGTCTTCTAGCAGAGCCCAGGGCCAGAGGTAGGGTGGCAAGTGGTCCTGGGGTTCCTGCCTGCCCCAGGCCATGGATACACTCACACAGATGTGTGGTTCATTCATCCTGAGATTATGTGGCCCCTGCAGAGGGAGCAAGCAGGGGCAGTGCGGTTTGATGCACATTCATCTGGTGCGGCCACAGGCAGCCCCCTTTCAGGGCTCACTCTTTGGGACAGGGAAAGAAATTGTCTAGTTGCTCAGTCGTGTCTGACTCTTTGTGACCCCATAGACTGCAACACACCAGGCCTCCCTGTCCTTCATGATCTCCCAGAGTTTGCTCGAGATTCAGCCATCCAACCATCTCGTCCTCTGTCACCCCCTTCTCCTCCTGCCCTCAATCTTTCCGAGCTGAAGCTCCAATACTTTAGCCACCTGAGGCAAACAGCATCACTGGAAAAGACCCTGATGCTGAGAAAGATCGAGGGAAAGAGATTCCACCATTCTAGAGTGGAATCTGCCTGGTCTAGAGGCCCAGGCACAGGGGTTTGGGTACAGATGATGTGCGTAATAAAAACACAGTTACGATAAATAAATAACTCTGCTACCACTTATGGAGTCAGGGATCAAGGATCAAGCCAGAGAGGGGGTTCTGCGGAGCCTTGGTAGGCAGAACATGAGGGAACCACTGAGGGAAGTTACCTGGTCTGATGATTATTTTTCAAAGACCACACTGGTGGGGACAGCTGGGAGCTGTCTGTAGAGACAGAGGTGGGAGGTGGAACCTCAGGAATTGGTGCCCTTCGAATGGTAAAGAATCCTCCTGCAGTGCGGGAGACCTTGGTCCGATCCCTGTCTTGGGAAGATTCCCTGGAGGAGGGCCTGGCAACGCACTCCAGTATTCTTGCCTGGAGAATCTCCATGGACAGAGGAGCCTGGTGGGTTACAGATCATGGAATCGCAGAGTCAGACACTGAGCAACTAAGCACACAGCGTGGGCCAGCAGGTATGATGAAGGTGTGGAAGGGCCACAGAGAGGAGACTGGGGACATCAGAGCAGGTGGGTCCCACCCAAATGCCCTGGAGAAGGGTCTGGGGCTTGGCTAGGGCTGGGAGGGATCAGCACCATCTTCCCAGCCCCCAGCTCTGTCTGCTTCTGCGGACTCCAGAAGGGGGCACACTGGGCCTCCATTGCTCTCCACTGCTCTCCCCACACCAGAGTATAACCCCTGCCTCCTGCTCTGAAAGCAAGGAGTCTCAACCACTGGGCTGCCAAGGAAGTCTCAACCAGAAACTTTTTATTTTTTACTGTTTATTTATTTCCCTGCACCAAGTCCTAGTTGCCAGCATGTGGGCTCTTTGATCTTGGCTGTGGCATGCGGGTTCTTTAGCTGCAGCACGTGAGATCTAGTTCCCTGACCAGGGATCTAACCTGGGTCCCTTGCCTTGTAAGTGCACGGTTTCAGCCACTGGACCACCAGGGAAGTCCCCCGAGCAGTAACTGCTTTGAAGCCCACCAAAGGCGCCTCCGCCGCATTCTCGGACGCCAAGAGTCCTCTGCCCGTGGTGGAGGTTGTGGGGCACTGGCTTGTTGAGCCGGCGCGTCTTGGAGCCGGGACGATGAGGGCGCTGACTCCTGGGTGCGGCGGGGAAGCGCGGCGCGGGCGGGAGCCGGGCGCGAGGACCCGCCTAGCCGTCAAAGCTGCTGCCGCAGCGCCCCCGGCGGCGCCACGGGGAAGTGCCGCGCCGCTCAGACCTGCTCAGGCGCTCCTGGGGCCTGAGCGGCCTCTGCCGGTCCGCACTGCACACGGTCCCTGGGCCCACTTCGAGAGAGGATCTTGTAGACCAGTTGACTCGGAAGGGGATCATAGCGCCAGCCCCCCAAAGTAGGGCCTGGGATGGGGTGGGGGCACGTGGTTGGCTTGGTGGTGACCTTCACCGACCTCTGCACTTTCCACGTGCAGCCCCTGCCCACATGCATGCCGGGTGTCAGGAGGTCCTGAGACCTACCAACAGGACCCGAGTAGCACCCTCACCGGGGTCATGGCTCTCATTGGCACTGGACTTGTCACTCAGAAGAAATGAAAGCCTTGGATGAGTGAAAGCCCCAGGCATCATCAATTCAGTCATCTGTTCTGTGTTCATGAGCCTAGTCTCCAGGCTTCCCAGGTGTTGCTAGTGGTAAAGAAACGACCTGCCAAAGCAGAAGATATAAAAGACTCAAGTTCAATCCCTGGGTCAGGAAGATCCCTTGGAGGAGGGCATGGCAACCCACTCCAGTATTCTTGCCTGGAGAATCCCATGGACAGAGGAGCCTGGTGGGCTACAGTCCTGGGGTTGCAAAGAGTTAGACACGGCTGAAGCGACTTTGCATCCACTCACACCTCCAGGCTGGGGATCAGCAGAGTCCCACTGGTCCCCTGCCTGAGGTCCCCTGCCCTGCCAATGCCCAGGCCTGCTGGCTGGGTTTGGCAGAGCAACCGGAGCTGTCTGCCCCTGAACGCAACCCTTGTTCAGGCTGTGTTCCGGGGCCTCCACCTGGCAAAGTAGCAGGCACGGGTAGGGAGCAGAGGGGGATAGGCTCTCAAAAAGCCTTTTGTTTTTCAAGAAGGAACTGCAGTTTCAGGCCAGAGGTTATGATGCAATCCTACAGGGGGGTGGGGTGGATTTATGATTCCACCCAGCCCTTGGTAGAAACGGTCAGGGGCCATCCAATTCCAGGTTCGCAGTATGAGGGGACCTTGGGGTACAGGTGCTCACCCTCCTCACTCCCCTCCTCCCAAAACACTGCTTGCCAGCCCCCAGTTACCACCCTGTACAAATGGGCATGGGGCCCCTGGGGTGCAGGCATCAAGCACTGCCACTCACAGCTCCCCTACAAGTCTCACCATCCCCAGGCCCAGCCCTCCAGCCCACTGTGTTATAGCTCTGAGTCCAAGGGGCAGCCACAGGGGCGTGGCTTGGACACATGGACCCAGCTTGCCCCAGGAGGCCAGCTTGCTCTTGGGCCAAGTTCAAGCTCAGGGGTCACCCTAGCCAGGATGCAGAGCCAGGAGTGCTGGGAGAAGTGAGCAAAGTCCAAGGTCCTTCCTGGCCCTGGAGCCCAGAGGTTCCTGCTGACCACTCAGCTGGCTCTGATTCATTCAAAGGGTTCTGGGCATGCAAACGGCTCAAGGGCTTCCCAGGTGGGCTCAGTGGGTAAAGAATCTGCCTGGCAATGCAGGAGACAAGAGACGTGGGCTCGATCCCTGGGTCGGCAAGATCCCCTGGAGGAGAAAATGGCAACCCACTCCAGTATTCTTGCCTGTAGAATCCCATGGGCAGAGGAGCCTGGCGGGCTACAGTCCATAGGGTCACAGAGAGTCAGACATGACTGAGTGCCTTAGCACAAACTGGCTCAAGCCTGTGAATTGACAGAGGAGTCTAGTGTCTTTATGATTCAAGTTAGACTCCTGCTCATACAGGGCTTCCCAGGTGGCGCTAGTGGTAAAGAACCCACCTGCTAATGCAAGAGATATAAAGAGATGCAGGTTCAAGCCCTGGGTCAGGAAGATCCCCTGGAGGAGGAAATGGCAAGGAGGAAATCACCTTTAAGATTCAAGTTAGATCTCTGCTCATACAGATCAATCGAAATCAGACTTCCAATCTACTTCACTTTGAGAAGCACCCTGCCCAGCTGGCCAACTCTGTAATTCTGTGTGAGTCAGATTATTCTGACAGCTGCTTTGACTCTGTTGACTGGCATGGTGAGCCACCATCGGCCCTGCTGCCCTGGGATCCAGTGACTCCCATGCATTCCAGGCTTCCAGTTCAATAGCAGCAGCTCTCCTGTAATTCCTGATGTTGTTAATAAAGACAGCAAGCTTGGGTTCCATTTGTTCACTGGTCTCCTCCTGATTACTCTAGAGAAGATTCAAGGCGGAAGGGGCTTCACCCTCCCCCTCCTCCCCGCTGATGGCAGGCGCCTCAGAGCACATGCAGTGAGGTTTGCTCACTGTCTACCGGGAGGGGTTGATGGGAGGCTGTGAGCTCGGGGTCCCCAGCCTCACATTGTCAAGGTGATGAAGCAATAGCTGCTTTCCTAAGCCCGAGTGAGGCAAGCCACATCTGCACAGATGGTGCAACCGGGTTCGGGATTTCTCCTTCTGTAATTGAGGTCAGAGTCCATCCCATCTGCCTGCTCCCCCAGGGGTCACAGGTCATCACCACTCTGGCCGCCTGCAAGGCTTTAGCCAGAGAGAATCATAGAGTGACCGGGCTGGGGCAGCTGGCAGGGCCACCCCTGTCTGCATCCTATCTCCTGGCACAGCCTGGAGAAGGCAGGCAAGAGCTTTGGTGAGGGCGGAGCCATCTCAGGGCTGGGCCCCATGGGGTGAGTCCAGAGAGGCAGCGAGGGGGCAGTGGGCTGAGAGGAAAGGAAGGTGGGGGCTTGCAGCATCATCCAAAGATAGACCAGGCCTGGAGTCCACACCCCGAGACCCCGTGTGAGCCAACAGTAGGGCCTGTCCTGGCAGCCAAGTGTGAGCCGCCTTCTCTTCCCAGCAAGAGCCTGTTCAGAGCCAAGGGCTCGGGAGTCTTCCTGAGGTTTCAGCTACCTCCTTCTCCCAACCCAGACACTCCTGCTCTGAATGTCTGCGGCTCCACGACTGAGGTGGGTGGCATCAGACGGTGTCCACCTGATCTGGGTATGGGCAGCCAGCCTACTGTCCCTGGGAGGCGGAGGTTTCTTCGCCTAAAAGAAATGAGGGAGGAGAGAGAAAAACAAGTCACTGTTAACAGGTCTGACACCACTCCCTGGGCTATCCCAGTGTTTCCAGCCTGCAGCTCAGGGAGGCCAGGAGGACCCAAGACCCCTGGCCTGGGGGCATCTGTGTGCCTGGTTCATCCGCTGAGACTGCAGGATAACCCAGAGTCTATCCTTCCTCTACATGTCCTGCAGTATGAATAACTACCGAAGGACAAGGTATTATCAAACCTTTATCACATGCTGGCCCTTACGGACACCTTCACTTAACCGCCACAGTGAGGGAACAAGCAGGTGCTATTAGCAACCCCATTTTACAGAGAATAAAACTGAGACTAGGAGGACTTCCCTGGTGGTCCAGAGGTTAAGACCCTGTGCTCCCGCTGCAGGGGACTGGGGCTTGATCCCTGATTGGGGAACTGGAACCCACACGCTACAAGTAAGTTTGTACGTCACAACTGGGACCCGAGCAGCCAAATAAATATTTAAAAAACAAAAACTGAGATTAGGGGCTGGCCACAGTCCTGTGGGCAGCAAACGAGGAGAGGGAATTGAGCTACAAAGAGTGCAGAGCAGTTCAGAGGGCGGCTGGGGAGGCAGAGAGCAGAGGGCCAGAGAGGAGCCTGGGCTCAGAGAGTGTTAGTTGCTCAGTCCATGTCCGACTGTGACCCCACGGACTGTAGCCTACCAGGCTCTTCTGTCCATAGGATTCCCCAGGCAAGAGTATTGGAGTGGGTTGCCATTTCCTTCTCCAGACCTGACCCAGGGATCAAATCCAGGTCTCCTGCATTGCAGGAGAATTTTTTACTGTCTGAGCCACCAGGGAGCTCAGATAAAATGCACACAAATGAAAAATGGCCCCTAAATATCTACCAATGATGAATACTACCAACACAAGCACACATTTGCTAGCTCCTACTGCATGCCAGGACCCAGCGCACTTTAGGGCAGCCAGTCTCAACAGGCCTGTGAAGGAGACTCTGCCATCATGCCCCCTACACAGAAGAGGACGCAGCTCAGACAGGCCAACAAGCAAGCCTGCAGCCACACAGCCCTGGTTCTCAGCCTCTGTGCTGCCTTGCATGTGATCAACCAGCGTAGGAGGCAGGACAGCTGTCTTTTGTCCCTGCCCCGCAGCCACCCTCCAGTGGCCCTGGGCAGAACCTAGGCGGTGTGCTTTGGTGCCCCCACCCTCTGTCACCATAAATGAACAAGAATAGTGTACCCTTGGCCCTCTAAAGTTTACACAGGCCTGTGCCCAGGTGCCAGGAAGCAAGCACACCTTTAGGGATGAACTTCAATGAGCTGCTGAAAATTCAGAAGCGGGACTGTCCGCGCTTGGGGCCATCGTTCAGGAACTCATGGCCCAGCCCGTTGCCACACCTGCCACAGGATACCTGGGGAGACAAGGCAGTCATAAAACAGCTACAGCCACGGCCCCCACACCGGGGGTCCTCACGCCCATTCCCCAGGGTAACTGCTGTAGGCCCATCTCACAGCCTCCCTGGAAAGCCGTCATTTCCCTGTCCTCACCAAGCCCCCAGGGTCTCCCAATAGTTTGGGGTGGCAGCTCCCCAGGCTGAGGCCAGAGGCCTGGAATAGACAGACGCTAGGCCCCTGCAGCTGAGGGGGAGCAGCAGGAAGCAGAGGCTGGTTCCGGGTCCCCCTGGCCAACACCCCTCCCCTGCCTCCCTGCTGCTACCACCCACCTTTATGGCTCCAGGCCGATTGTGCTCTGGCCGCTTGGCCACACTGTCAGCATGGATGGTCTCGGTGAACGCCGGCCATGGAGACGAGTGTGCGTACTTGGAGCGGCTGGAGAAGAGCTCATAGCCACACTTGGCACACACATAGATACCTGAGACAGAAGGGAGGCAAGAGCAGAGATGCTGGCTCCAGCACCTCAGTGGTGAGCTCCCAAATCCTGGGTGAGACCCCAGGAGAGGACAGCAGGACCCAGGTTACTAGGTGGGCTGCCCATCCTCCCCACCCACCACCCACAGGCCTGGACATCGACTCTGTGGGGGAGACACAGCATGGAGTTCATGTTGAATGGTTCTGAGCCTGTGCCAGAGACCAGGAGAGTCAGTTTTCACACTTATCTCACTGGCTCTTCTTAACAACCCTGTGATGCAAATGTTCCCATTTTACAGATGAGGAAGCTGAGGCACAGGCATACAAAACATTCAGCTACAGGGTATGCAGTCAGGAAGGAACCCAGGCAGTCTGATGAGGACACAGCTCTGGCCCCCAAACACACAAACAGGCCGCACCAACACTAGCCCACCTCCCTTCCCACATGGCTGACCCTTTGACCAAAGAAGCCTTGAGCTGGATGCCCAGCCACCAGCCTGCTCTCCAAGCAGGAAAAGAAAGATCCCAATAAAAACACTTTCAGTCCAGATAGAGGGCCCAGGAAGACACAGGGGCAGGGAGAAAAATGGGTTTTAAAACTATCCCCAAAAGATCACTTTGAGGAGGGGAGGGGAAAGGTTGCAAAATTGACTTGCAAAGAGGAAACTGCTTAGGGGTCCCTCAAGGGGTACTGAGTCACCTTTTGCCCCCTGCCTGGCCTAGAGACAGTCTACCCTGGAGTCCATGACAACTCAGCATTTACCAGTAACTTGAGGAAGAAAAGAGGAACCAGGAGGTACTGTGGAAGTGAGGTTTCTAGTGTGGCTGAGTAGCTGTGGAACCCCAAGTTCCACAGCCAGAGGGTCCTATGTCGCAGCTGGCTCACAGACACCAGGTGTCACAGCCCAGCCCCTTAGAGAGTTGACATCCAAGAAACCCCGCCCAGGGGTAGGGCGAAGCTCTAGTCTTGCCTGTGGACACATTTTTACCAAATTAGTCTATGACCAGGGAGCACAGCCCAGAATGATTCACCTGGATCTCTCAAAGCCTGGGGCCAGGGCTGAGGGTGGGCCATGCCCCAACCAACCACTCACCCCCCCAACCTTCCACCCCTCCTAGCTGGCCCAGGCTGTCCAGTCAAACTTGACTGGCCATTGGGAGCCTGGCCTGGTTACCCAACCCTGGGCCCCCTGAGAAGGCGGGGGAGGCACCCAGGCAGTTACATTTGGATCCCAACAGGACATTCTGTGCTTTCCAGCTCTCCCCACAGGTCTGGGGAGCTGCGGAGGAGAAAGGGCTGGGGTCATAACCGGGCAATGCCCCAAGGAAAGGGAGCCAGTCACAAGAGCTGCTCCTGGACAGGATCTTCCAGCGCGTCCCTCTAAAGTCCCGATCCTGACCCGGATACCCCGAAAGGCGTCGCCGCCCGCGCTCACCTTGACCGCACAGATTTCCCCGGAAAGGGCCACGCTCGCACTCAAGGCCTGTGCTCTCTCCAGTGTCTCCCTCTCCTCGGGTACCCCTAATCTCCGGGGCCCCCAGACTCCTCCCTCCTCCAAATCGCCTTTGCCCCGCATGCGCTCCTCCCCGCGCGGCCACACTCGTCCTGCGTTCCGGGGCTCCACCGCCACCCGGAGGGCAGTGACGGCCCGGCCCGCTGTCCTCCCAGAAGTTACAGACTTACCCGGCTCAAAGTGGTTCTGGAAAATCTCGCCCCCGAAGAAGCTGCAGAACGACATGGCGCCGGAGGGACGGCCGCACGCCGCCGCTTCCTCCGACGGATCCGAGGCCAGACTCAGGAACCGCCGCTTGTGCCCGCCTAGCGAGAACCAATTCCTCTCGGATCCTCACCGGGCCCAGGCGCCTGGAGGCCCAGCTCCCCAAGGCAGCCAATCGCGTCCGGGGATGCGAGACACCCTCGCAGGGCCCGCCTCCCACTGCCCCACCGCTTTCCGTGGTCCAATCCCTCCCCGGGGCTAGGGCTCCGACTTCCGCCTCCGGGAGGACCCTGCCGAGGACACGCCCCCTCCATCTTCCAGCTGGCCCCGCCCACCAGCCAGGACCTTGGCTCTGTGGTTCCCGAGGCCCCGCCCCGAGCCGCAGGGCGTGTAGCCGACCGCGTCCGCCACCTGGCGGCGGCTGCAGAGAACCGGGAGACATGTCAGCTTTCTTCCCTTCCCGGCTCTAAGCCCTGGAGTACCGGCTGTGGACCAGCCTTTCCGTGCCCCCCAACTCTGAGACACCGCAGAAGAACTGCCTCTGGCTTTTATTAGACTAGGGCACCAGCGGGGGTTGCGCCGCGCTTCTTCCAGGCCCCCTCCGTCCCATCCTGCCTATAAGTCTCCCGAGGTCTCCGGCTTTTCCTTCTCCAGATGCTTCTTCTGGGGACCCTGGGGGGCGAGGGACAGGAGGAGGGTTAAGTCACAGGGTCTCACCAGCCGCCTGGGTTCTCGGAGCCAGCCCTGCGCCCCCTCCCGCGGGTCCCTCCCCTGCTTCCTTTCCGGCAAGACCACGTGCCCAGGACTGGACCCCTGAAAGCCCCTCCTGTGGATGAGTGCAGGGGCATGCATGCCCCAGATGCCCGCCCTGGGGCAGATGGGATGTGGGGTCTGAGCCCCAGAGAGCAAGGCGGATGGGCTCACCATGAAGGCCCTCTTCTCTTGGGCTGTCTGGAAGCGGCCGTGGCCAAATTTGGAGGTGGGTCAATGAACTTGAGCTCTATGTTCTCCAGGGCCTGGCGGCTGTGGTGCACCAGGAGGGACTGGGGCCGGTGGGAGAGGGAAAACAACAAGGGGGGAGGTCCCCACTCAGCCCCTCCTGTCACCCCCAGTCCACACAAGAGGGTCTCACTCACCCACCTTCTGTTAGAACCCCTCCCTTTTTGCTTTCCCCACCCTGCCCTCCTGGAGCGGGCTGGAGGACTGGACAGGCCAGCCCCCTGCCCCCAACCCACTCCACAGCCCATGGGGCTCCCACTCCCCGGCTTGCCACCTGGCACTGACCTTCCTCAATGTGATGACCCGCTTCTTGGTGCCCGCGATGCAACCCTTCAGCATGACGAAGTCGTTGTTGACTTCCCCGTAGTGCGGGAAGCCGCCCTGAGGGAACGTAGGTCCAGAAAAGAGGCTCTGGGTTTAGAGGCGACTGAGAAAACTAGGGGATCTCCCCTGGCCTGGGTGACACTCTAGATCACATCAGGACAGTCTCTGAGCCAGACCCTAAGTCCATCCTGCGACTGTCTTATTTAAAACTCTGTATTTTACAGAGGGGGAAACTGAGGCTAGGGGTGGGGGGTGATGTCACCGCTCCCAGCGCCACAACTGCCACATCCCGCAGCTGGGGTGTGAGCCTAGGCAGCCTGGCTTCAAGGGCAGAGTCGGAGCTGCTGCACCTCGAACACTGGGACAGCAGCTGGAGGACATGCTGTCTGCAGCGGAGACTCTGAGGATGCAAGAAACGGCAGAGGTTTGGTCCAACCTAGCGGTGGCTTGCTAGTGCCTGAGTTCTTGGGGAGAGTGGTGCCCCGCAGGCCTGCCCCACACATACACACCAGACCCCTCAGCCAAATCGGCCGCCCACTCTCACCAGCGGCGTGATGGATTTGTCGGTCACATCGTAGCTGGTGGATGCATTGTTCTTAACCACCTTCCCATCCTCCGTGTGCAGCCCCCGGCCGATGCGGTAGATCTGCCAGGAGGACAGGGCACGTGGGGGACAGCAGGTGCTTCTGGGGTCAGCAAGATGTCCATGCCCATGAGAACATGGGCTGAGACCCACGCGCTGGAGGAGGCATTT
Organism: Aepyceros melampus; assembly: GCA_006408695.1. Taxonomy (NCBI): domain Eukaryota; kingdom Metazoa; phylum Chordata; class Mammalia; order Artiodactyla; family Bovidae; genus Aepyceros; species Aepyceros melampus. Next base: position 215,451 of record SJXQ01007797.1, read on the forward strand.
CAGAGCCTCAGGAGCCAGGCAGGTGTCTGGGTCCCTGGGGTGTGGTCATGGACATCCTCCCACCAGACCTGCGTACACACCTTCTTGTTGAGCTCCGTGCGGTGATGATAGCCCTTCTGCCCAGCCCGGGCAATGGAGCAGCCCACGCGGGCAGGGTGCCAGGCACCAATGCAGGCCACCTTGCGCAGCCCCTTATGGGTCTTCCTTGGCAGCTTCTTTGTATGCCAGCGGCTCGTGACGCCTGCAGGCAGAAGGGCCTGGTGGCTAAGAGGCCAGTTTGGTCCCCATCCCTTCCAGGCAGCCTTCCTGGAGCCACCACACCAACGTGGCCCTACCTTTGACGCCCCTGCCCTTGGTGACAGCAATAACGTCAATGACCTCGCTCTGGCTGAACACGCTGTGGACGGGCACCTGCTTCTCCAGCCGGGCCTGTGCCCAGGCCACCTTCTCAGCCACCGTGCCGCCGTTCAGTTGGACCTCCATGATGTGGGCCTTCTTCTGCCGGAAGGGCAGCAGCTTCATCTGGCAGATGCAACATGACCAGTTGGTTCCCAGAAAGTCACACCGACCCCCCTAACCTGTAGACATGGCGTGGCCAGCTGGTGTCTCCTGGCAGGCCTCTATGCACGCGTTCACTCAGCAGGTGATCCTGTGCTCTGGTGTGGCTGCATGCCCCATTCTGTGTGAGGAACTGGGGACACAGCTTGCCATGAGGCAGACAGGGTCCTGGCCTCCACAGAGCCACCAACCAACTGGGGAACAGAAGCCAAGAAAACTCTTGGAGAGGCTCATGTGTCGTGATGGAATAGAGGGTGGAGGAGACAGTCATCGCATGTGAGGGTGGTCAAGGAGGCCCTGTCTGAGGAGGTGACATCAGAAACAAGAAGGATCCACTAGGTGAAGGTCTGAGAGCTTCTAGGACAGAGGGAACCGCATATGCAAAGGCGCTGGCCAGGGAAGATCCTGGTTTGCGGGGAGGGGGACAGAAACAGGGCCAGTGTGTCTCGATCATGGTGAACAAGGAGGAAGGTTCAGGATGGGGAGAGGCGAGCAGGCAGGGGATTAGCTGGGGATTTATTCCAAGCATGGGGGGCGATGTGGTCAGACATGTGCTTTTAAACCTCTCTGTGCCGCATGAGGCACAGGCTGTGGGGACCCCACCCCCGGCCCCGGCGGAAGCAGGGTAGGGTTAGGTCACAGCATAGGGCTCAACCAGCACTAATGGACGACCTGCTGGGGGCGCAGCAGTGAGAGGGAGTTACGGCCCATGAAGTTCACGTCCACGCTCGGAGACAGGTCAACCAATGACACACATAACCGGGAACTGCAAGTGTGAGAGTAACTGAGGCTGGTGGGGAGGGCACCGCCACGGGCCTGGAAGGCTTCCGTGAGTGTTCCAGAATAAGGTGGAAGCTGTTGGTTACCTGGACCCTACTTATAGATGAGGTTCACGCACATGTGCCCATAGGGAGGCCCCAGTCCCCCACACTGCCGCGGGGCAGGAGACCCGGGGCCTCCGGGGCCTTGGTTGACCGCTGGTGTGGCCGGTGCCCCGCAGCCCGCAGAGTGCACAGACGCCCATCACACCAGCCCCAGGCTGCCAGCAGCCTGCGCGACTGGTCAGCCAGCACCCTGGGCCTGTGCCCAGGGCTCGATATTTTTAGGCTGACATTTGTCAGGGCTCCCGGAAGCCCGGCTGGGGGAGGGTAGGCCTGGGGGCTGGACTGACTAGCCAGTGTCGACCAGAGGGTGGGGGCTGACCTGGGTGTGGACGATGACCCGGATGACCTTGCAGTACTTCTTCATGGCGGCAAAGTCCTTCTGCAGCTGCTTCTTGCCATCAGCATCACGCCACCTCTTACAGGCCTTGGTGAAGGCTTTTTTCTTACTCTTGTGCCTGAGCCGTGCACACAAGGTGCTCAGTGGGGCGAGCGGGGTGGCCTCCACTGCCGACAGTCCACCAAGCACGGGCAGATGTCCACCTCCGCCCTCCTCCCCTTTCCAGGGGAGGCACTACTGGGCCCCTGGGGTCCCTGGGCTAGTTCCGGTCACCCTCTTTAAGCACAGATGGTCCCACCCTGGAGGCCTCAGTTTTCTCCTCCGTAAAGTGGGTACCCTCCCTGCCTCCTGGAGCTGAGAGTAAGCAGCCGTGCAGGAGCCCCAGGAAGGGACGTGCCAGCCAGCCTGCGGTCACATGCCCACCTGGCCATGGCTCCTGAGCCCACTTCTAAAGTGAACAGCCGGGAGTGGCCAGGCCCCAAGCCCCATCATTCCTAACCCTCCACAGGACACTGGAAGATGGACATCAGTATCCCCATCCTACAGACGAAGAAACTGAGGTTCACAGAGATCAGAGCCCCCGGGCGAGAAGCAAGCTGATCACAGCTGCAACAGCAAACATAGGCCAGGTGGCGTTTGCCAGCCTCTTTCTGTGCTGAGCACTTGATACGCACTGCTCATCTCATCCTCATGACAGCCCCATGACGCGGGGACCTGTCCTGTTCCCATGTGATGGTGTCTGTGGTGTGTGTGTGTGTGTGTGGCAGAGGGTGGGTAAGGTCCATCAGCTTGCCTGTGGTCACACAGCCTGCTCTGACAATGGAGCCCAGGACCCTCACCTCCCGTGGAGACTACGGTGCCTCTACCTCCATGTGGAAGGAGGGTCTGTGAGGGTCTTCAGGCAGGGAGGGGGCCTTCCCTTTCAAGACTTAATGCCAGGGAAGATTTGAGACCTAAAGATGCCTTTCTTTCTGATGAGCTTGTCAGTTGTCATTTCCCTTTTCACCCTGGCTGCTAGGAAGCTCAGAAGCAGCTCTGACATGCATCACCTCGAGGTGGAGAATGTTTGCTTTCTTTTTTTCTGCTAACAGCTTCCTCTCCAACCCTTAGTCCTTGTCTTCTCCTGGAGTGAAGGCACCACAGACACACACCCTTCCCTGCCTTCTGCTCACTGTGACACCCCTCCCCGCACCCGCCCACCCTGCAGGAATGATCTCACCAGTCCTTGTAGAAGCGGCGGCGACACTCGTCACTGAGATGCTCTGCGAAGATGGTCTTGAAGCTCCGCAAGCCCCGCGGGGTGGCCACGTAGCCCACCACACCCACCACCACCAGGGGCGGCGTCTCCACAATCGTCACTGCCTCCACCTCCTCCCGCTTGGAAATTTCTGGATGAAACCCAGAGATGGAGAAGACATGGAGGGGTTTTCTCCGTGTCCCACGGGGAGGAGAAGGGTGGAGGAACCGACCACAGCCCCACCCACCTGCGAGAGCATGGAGCACCACAGCCCCAGGGCTGCTACGGACAGAGGCCCCCGTGCACAGGGCCCCAGGCCCCAAGCCCTCAGCCTCCCCACTCCCTGCCCTTCTCCCTGCTCTGCCCTGTGCGTGGAGTCACTGCTGGGCAAGACTCCACCATAGGTGTCCACACTAACTCTGACTCGGATCTCAGGCAAGGCCTGACCTGCTCCTGCCTCGGTTTCCCCACCAGGCTGCCTGGGAGAGGGCCAGGAGAGCCACTGCCTGGGCAGCTGCCCCCAGAGGGCCAGGCTGGCCTCCTGCAGTGGAGTACAGACAGCTCTAGAAGAAACCTATGACTGGTCCAGACCCCCGATTTTACAGATGGTGTCACTGAGGCTGATCCAAAGAAGTGTACATTTAAAACATATATTAGAGGACTTCCCTGGCGGTCCAGGGGTTAGGACTCCGAACTTTCTTCAGTTCAATCCCTGGTCAGGGGGCTTCCCAGGTAGCGCTAGTGGTAAAGAAGCCGTCTGCTAATGGAGGAGATGTAAGAGACACGTTTCCTTGGGTCAGGAAGATCCCCTGGAGGAGGGCATTGGCAACCCCAGTATTCTTGCCTGGAGAATCCCACGGATGGGGGAGCCTGGCGGGCTACAGTCCATAAAGAGTTGGACATGACTGAAACAACTAAGCATGCACAGGGAACAAAGATCCCACCAGCCTTGTGTTGAGGCAAAATATATACAACAGAAGAGATGAAGGGCAGATGAGGGCGCCAGGAGTTTGGGGGTAGCAGCTGCAGCTGTAAAAACGTCACCAGAACGGACTCTTGTGGGAATGAAGTGTCCCAGGATGGTGGGTACCTGCATTTACATGTGACAGAACCGCAGAGGACTACACAAACACACATCTTATTCAGGAGAACCCTGCATGTCACTCTCTGGCTGTGACATAGTACCATGGTTTACAGGAGATGGTTCCATCGGGGAAACCTTCAGGGTACGTGGCATTCTTCTTAAAACCACATGTGAATCTACGATAATCTCAAGACCAAAGGTGTACTGTCGCGCCTGCCCTGAACCCCAGCTCATAACTTCTCCATTTCCTCATCTGTGAACCAGGGGCAATGACAGATGGGTTCTGGGGGCGTGGTCAGCGGTCAGCGTCTGACCCTTTCTGGGGCTGTCCCCCCTCCATGAGCCCAGCTGTGGCTCCTGGCATCAGAAGGGCCTCCAGATCTCCCGGAGGTCCGGAGTGCTCTGCCCGGCCCCTGCCCCCGGCTGGGCCCCTCGCAGCACTCACTGAGGCCAGGCCGATGCACCTCCCGCAGAGTGTGCGTCATGCCTGCCTTGTAGCCCAGGAAGGCCGTGAGGTGCACGGGCTGGCTGGGGTCGTCACGAGGCCACGTCTTCACCTTGCCCCGGTGCCGGCGGCTCCTCTTGTGTGGCAGGAAGCCCAGGTGTCCATGCCGGGGGGCAGAGAACTTCCGGTGGGACTGGGGGCAGGGGGGGAGGTAGGTCAGAGCTGGGGTCTCCCCAGGAGGGGCAGCTAGACGGTCCCAGAGTCCAGACGGGAAGTGAGCTGCAGACCCCAGGCTGCGCCCAGTGGTCCTCTGGGCTTGCATCGTCCACAAGAAAGGAGGGAGGCTTCGCCGAGGGCAGTGTCTTGGGGACAAAGCCAGCTTTGGCCCCTGGCCCCCAAAGGCTCCCTGCTTCAGAGGTCCTGCCCCGCCAGGCCCAGCAGATCCTTGCTGCAGCCAGGCCACAGGGGCAGGAAGGCACTGTCATCCATCTCCCACCTTGCCCGTCCTGGAGGCCTGAGCCCAGGCCTCCCGCTGTCCCCCTACTCACTGACCCCTCCACAGGCCCAAGGACCTTCTCTGCTGGGAGAGATCCCAGGAGCCCACCTGCCCCTCCCCAGGAGGCCTCCATGCCCCCCCCCCAACCCATAGCCCACTGACCATG